>JACFYU010000041.1:0-11424 GCA_014058305.1 Pleurotus tuber-regium
ACATGGTCTTCAGTGAACACTTTTGCCCAGATACATTTCCTAGGATTAGTAGACATCCAAAGCAATTGTAGTGGTGAAGTTGAGGAGTGAAGCAGCCTCATGTTATCCACGGGGTAGATATCAATCATGATCTCCGGGAATTATCCATGCCTACACCCTATACACGTGCTGACCTACATATAATGCTGTATGTGTCTGTCTCGAAAACTACGCATGGCTGAATCCCCAGGTGTGCCACTCAAATCTACTCCACGACAAGATGCACGGTATTCCCGAGCAGATCGACAAGTTCTAGATGAGTTCAAGCATACATATCGTCAACTACGTACAAAGGAAGAGGGCGCAGATCTATTTCGAAAACATATTGCTCCCAAGATGTTTACTCATTGGGCAACATTTGGCCAACTGCCGAAGGCGCCCGACGAGCAGAATAAGCTGAAGAAGGTAAGACCGCTAGGATAATTTGAACTTTGCTAATTCATATTATAAAGCAATTAATTGAGTATATACGGAATAATTGGCGACCGCTGGTTGCCGCATCGGCGATTGGTGCTGATACCAAAATGAATGTACTGCTCTATATGAAGAGGGAAGAAAAATATCGCACAGCAATTAACAGCACCATGGAAAGGCTTCTGGAGAATTCTCCTGGTGCAAAAGGATCACATGCCCGAATCAGTCTGCATGCGAAGGCGACGGGTGAAGTATACCATAGCTTACCTCCTGAAGAGCAGCAAAATATTCGGGAACAGGTAGCTATAATCAAGAGTAAAGGAAATAACGAGGATGATCATCGGAGGTAGGGCATCTTTGGCAGCTCTCGGTATGATTTCGGTGACCGAGGTACAATAGGCTAGCATCAAGAATTGGCTTGAAAAGAATTCACAAGGCAAATATGGCAGCACACAAAGAGTTTGGATTAATGTCCGTGTCAATAAATGCATGGTATAACAGTAAAGGCCAGGTGGAAATTGTCGTGTGAGTGATTACTTGTTATTCTACAAAAAGACTAAAAGAGGTAAAGATATGATGGCCCGACGGAGGTGCTTGGTATTGCTGGGTTACCAAGCTTTGTCGAGCAAAAGTCAGCAGTCTTTGACAACTTAAAGCGAGATTTTATTGCACATATAAAATCGCTGGAGGCACTACGTACTGCGACATCGGCATTTCCCATGCAACACCCGGCAAACCGACGCCCTGAGGGAGACCTGAAAACACCGCTAGCCATTATATTAGGCGCAGCAAATCGACCATTGTTTCCTAGTCAAAAGGATCTGTTACAAGAAATGAGCCGCAACGACGCCGAAGGGCTTGTTCGGGACTACTTCACAATGCATTACAGTGTGATATATACTTCAACTAATCTTTTGAGACACTGACGGTGTTGTTAGAAGCTGCATCCGGCTTTAAGTGTACACGAGTACCATGGAAAGAGCTTTCGGCACATCCGGAACGGTTTTTTGCCACCAACACTTTCCCTAATGACATCGAGCTCTGCGATCCTCACAACATGACTCGCAATAGTCTATGGCGGTTGATAACCTTATTTCAACAGCGACAAGAAATAGGACGGCCCTTCGAATTCAAGGCATATACATTAAAGGGTCAAATGTATCAAGCCGAATATGGTCAGTCAGAGAGGCTTAACCCAACAAAAATAAAGTCGGACCAGAGTAGTGGCACTAAAATACAAGAGCCATTATCAGAGTACCATGTTCGCTTTGATAATTCTGCAAGCAGTCTGCAGTTGCAAACACCGTCGGCAGCTAAGGAACATCAAGGTTATGTTCAAAATGCTGTTAGTCTTAATTTACATAAATTAATGATGTCACTGATTAGATATTAGACTCCAACTGCACAGATCAGCCGAAATAAAAATGCCGATGGTGATCCATGGGCGGGATTGATCGATCCAGTCTTGCTTGAATACAAACCACAAGCGTTGTTAAATAGTTCAATGCCAACGGAGTCCACTGTATTCGATTTCGATGGAAAGGCCTCCCCGTTAAAGATCGGCAATACCGACATTAATCAAACTCTCACCCCAGATAGTGGTAGGTATAAGCCTATCTCGCTAAATATTCAATATCATTTGATATAGTACTGATGGCCATAGATGCACTGCACTGGAGGTGGTGCCACCTGCAGATTCACCGACGGCAGCCAAAGGCTCTCAAACAACAAATACTACTCAAGATCATTTACAAGGACCGCAAAAGTGTCTTAAGAAAACCAGGGAACAGGATGCTCTTACAAAGGATGCAGAAAAATTCATTGTTGCCGACGGTGCAAAGCGGATGCGAACGAAAACCAAGCGTGCATTAGCAGGAGAGTTGAAATAAGTACATATGTATTATCGACAAGTTGTATTCCAATAGCTACTTTTGACGTTTGGATTTTCCCTTTCTACCATCATGAGTTGCCTTGCGCTTTGACGCTTCGGGAGCGTCGCTAGGTGATCGACTTCGCGATCGTGTAACAGGGCCAGGTGGAGGGATGAGAGTCTCAGCAGCAGTAGGTGGCAAAGTTGATGTAGCTGGCCGGTTGAGGGGACTGGTATGTGTAGATGATGAAGGTGGCAGTAGTGAGAGAGGTGAAGACGGAAGTGGCGTCGGCCTGAGGATTTGAACTAATGGCGAAGTATTCGCAATCGGCGTGCCGACGTCCATGTCCTCGTCAGACTGTCCCTGCAATGACGTGGTAGGCGATGGTTGTGGTGGTATCATCAGCATATCGACATCGGCTGTCAGTGGTATCTCAGTCACATCCGGCATTTGCATCTCTAGGGTTACTACTTGGGTAGGTGCAGCCTGTGCTGTAGTAAGAGAACTTGGGGCGGCGACAACATTTTCCGGCGCATTTGATGAATGGCCAGGATGTTCAATTATTGTCGTGTGAGGTGATGGTGGTGCCGATGGTGGTGCCGACGGTGGTGCTGTTGGTGGTGCTGACGGTGGTGCTGATGGTCGTGCTGATGGTGATGCTGACGGTGGTGCCGATGGTTGCACTGATGGTGGTCCTGACAGTGGTAACATTGCCGACGGGGCTACCACAATCCTTTCTATCGATTGAGTCATTTGAGGAGGTGGGCGAGATCTTGGAATGGGGAAGTGTGATGGCATCGGTGGACAACTTAATGCGCAGGTGGGTTTGTCAGGAGATGGGTTGTGCGTCAGCTGGGACTTGGTCACAGCTAGCAAGATATCTTGCATCTTGCTTTCCATTGAGGCGAATCGGGAGTTGAGACTTTGCTGCTCTTCAACAACTTGCCGTAGGAGAGAAGACATCGTCTCTTGCTTGCCGGCAGTCCCGATGCGGCCGAGGGTGAACTCCAGGTCGAATATTTCTTCAGCGTCGGAGTCCACCAACTTGGAGCTTTTGTTGAGTACTTGTCCCACCTTTCGGCACTTCAGCTTCTGCTCACGACAAGGCTGACAAGCGCCGTGTGGCTTGTGCTTGGCCATCCAACATTGGCAATCATTATTTATGCAGCGGATGCACGGTGGCTCATTCATTTTTGTTTGAGCGCGGTACATGCTTCTGACGCACTTCGGATTCGCCAGCCGAGTCGGTCTTTATTGGATACTTCTCAACCAATCGACTTTTCGTTGATCGAGACGCACGACGTGGATTCCGTCGTGTGGATGCCTTCATCTTTGTCAACGGAATATCGTCACTTGAGCTTTCCACTACTGTCGGCGATCTCGGTGGTGATGTCGGCGCTGGGCGTTCTATCCGTCGGCGTGCTGTCCCAGTAAAGGGGGAGACTGCTGGCATAAGCGCATGCCTACTAGGTCCAGGAGTGGGTGGCTTGGGTAGAGGTGCATGTTTGCTGGGTCTGGGAGTGGGTGGCTTGGGAGAGGGCACAGCGGGAATGTGCGTCTGCTGACGGGGCTTTGAATGGGGCTTTGGTGGGAGTGGTACCTCCACAATCGGTTCCAAACGTGGTACCGCCTTGCCCTTGCCCTACAGAAGTTGTAGTAGGTGCATGAAATCGTACTGTAATACTCACCTTGCGATCCGTCGGTACCCTCGGTACATGAATGATGTCTTCTGCCATAACAACATCTTGATTTGCTACAGCGCTCGCATCTGCAACAGCTTGCCCGCCCTGCCTGTCTTCATTCGGCCTTCCAACAGTGGTACCGTCCGCCGCCGACTCATCGACATCCATATTATCCCCTCCATCCAACTGTGCATCCAACACCTCCTGCTTTGGAATCCTCTCCACCATCTTCTTGCTCACTCTCCCCTTCGTCTGTTCGTCCGACGGTCCTGCCGACACCTCACCCTTCCCCTCGGCCAGCGGTTCGGCGAAAACCTCCACAGCAAGTGCCGCCTTTCTATCTCGGGTGTACTTCTCAACAAGTTGCGCGCCCTTATCCAAAAGCCTCATGACGTGCGTTTGGCCAGCTTGATCCAACGTTTCAAATAGGGCCGTCAGGAGTCGGGGCCGGTTCACGACCGCGTTGAACTCGGGACCATCGGGAATCCCAGACATCCATTGAGCCTATCGCGCTGTCAGTTTTACTCAAGCCATACCATGACTGTAGTACTCACAATGTCCTCATTGTGCTCTGTCCACCATGCTATCCCGCGTCCCATTGCCAACTTTTTCTGCAGCTTCTTGTCCAACAGATGAAGATATTTTTCAATTTGCTGCAGTGAGCATTCGGCCGCCGGAACCATTGTTGCCATTGTGAGTGGTGTTGCTAGTTGTTGGTAAAGGTGTGCAAAAGGTTCGGCGCAGCGTCTCCAGAACTTTGTTGACAACTCCCACACTCACATGATCTCTGTCATGCAGTGCCCACTTCGATATCTCAAGTCACAATCCCCGACTCAACATCCGCGATGTCTACCAACCACACAACTGATCATCGTATGGACAATGATAACTTCCATGTTTATTGTGCCCCCGACGGTACCCGATATCTTGTCCCAAAATATTTGCTTGATCAGATGGAGTTTGAGGCGCTCACGCAGCAACTCTCATCTGAGATGCCTCCTGATGGGCGTGATTCACAGGTATGTCTTTTCATTTCTCCTGCTGCACAGTCTCATTTAGCTGATTCATTATAGATCCCCCAACCAACAAACTCGCCATTTATTCGGCTTGCCGGCGGTGCTTTGAAGGTCCCGATGTAAGGGCAACCCTCCAGATGACTGGAGACACTCGCAATCGCTAGCGGAGGGGAAATCCAAAGTTATTAATACTATCTACTACAATAATACACTTTACTCACCTAGCGGAGGGGAAATCCAAAGAGAACAGGTTAAGGATCTTCCTCTGCTAGGAGACGATACGACTACTGTAGGAAGCGTGGGAAAATGTATAAATAAACTATATAGTTGCTACAGCCACACTCCGGTAAGGTATTGCCGGAGTGAGCCAGAGTCATATGACAGCGTCACGAAGGGAAGGGGACTTGAACAAGTTTAGACTTAAATAATAAGAACTCTAAGGTTTCGAAGTGCAAGAAGGTCCGGAGAAAGGAGAAAGAAGAAAAGGAGAAAGGAGAAAAGAGAAGGAGAAAGGAGAAGGAGAAGGGAGAAATGGAAAAGGAGAGGCGTCCCCTTACATCACCCCCTTCTCAAGGCGCGACGTCTCGGCGTGCAGGTTCCACTCTATCTCGCCAGGCATTGACCCTTGAAGGGACCTCTGGACAACTCCGAAAGACATCGAAGTAATTCCTAACCACCCGGACAGCAGTGGGGTTGCTCCGGTAGAAGTCTCGGACTTTCTGTTTTGCGTGAGCCAGGTTCTCCGAAGGTTCCCAGCTTTCATCCTCTATGCCATGTCCCTTCCAGTGGACCAGAAACTCAAGCTTCTGTCCTCGGCCTGCCCTCCGACTGTTCTTTACCTCTTCTACCTCCCACTCCTCTTCTCCGTTCACAAGAACTGGAGCTGGAGGAGGTCCGGGTCGCCGTCCTTCAATCGGATCCGGAGTCCAGGGGCTAAGCTTGACCACAGGGAACACTGGGTGAAGTCGAGACATGGACTTGGGGAGTTGAAGGCGATAGGCGTGACGTCCGACCTTCCGGACCACCTTGTATGGCCCTAATCGCGTATGTCCGAGCTTTCGTGAAGGTCTAGCCAAGTTGATATCAGAGGAGTCCAGCCAGACCTTATCTCCGACCTTGTACTCCGGGGCCGGAGTGCGCCGTTGGTCATAGTATCGCTTCATATCATCCTGGGCCTTTGCCATTGCGGACTGGGCTTCTTCTACCGTGTTCTTCATCCGTTCCACAAACTCGTTAACTTCTTCAATCCTGGAGGGATGTTGATGAGGCTCGAAACCCATTCGGGGATGACGTCCGGTGTCCAACAGGAATGGAGTTTGTTGGGTGGAGGAATGAGTCCGGTTATTGTAGGCAAACTCCGCCATTGGTAGGAGTTGAGCCCAGTTGTCCTGACGTTCATTAGCAAAGGTCCGGAGATACTGTTCCAACTCCTGGTTACACCGCTCTGTTTGTCCGTCAGTCTGAGGATGGTAAGCTGTCGATGAGGCTAGTCGAACTCCGAGCATCCGGTAAAGCTCCTTGGTGAACTCCGCAACGAACTGAGGTCCGCGGTCTGAAACCACTGAAGATGGAAGCCCATGGAGTTTCCAGACATGGTGGAGATACAAGTTCGCAGCTCCGAGGGCGGAGACAGTGGTGTGAGTAGGGATAAAGTGGGCACGTTTACTCACATAGTCTACCACATTCATCAAGGCATCATAGCCGTCCGAAGGTGGTAGTTCCACAATAAAGTCCACACTGATGCGTTTCCATCGTTCTTCGGGAATCTCTAATGGTCGGAGTTCCCCCATCGGAGGCTGACGGCGGACCTTTGTCCGCTGGCAGAGATCACAATGTCGAGTGTAGATACCAATGTAACGAGACATGTTTGGCCACCAGTAACTGCGAGAGACCAGCTCTAGAGTCTTGAAGCGTCCCGGATGTCCTGCAACCTTGGAGTCATGATGTTGTGCGACTATTCTCCGGCGAAGGTCCGCGATGTCCGGAACATAGATTTTACCTCGGAATAGCAGCAGTCCGTCTGAGGTCTCCCATTCTGCACCGCGGAGATTCTTCGGAGTGCCGGAACCTCGCTTCAGCATCTCCGCGGCCTTCGCAATGCTGTCCTCTAGTTTCCGCTCTCTCAACCCCTTCCGTATCTCCGTCAAGATGCCCTTCTCTTCTCCTTCTAATGCCAGCCCTAATGCCCGGACTGCGAAGTAGGAAGGTTTGAGAAGGACCTCATCCCTGTTGTCGTCCTTTCCGGTTCCATGGTCTGCTCTCCGAGATAAAGCGTCCGGTTTCCCCATGGTCCGTCCCGGACGATGATGGAAGGTGAAGTCGAAGCGGGATAGATAGAGAGACCAATGTGCTTGCCTTCGGTTCAGCTTCTGGGCCTTCATAAAGTACTCCAAGTTCTTGTGGTCGGACCATATCTCGAACGGCTGTGTAGTCCCTTCCAGGTAGTGCCTCCACTCTTCTAGCCCTCGGATGATGGATAGCATCTCCTTATCGTGGATCTCGTAATTCCGCTCTGTGGGTTGAAGACTTTTGGAATAGAAGGCAATGGGATGCCATTTATTGTCCTGAGGATTGAGTTGTGATAGCACCGCACCCGTTGCGACATCCGAGCTGTCCGCTTCGAGTCGGAAGGGGCGATCCTCCTTCGGAAAGGCGAGAATTGGCTCCGAGACAATCAGCGACTTAATCCGGTCAAAGGCCTCTTGTTCGCGGTCAGTCCAGCTCCATTTCTCCGCATGTTGGAGGTTGAAAAGGGGCCGTGCAACATGAGCGAAGTCCTTCATGAAACGACGGTAGAATCCTACAAACCCGATGAAGGACATCAGTTCGCTCTGATTTCTGGGGACTGGCCATTCCGCAACTCCGGCTACCTTCACCGGGTCCATCTCTATCCTGCCATCTGAAACCACAACTCCGAGGTATTCGATCTTAGTCCGTTCGAACTCACATTTCTCCGGGCGGAGATACAGCTTGTTATCCCGGAGAATCTGGAGAACTCGTTTGAGAACCTTCCGATGCTCCTCCAATGTCCGAGTGAAGATGAGGATGTCGTCTAGGTAAATGACTACCATACCTTCTGTGATCAGCTCTCGGAAAAGGTCATTCATCATGGTTTGAAAGGTGGAAGGGCTATTGGTGAGCCCGAAGAACATGACCAGGGGTTCGAACAAACCTCGGTTTGTCCTAAAGGCGGCCTTCCACTCATCTCCTTCTCGGATACGGATGTTATTGTATCCCCACCGAACATCCAGCTTGGAGAAGTACCGGGCATCCTTCAGTTTGTCCACTAGTTCCCCAATCAGTGGAAGAGGATAACGGTTCTTAATGGTCATGGAGTTGAGCTTGCGATAGTCCTGGACCAGTCGTAGTGACCCATCCTTCTTCTTAATGAAGAACACCGGAGAAGCCATTGGCGACTTGGACGGTCGGATACGGCCAGTCCGAAGGTTCTCCTCGATGAAGGCATCCAGTTCTCTCTGTTCCACCGGAGAAAGCGGATAGACCTTACAATTGCTAGGCTCTGCTCCGTCAACTAGCTCTATAGCATGGTCCCAGGGTCTCTTCTCCGGAAGTTCGTCAAAGGACTCCTTTGCGAAAACCTCTTCGAATTCCGAAACGAAGTCTGGGACTCCATGATTCCGTGGATCTGAGGACTTGTTCCGTTGAAAGGCAATGGCCAGACGCTGTGAGATCGTCTCCGATGCTCGAATGTGTTCCGTCCGCAGGAGTTGTGCGTACTCCGAGGTTGGCGGAGGAACAGCGCAGAAAAGTCGATCTCCGCTACTACGATCAAAAACATCGGAGTTTCCGGAGTTTTCGGGCTTTCTCCGGTGGGACGTCTCGGAGTTCTCGGAGTTCTCGGAGTTTCGGGTTTTCGTCTTCATCATCGGAGTCTTCATCATCTCCTACCTCCAGTAACTCCGGGATCTCCGAACCATCCTGCAGGAGTTCCTCTACCACCGGAAAGGGGCCTGTCCTACAAGCACGGAGTTGTCGACCTTCCTTATGGCGGCGGACTCTCTCCTTCTTTACCTCGGACTTACAGGTATCGCATACTCGGGGGCAGCGACTCATAGTGACCTCTTTGGTGCGCCAGTCAATCTCCGGGTTATGTTTCCGAAGCCAGGTGTAGCCCAGAATAATGTCCTGCTTTCCGATGTTCGTCACAGCAAAGAGGGCTCTTTCTGAATGTTCGCGGAATCGGAGTACCAGGTCTACCACCTCCGTGATAGATCCATTTTCATTCAGGGAGCCATCGACATTATAGACCGGAATAGGTGCACTAAGGGTCCGACGAGTGAGTCCATGTCGATTAACGAAATTAGGATGGATAAACAGGCCAGTAGCACCGCAGTCTACTAGCGCAGATAGGGTACATTGATGCTGTGTGTCCGTGGCCTGCACGGAGATGGGGATGTCTAGAGACAGGGGTCCGGGGGTGGCGGAGATCTTGAAAGAGAGGGGAAGATGTCGGCGCTCCCAGGATGGTCGGCGGAGATATCTCCGAACACTCGGAGAAGTGGGTAGTACGTCTATCGACCTCTCTGATCCTTCAATGGAACCTGCAGGAGATGACACAGTATCTTCATTGACAGATTCTATGGAAAGACAAGAGAAACGATTACTACTTGGCAAGGGCGTACCAGTCACTTGCCAAGGGGGAGAAAATCCTCGGTTTCGCCCTCCAATTCTTCCTCCTTCTCATCCGAGGTATGTTCCACCATCTCCGCTACATCTGCCGCGGCCAACAGAGATTCAAGTAACTCCGAGCGTTCCTCCGCATTCATGAAGCGGACATCAAAGCGGCGAGGGCAATCCTTCACAAGGTGGGAAGTGCTCCCACAACGGAAACAAGTGAGGGCATTTCCGGACTTGGCGCGGGCGCGGTCCACATCCATGGGAACTCCGGGTGGTAATGCTTTAGTCTCGGGGTTTCTAGGAGGTGGGGGGGCAAAACGAGGAATCGGAATGATTCCGGCAGGACGGGGAGTGTTAGTTCGGGGGCCTAGTGGATTTGGAGAGACTCCAGGGCGTGGGGCGATGCGGGATTCCTCATGAAAGGTCCGGTTTGCTAAACGGTTGTCCGCGATCCGCTGAGCAGCCTCATACCAGGCATGAGTGTCGGAGTCGTCAGGTCGGTCTGCTCCGGACTCCGCAATCTTGTCTTGGATATGGCTGTCCAAACCTCGGCGGAATTTGAGGGTGAGAGGTAAACCCTCGGAGTAACCTGCCTGGTCTGCAAGCTCCTGAAACTCGTCCAGGTAAGCCTGGAAAGTCCGTCCGCGCTGGAAATACCGATTGGACTCGAGTTTGAGTTGAGCGGACTCTGCTTCTCGGGCTGGGAGGAATCTGCGCTTGAACTCCTGCTCAAACTCGGACCACCGAACGTAGGGGAGTGTGTCTCCGCCGCGGAAAAGCCGGTTCGCAAACTCCTGAGCTCTGCCCTTCTGGAAGAAGGACAAGACCCAAGGATTCGTTCGGAGTCGGACTTGAAAAGGTCCGGGCGGAGGCGATAATATAGATTGCAGGCATTGAGAAAACTCCTACCCTCTTCTCGGGAGCCGTCGAAGGTAGGAGGGGGAGCGGGGTTTAGCTTCGGAGAAGGCTCCGGGCGGTTCGAACCTGGTGCGGTCAACACGGAGTGCTCCGAAGCAGCGGTGGAGACCTGCAAATCTTGAATGGCTTGCTGAAGGGAGCCGAGGACTGTGGAGAGGTTGTGTAGGGTTTGTTGTTGAGATTCGGCTTGGGTCCACAGAACCCCCAAGGCAGTTTTAGGAGAATGAGGGATGGTTGCAACATTGACTTGCGGAGCTGCGGGGGGCTCCGGAGAAGCTAGGCTGCCTGCCTCTGTGTCCATGAACTTGTTGGGGTTTCCGGGAAGGTAGAAAAGAGGTGGGGGAGTTGGGAAAAGGATTAATGGCGGTAGATCCAACGAAATGCCAATTCGGCAACTCCAGCACCCAGAATAGAACCTGTTCTACTGTAAGGGCAACCCTCCAGATGACTGGAGACACTCGCAATCGCTAGCGGAGGGGAAATCCAAAGTTATTAATACTATCTACTACAATAATACACTTTACTCACCTAGCGGAGGGGAAATCCAAAGAGAACAGGTTAAGGATCTTCCTCCGCTAGGAGACGATACGACTACTGTAGGAAGCGTGGGAAAATGTATAAATAAACTATATAGTTGCTACAGCCACACTCCGGTAAGGTATTGCCGGAGTGAGCCAGAGTCATATGACAGCGTCACGAAGGGAAGGGGACTTGAACAAGTTTAGACTTAAATAATAAGAACTCTAAGGTTTCGAAGTGCAAGAAGGTCCGGAGAAAGGAGAAAGGAGAAAAGGAGAAAGGAGAAAAGAGAAGGAGAAAGGAGAAGGAGAAAGGAGAAGGAGAAGG
>JACFYU010000034.1:600000-903233 GCA_014058305.1 Pleurotus tuber-regium
AGAATGGTATTCTTAGGCTGAAGGTACATGGACGCATCTCCACTAGCCCAACTTGGATGAGTTAGAGTGCCATGTTACAGTTATACTTGGGAAGCCTATGTCCATCACCTTGTACGGTGGACCGAAGAGACTTTATGTAAAGAAGACGGGATGCGCGTGTACGCATCGTGTTGCGGCGAACATGCAACTGCGTTCTATACTGCGTTGAGCAGCGATACATGCTTCACCGCGAAGCCATTCGTATTGTTAAGCGTTCCAAAGGAGGGTACATAAACGAGTGCCTTGGTAAGGCCATCGCAAACGGCCAGTACTGAAGTTTCAAAATTTAATTTGACGCGTCGACTTGGGATCACGTGGATAGGAGCGCCCTACGTGTTCTCAGTTTTGATTCTCTGCTCAGTCTGCCACCAACGTTGAACTAGCCTCTCTGCGCTGAATACGCTCAATTTCTAGCGAATGGTCCCTCCCACACCGTGCTGTTATCCCGGTCGCGAATATCTGGGCTTCTACTTCACGAATTCTTGCATCCAGAGTTTTTGTTGCACTCCTACTTGTTTGCAGCAGCAGATGTCGCCTTTTTTTTACAACACCGAATTCATCGCGAACCGGTATCGAATTTGCTGACTCCATAGCATTCTGGCCGGGGACTACTGACTGAACACGCACTTCAGTGAACACTTGCCATCTGGCATACTCGGTGTATGTCCCCCTCTCTTCAACTGTTGGCGACAATATGTTGATCAGGATCATTATCTATTCTTTGTGGTCGCTTCGACTGAGTGACTTCGCTCTACCGTCCTGGCTCGCTACTGCTATTGTGGTTCCTGGGTATCCGGCACTCAGCTTTATCACTCACGGTGTTATTGTATCACCCAGCTGCTTTACCTTTGCTCGCAGGCACCTTTGAGCTTCTCGCGGTGCCAATAACAGTGCAAGCTCTGAAATACTCCAACGAATTGCTTTAGAGACACAGTGGATAGCCTTTTTGAATTGGGCTTATTCTCACACTTAGCGGTCGTGGTTCAAGCTCTCTCTCTCTCTGTTTTTCCCGCTTCCCCATCGCAGCTTCCGGAAACCAACTATTCTTGCGTTGTAGAGGTATCGTCTCCCCACAACTACACCACGCACATATACCCGCTTCCAGTAGGATCGAAGGCACGGAGTCTTTGGAATCACCGCCGCTTCTAACATCGTCTCTCACATTCTTTGGGAATACATGGCCGATGAAGAATTCTATCGTAGTTCGCCGTCTTCGATGAAATTACCATCGCAAAAAATGATGTTTCAAGGGATGGTTATTCCATATATTTCTGGTATATGAAGAATTGGCTTGAACCAAGATCTCGACTCCTAGTGCTCGGGCTCGGCCATCTCCGCCAGAAGTAAACGAATTCATAGAACATCAGATTTGATAGAGGCTTCTCCCGCAACAGAGATTGATACAAAGACTGAAGACTCCTCCGCCGTAATTTCATGGCCCTTCGAATGATGCATACCAATATCGAGGTCTCGGATTATAGTGAATACGTATCAGATGTTTGTCTCAGCGCTTTTACGGCGAACATCCAGTATAACGAAGCCCACTAGAAGCCTTTTTCTTGACATTTGGATGTGATCATCTGAAAACTACAGGAGTAGGCTTACACATTGTAAGCTAAATCACAGCTTCCACTGCAGAACGCTCGACTTATCTATGTATGGCGGATAGGGGCCGTGCCAAATTGCCTCTTCGGTGAGCATTGAAAGCCTATGAATAAGGTCGCTTTATGCCCTCCGCCAAGGCCGGAGAATCTCCATACATCTAGTAGGCACTTGAAGTACCTGCAATCTGCCATCCACACGTCTGGGTTGTTTTCCAACAGGCACCCGGGGAAGGATTTGCGGATTTGTGAGACGAATACACTCTTTACGGAGCGTCTTTACTATTGTCTGATCATGTGCTCACTGCTCTCCTGACCGACGAGCTGACACGTTTCCATAGGCGAGAGCGTTCTAAACTTCGAACCATCCCACTTCGGCTCCTAAAAAGGAAAGAAGCTGATCAAGAACTAAATCGTGGCATCTCCTGCTCACAGCTCTCCCAGCTGTTATGACGATGAGAATGATTGACCGACGCTGTAAACGGACGTCAAAAGGCTCTCATACGGTCATAATCAGGCTCTCCGCATCGTCTTGGTACTGGGGCGCTGTGCTTGTCGCTGTCTGGCAGGTCAATCTTCAACGAGTCAAACGTACTGAGTCTGAAAATGGTTGATGGATTGACATGGATTGATGAAGAGCGCGCTATCAATTGCTAACTTTTTTGCCATCGGAAAGACTCATTACATAGCCTTTGCTACGTGTGGGTATAGCCAAGCTCACTGATCCTATCAGTTGATGATGATGTGCAATGATCCCACTCGGGAGTAAGCCGCCTTAGATGGGTAATTGCTCAGTCAATGGGTTCACGCGGACCCAATAATATGGGTGTTTCTTCCTTCTATCTAATTTTGGCAGAACTGTTATAATTGCAGTTTTGAGCCGCATGTAATGTAGCCGATCCCCATTACCCGCTCCCTCGATATGGCCTCCGAAGCTGCTCCCGCCCCAGAACACTTGTTGAAGTATATCACCTCCCCGATATGCAATTCGGTCGTTTGTCGCTGATCAACATCCTACAGTTTTGGCCCGATCCTTCTCGGCGTCATATTCGAGGCTATCCTTTATGGGGTACGTTCCGGGGTAGCTCTTTTCGCAAGCTATTGCTCATTCCCGACGTCCATCCAGATCTTCATTCTCCAGACAGCTATCTACTACCAGACATACAAGAAGTAAGTCCCCCTCCTGCGTAGTTTCGCCTATTTAGTCTTTAACGCGGCGCTCTCCTTCAGTGACCCTAAGTGGACCCGGTACCTAGTAAGTACTGCTTTCTGGGTTGTTTTGACAGCGACGGTGATAACGACTTTAATAGGCTTTATACATGCTCGTCCTCGAGACGATCATTATGGGCATCGATATGGCCATGATCTATGCGCCGATGGTCACTCATGCTGGTGAGCAGAATACTTTAATGGGCCCTCCTTGTGGGGCTGACATGTTTCAATCAAGGGGAGCTGTCAGTAGAAACGGTGTATCCGAAGTGTAAGATTTAATTCCTGGTTTGGCTATTCCATCAACTAATGAATACGTTGCGCTATGTAGTACTTGCTGCAAGTGGGTATTCTCAGCCAGCGAAGTCAAGGTCGTATACTAATCCATCTCATTTATCCAGATCCTATTATGACAGTATGTCTTTGTTACTGGTCTGTGCTGTTCTAGGATGTTGACCACCATGCGCTCCCCAAAGGTCCTACTATCTACGCCAGTGCAACTCTTCATGGCAAGACGAATCTATATCATCGGTAGATCGAAGTGGGTACCGTTGGTAATAGCCTTCGCGTCTATTTGCGCTTTTGGTCCGTCATTTTTTATGACAGTTTCACCCTATTTACTGACATCAATCAAGTGGGTGGAATGGGATCAGGTGTTTCCGTCGCCATTGTCCAGACCTTTGCCGGGTTCCCGAAGCTTGAATGGTCTCTGAATCTTTGGTTGGTCTCTTCCGCAGTTGGAGATGCCATCATTACAGTTGCCCTTGTTTGGTACCTCGTGCGTATCATATCGTCTTCTATGATTCTGGGCTCCATAGTAAAGGTATGGGTCTAGTCGTCTAGGAGAACAGGATTCCAGGCTACCGATGATGTTCTAAACAAAGTCATTCGAAGTGAGCTCCTTCTCTGTGCAGCGTTTCATGGGGCTGATCACATCTTCCTGTTCAGTGACGGTCCAAACTGGTCTCATCACCTCTGCGGCCGCAATTACCAATGCCTTCCTTTGTGCTTTCGCTCCAGTAAGCAGCTTACGTGGATAAAATTTTTCTTCATGCTAATGATATTGCTGTGCATAGTTCTTGTCTATGCAAGTACCGCCCCGTCCAATTATCCGAATCCTTCCTGACATTGTTGTGAATGAATAGGAACTTCCTCTTCGCTTTCGGTTTATCGAAGCTGTACACCAACTCGCTGCTGTCCACGCTCAATGCCCGAAGCAACCTTGGTGGTGCTCCTACTGGTACCGGCGAACTACCATCCGGAGTCAATATCCGGAGTCGTCCTGTGAGTTCCCATAACGAAGATGCTTATTTTGTCCCTCATTCCATACCTTTTTACTAGCACTACACCGCCCGCTCAGATAACCAGGGTCAATCTGTAAGTACCATCATGATTATTGATCTATACACTGCTGAATGATTGTTTGTCTTAAATTTAGGTATTTGAGCTAGAGTCGGGTGTAAGGATCAAACAGGACGTAACTAAGCAGGCCAGTTATGTGCTACCCTCGAGCCCTCAGGCCGTGCAGTTCCCCATCGAGCATTAGAGTCAAATGATTAGAGCGGTACCTTCTACGTACTTATTTCTTGTCACGGCTAGGGTTCTTCGGTGTGCATTTTATAAATTATTTATGTCATTTCGCCATTCTCTCCTGTAAACCGTGTAGTATAGTAAGGCCATGAAAAGGGCTTGTTCTTTCCGAGTTCATTGTTCCGTTTGAGACCGGTGTGATCTCTGGTCACGGCGCCCGGGTGTAAAGGCAGAGCGGCCATATAGGTGATCAATCCCACGTCATTCAGAAAGGTTGGACAGACGCTTCTCTGCATGGTCATCAGATGGTCGTCCGTCAATGTCACGTCTGGATTTACGGCCACCCGTTTATGTATGGAACATTGAGGCTATGTCCATCGGTCGCTGCGCCAGTGTACAAGTCCTACGGCGTGTGTACATGGGGTTATCCGACCTAATTTTTCGGAAAATGGTCCAGCACTGAGCAACGCCCAACGCTGATGCTGATATGTAGTTTGATGAGATAGACACGGAGCCTTTGACTATTGTTCACTTAGGTATCATGGGATAGATAGTGCATCATGACGGCTTGGACATACGTTTGGTGACATCCCGCTATTTTATGAGATCACCGTTCCTTGATCATCTACTACAGAGAAGTGTTTCAGTCATGTACGACAATGAATAGATCAGCGAACTTACGTCAATTGTTGGCAAAACGGCATCCATAAAATCATAACAGATGATAGAACGTCGACAGAGCATTTCATTCAGGACAATTCAAGCACCGGGCTTGTTAAGCACGCCAGCGGGAACGGCCAGTGTGACATATATAGAAGAACTCTAGCAACAGGTAGAGCGGTCGTAAATAATGTAGGTATAGTATTACATCCGGGTAGTACCTGATAATTACAAATAGTCATCAAGATCAGTTGGCAGCACTCTGGTCGTCTTGTACAGCTATTCTTAGCGCTTGCTCTACATCTTCCACCAGATCGTCCCCGTCCTCAACCCCAACGCTCAACCTAATCAGATTGTCGCCAATGCCTAGGGTAGCCCGCTCAGCTGGGGGTATACTACCGTGTGTCATTCTGGCGGGGTGCTCGGCAAGCGACTCTACACCACCTAGCGACTCTGCGAGGGTAAAGAGACGAGTGGATGTAAGGAAGCGATCAGCGGTGGACTCTGATCCACGGATACGGAAGGAGATCATTCCGCTATACGGGAAATCGAAAGGAACATAGTCGTTCGAATCTACTCTTGACGCGTCGTCGTCGGGCTTGAAAGTATCCACAAATTTCCTAGCATGAGACGAAAGCGACTTGTACGCTAGCCAATTCCGTGGATGAGTTTTCAATCCGGGGTATATGACTTCCTCCACGAATTCGCTAAGTTGTAGTGCCTGAGCAACCTTAAGGGCATTTTCGCCATGTGCTTTCATCCGAAGATGAAGCGTCTTGGCACCGCGTTGCGCAAGCCAGCAATCGTACGCGCTAGGTACGGCACCGCTGGCATTTTGCAAGAATTGAAGCTTTTCATAAACCGCAAGATGGCGAGGGGAAGCGGGTAGAATCAAGGCACCCATGAGAACGTCGGAGTGACCGTTAATATACTTGGTCATGGAGTGCATGACCAGATCGGCGCCAAGGAGCAGTGGCGATGAGTAAAAGGGTGAGAGGAAAGTATTGTCCACGAGGATCAAGGGTCGCGAAGGATGCGATTTAGCTAATCGGGAGATGTTTTCTATATCAATAAGACGTAGGGTAGGGTTTGTAGGCGATTCTATCCAGATTAGCTGTCAAGTTGCCATGTTGGTCAATTGCAATGATTTTGGCTGGTGAGGTACCGACCTTGGTATTATGGCGGATTGCACCGACAATCTCATCGTCGGCTGCCTTCTCAAGATCCAAGAAGGTGACTTCAAGACCTTGAAGCTCTTTAGCCACCCGAGTCATATAACGGAAAGTTCCTCCGTATACGTCGTTGACGCTGATAACGTGAGCGCCTGGCCCCAGTGACTGAAGAACGGTGCCCGTGGTTGCAGAACCTGAAGCAAATGCAAGAGCATAAGCCCCTCCTGACTCCAAAGCTGCAAGGGTGCGCTCCAAGGCGGCTCGATTGGGATTCAAAGATCTCGTATACTCGAAACCCTGAAAAATGACTGTCAGATCCACAATTGCAAGCGAATATAGGATAATCTTAGAAATTTGACAAACTAACCTTGTGAACGCCTACAGCATCCTGCTTGTATGTAGTGCTCAATGAAATGGCTGGAATGACAGCTCCAGTCTCTTCGCTCGGTTCCGAACCGACGTGTATGGCGCGTGTCCCAAAACCGCCGAGGTGAGAGGCCTTTTTTGAGACCCCATTGACTCCATGGCCATTTGTGGTGGTGTTATTAGTGTGATGGCTAGAAGTGTTGATCAAGGAAGGCGACATAATTGAAAAATATAATAAAAATGGGACACGGAACGTAGGGCTTGTTTGCCTTGAGGGCGGGTAATGGAGGAAAGCAGGGGGCGGGATAGACAACCGTACTTATAGGCAAGGTTTTAGCTGACATGGCGAGTTTCATAAGGCCCTCCAGATACCAGCCGCAATGACAAATTATGGCGAAATCTGCTTACAAGGACGTGGGCACGTGACATATTCGCGTAAAAAGCGACGGCGCTAAGCCATCACTAAACCATCTCTTACAGATAGGCTGCCGTACAGTAGCATGAAATTCTTTGGAGTGCCTCGAGCATCAGAGACGATTCAACTGCTTTCTAATCGTTTTGCAAGATGCGCTCAAAATTCCTGTGTTGGTCTGTATCTCCAGTTTTCACCGATGCAATTGGCGGCCGGACCATCTGTAACTTTCAAACGATTTTCATAACCATTCTATCATGCTCTTAGAGTCATGTTACCAGGATTTTCTACAGCCCTGGTGCTTCACGACGGCTTCGATGTTCGGTGAACTCAGCGGGCCTCAGCACTGTACGACCGGGTTCTTTCCACCATCCGAGGGGACGTTGCTTATAGGAAATGCCATTGGCCAACCAGCGGAATATGACCATTTGGATCAGGAAGACTCGGGAGAAAACCATCATTCCTTGTTGAACATGAACGCCACTATGATCCCATGCTCCGGCTCATTTTCTATTCCCCAGAATCCAACTGCCCAAATGAGCAGAACTGTAGAGTTTCTAACCTTCGTTCCCTTAAAGAGGTGACGCTCAGGTACTGCAAATATAGAATGACTCGGTCCTCCAACATTTTCCGATTATCGGTTTACCCTTCCACTATTACATCGAAACATCTAAACCACGCACCACAGTTCCACGTCAAGTTTGAGATAAAGCGACGGCCTAGACATCTTCCTGGAACCACGGGCTCTGTCAATACTCCGTATATGGTGCCTTCAGACATCTTCACTCCACAGACGCCAAACAGGCGCTTCAAAGATGAGTTGTTAGGTGACCGTCAAGTTATGTGGCGAGCTGCCTACAGGGGTTTATCCATGCGGTCATTGTTGAACAACCTTCACGGTGATTTTGATTGGCATAATTCTCAATGCAAGGCCATAGATTTGCTATACAGGCACAGAGTGCCTTGCTTCGCTCGCTTAAAAAAGGTGTGTACATTATATGTCTTGCAACTTGTTCATGTGAGTCGACTAACTATGAATTGTTCTCAGAGCGACCTTCGCCTGTGTTCGCCGCTCTGATTCTATTGAAACGTACAGATCAGCCGTCTGATTTTCTCTGCGAGCCCACCCTTCTTCTGGAAAAACAGAGCTCTCGTACTTTGATCGACTTCTTTTGTCTACAGGACATCATCATTTTCCGTCGAACCCATGGTCACGACATAATATTTAACCTCCGTGGGACGGGCTGTTATCATTTCCTACGCCCTTCGCCATGTCATCTCTAGGGGTTGCTCTCGTTACAGGAGCAGGCCGAGGAATCGGGCGTGCCATCGCCCTTCGTCTCGCAAAGGATGGCTTCGACATTGCTCTCAACGACATTAACGCAAACAAGCAACATATCGAATCCCTGAGAGCTGAGATCTCACGCAACGGAAGAAGGACTTCGATAGTTCCCGCCAACGTAAAGCACGAACAAGAGGTTAAGCATATGGTAGACCAGACCGTTCAAGATTTAGGTAGTCTCGATGTCGTACGTATTCAAGTGGCTTGTCGATAACCCTTCGTTCCACTCGAGCATTGCCAGATGGTAGCCAACGCAGGCATCCTGAGAATGAAAGGGGTGGTAGACGGCAAGTACCCACAATCAACAGGCTATATCATGATAGCTCACATCCAACCTTGCTTTCACTAGCTTCATTGGAGGACTGGGAAGAAGTCTTCGCTGTCAACAGCAGAGGCGTGTTTTTATGCTACAAGTATGCTGCGAAGCGAATGATTGCCCAGGGCCGCGGTGGTAGAATAATTGCTGCATCTTCGGTAGCCGGAAAACAGGGTACATACTTCCGATATTGGCTAAATTAACAACGCACCTCATTACGTTCGGCTAGGCGTACCGTTTCTATCTGCATATTCAGCAAGCAAGTTCGCTGTTCGCGGCCTTACACATGCTGTCGGCACGTTTCTAACGTACTTTTTGACAACTAAGTAATAAGACTACTCGTTCCAGCTCAAGAATTAGCACCATATGGGATTACTGTCAATGCATACGCACCCGGACCTATTGCGACGAACATGAGTACGTACCTTGAATACCATCTCTGGCCTTTCGAAGCTTCAAGTTTACATCATCAGTGGACCAAATAGGTGACGAAGCAGGCAACAGACAAGAGCGTTATGAAGCTGTAAATCGAATCCTTCCTTGTGCGTAGGTCCTGCATTCATTCCGCATCTAGGAAATCAGTACTGTGCCACTTGGGAGATATGGGACTCCAGACGAGGTGGCAGGTCTTGTATCTTTCCTGGTATCAAAGGATGCTTCGTATATTACCGGTACGTTCTTTACATAATTCGGGACACTGAAGGTGACCCAAACCCCATCCATATCACCAGGTCAAAGTGTACGTCAAAATGCTGAATGATGAAAGATGGTTCAACTCATATAAGCATGTAGATGTCGGTCAATGGAGGACGCTTTGGCGATTAAACTCAAACAAATCGTGATCAACTTTTTCCGTTTGTACCAACTAGCCTTCATCGCAGCATGTTTGCCTGTATGATTTCAGGGTGTAGGATATCAATCAGATACCTGCGAATCCATTCTTGCTGTCACCGACGGCAGCGTAACGCGCAGTGGCGCATTATACTACGCGGCACTGAATCATCATGACCAGTTAGGTAACGATATCTTTTGGCTGGCTGCAACGGACGTGGCTGCCTTTCCGCGAAATACATCGTCGCATCGGAATGGGACCCCTTGTTATGTCTTGGTCTTCCTACCTATGTATCTCCGGCACTTGGAGTTAGCGGTATGGGAGTTGACGATAACCCCATTTAGTCGTAATATACCGATCTTCCTGCGAGAAGGTTGAGGGGCGATTGATCCCCTAATCAGGTATAGGCATTCGTAAACTTTCCTGGTTGGCGTATACAAGTTTGAGGGATGTTTCTCTCCTAGGCGCGTGACCATGCATGGTAGGAAGGATATAAAGGCGCTGTATTTTCTGGGCTGGCTTTAAGTCCCAATCCCCCCTCACCCATGGCATCTCTAGGAGTTGCTCTCGTTACTGGAGCTGGCCACGGAATTGGCCGCGCCATCGCCCTCCGCCTTGCACGTGATGGCTACAACATTGCTCTCAATGATATCAAGTCCAACAGGCATGGTATCGAAGCTGTAGGAGAGGAAATCTCGCGCGGTGGCAGAAAGTCTACGATTATACCTGCTGATGTGAGAAATGAGCAAGAAGTGCAGAGTATGGTAGACCAGGCGGTTAAAGATCTGGGGAGCGTCGACGTCGTATGTGCCTTCGTTGATGCGCCCTTACTTGCTATTTCATACGTCTACATAGATGGTGGCGAATGCCGGTATTCTTAGATCGGGACCATTGCTAGAAAGTGAGTCCAACCTGGATCAGAGGCGGATCGCTTGAACTTTTGGCGTCATGCGTCCATTAGCTGGAGTTGAGGATTGGGAAGACATTCTGGCAGTCAACGTCCTAGGAGTGTTCCTCTGTTACAAGTATGCAGCGAAGCAGATGATTGCGCAAGGCCGTGGAGGCAAAATCATTGGAGCATCATCAATCGCTGGTAAACAGGGTCTGTTCAGTGGCACTCTATAAATGCGTCAAACCATACTGACTGGCTACCGCCTTTGAAGGATGGCCCCATTTGTCCGCCTATTCTGCAAGCAAGTTTGCTGTTCGTGGACTTACCCATACAGCAGGTACGTTGGTGTTAATCTGAATTCATATGAGCGAACTCACATGTTTGATAGCCAAAGAATTAGCTCCCCATGGAATTACCGTCAACGCATACGCCCCAGGTATCATCGATACTAACATGAGTGCGTGGTATATGTTACCTTGCGGTTACTATCTTAAGATAGCGACCATCACTGTTAGTGGCGCAGCTTGGAGACGCTTCTGGTGATAGAGAGGCCCTCTTTGCAAGCGTGAATGATGTTCCTTACTTATCTCTTGACCATGAGACTCACTCACCGTCATAGGAGGCAAGCAAGGTACCACTTAGGAGACTTGGCACACCGGACGAGGTGGCTGGTTTAGTGTCTTTCCTAGCGTCTAAGGATGCTTCTTATATTACTGGTACGCCCGCCGATCTTTCCAGCCAACCACAGAATGACCCCAAGTTGATCCAGGACAAAGTGTATGGCTTTTTACAATTCCATGTTTAGCGGTATAGCGACCTGACATTATCATTTAGATGTCTGTTAATGGCGGAAGCTTTAACGATTAAGCTCCTCAGGCAAGTCCAATTAGTCTTGGTTTTTTCGGTCTTATACATGGAATACGCAGCACCAAATGCTGTGGCATATTGACTAAATTGTACACGCGAGCCTTCGATATTGGAACCTCTCCCTTGAATATATTCACCTCACCTCCACCTCAGACGTTTGCTTTAGTCGCAACAGCGAGATGCCCTGAAATGCCTTCCGACATCGCACCAGTATCACTGGTTACGTTGATCTGTATGAAACGATGGTTCTTAAAGCTCACAATGACCTCGCAATATTACTTACCATATCGAACCCCTCTGCAGCTCGGCGGGCTGATTGAGCACCAGAAATGCAAAAAATAGCGCTGAAAGCGAATCATCAGCAAGGTCATCAACGCATGGACAATGTCTGGAATATACCATTTCTTCCCAGCATCGTGGGCACTTTTTAATATCTGTTGGATCACCTTCTCGACATCAGGATGAGGATCAGGTGATGGGGGAGGATAACCCAGAGAAATGGAGAGATCGTATGGTCCGATAAAAAGGACGTCTATCGTACATATGGTAAGCAGAATACAAGAATCTGAGCATAATTCATCTTACCAATGCCATCGACGGAAGCAATTTCCTTGACATTCTTTACACCCTCCGGTGTCTCGATCTGCACCATGACAAGAACGTTTTCGTTAGCCGATTTCAAATATTCTGAAGTGCTGATTCCCCAGTTCCCCTGAGTAAATGGACTTCCGAAGCCGCGCCTTCCCATTGGTGGAAAACGACTATCTGACACGACTTCTCTCGCTTTCTCAGCATTGGAAACCTAGGCTCACAGTCGTGAGAACATAAACATAGCACAATGCGAGGAGAGAGACGTGATACCATAGGCACCAATACGCCCCTAGCACCTGCATCTAGAGCATACTTAATCTGCCAGCCAGTACTGTCTGATGCTCCAGTAGCAGGTATCCGCACTATGGCACTAGGACCTGCATTTCCATCGACCGCCCCGTGAATAGCAGCAATGGTCTCTGCCGCTGTAGGCATGATTGGTATGAGCCCGTGTTCACCGTCGATGCATATCCAGGATAAGTGGGGGCTTGCTTGAGCAACGGTCCGCGCATGGAAAAGCCCCGGCAAAGTGAGCCAAGCACCGAACGCCGGCTTATTTGCTTTGAAAACGTTCAAAAGTGCATGAGTCGCCATGTCGGTGTACTTTATGCAGCTGGTCGGGAAGTATGGTAATCACACCTTGCGATTCCAACTCGAAAGCTGATAAGTAATCGGGTATCCGTGACCTCACTGGTTGCCCACGGCCCCTGGGCCCTAGTGGTCATGAGACTTAGAGCTTGAAATAGAGGGTTGCTAAGATCTCGACAAATCAAGAGCATGGAATTTTGGCAATATATGAGAAGAAATAAGCCAGAATCAAGATATATATCAACGTAACATCCCCTTGATAATTTGAAATCCATAATGCTCTCGACTTAGGCAGTAGCATATGCTGCAAGCGCAGTGGCAAACGCAGCGGCGAGACGGTCTCGGAGTTCTGTTGAAGGCTCAACGAGATCAGACTAGAACGTCGACGTTGAATGTAAGTCAAGTTGAATTCGCTATCCTCAGTACGTACGGGGGCAATGGAAATCAGCGCGTTCGCCAGGGTGGCAGTAGCTGAGCTCAGGTTGGTAAGATCTTGCTTGACAAGTGCGGAAAGACCACCGATTGGAAGTCCATCAAATGCAGGCCTCTTGGCGGCGATCTGAGAAAGTTATCAATGACGGATCCTTGGGTCACAGGGCAGAAATATACCTGAACCAAGGCATGGTCAATGACTGGCTCAATGGCCTCAAAGGCGGTCAAAATATCTTGTCCATCAGCCTCAGAGACTGGACCGGTGTTCTAGGAGTGAATTGATAGTTGATAGTTGGTTTACTCTGTTGGCGCGATTCCAACTCACTTGTACATCCGTGGTTGTAGTCCCAAGAGTTGAAATCAAATTGGTTGCATCCGTATGGATAGCCTAGTCAAAACCATAGGTTAGAGCATTCTCTGATTTTCCCATGCATTTGACGAACTAGTGCGTTGATCAAACTCCCACCAGTATTTGGGAAAGCTGTGATAGCATTATCGAGCGTAGTAACCTGGGAGGCAATATTGGCGATGTCTGCCTCTATCTGAGCGACGGTACGCTTCGTGGGAGCAGCGAAAACGGAGGTAGACAACAAAGCGACAACGGAGAAAGCAGTAAATCGAACCATGGCTACAAGGTTACTTTGTTCAAGGCTCAGGTGCTTGCTATCCCATAGTGTATGCCTGACGCTTTTATAGTCGCGCAGGAAGACGAAACGGACGACGTCAGGAGGATGTTGTGCGATATTCACCCATTTTGGCAAATATCGAATGACTTGTCCTCATGACCAACTAAGCGCGATTCCAACGGTACCAAAGAACCTAATTATGATCAAATGATGGGAATGGAATCTAGGAACCATACTCACCATGCAGTTGACTGACCTCGAAGACAGTTTTTGAGATTCAAAAAGGTGGGCACACCGCCGCCTACCATATCACGTGGAGTGGAGGAAACCCATTCAGCCCCAGAGAGCGTCATTGCAAGTCACAACAGCTCAAGAACATCACACATTTTCGATTACCGTGGAAGTTTGCCGAGAAATATATAGCATGCACACATGGCAACGCACAAGAATAGAGAGTGGTGGATGCTCTCCCACACTTGCGCATGTACAAGTGTTCTTGTGTTTCTCCGGGTGTCTGAGCTAACCAGCCTTCTAGCTACTTTTAGTGAGCATGAGCCCGAGAAACCGGGCGGTAAAGGATACTGTTGTGTGAGTGGTACTTCGTCCTCGAATGCTCGTCGACAAAAATGGAAAGCTTTGGTCGCCAACGACATGCACAATGGGTGATCGTCGAATAACCTCACTGCAAACCTACATGGATCAATGTACTATGCTTACCTCATCCAGAATCATTGCTATCATGTCGAATCCTATTCTTGAATTATCTGCATCCGTGTTTGGCCTGGTTGTGATTATTGCACGGGTTGAATCTGCGTTGTGTTTGTTGCTGCGTATTTTACCCACAGGAAGCAAGGAAGCTTTCGAGATGTCGTTTTGCGTCTTCCCGGGGAACCCGAATCTGACGTTCAACGCAAATCCATTCACACTGTACGGGTGCAGAGACTCGACATGTGTTTGGACCATGATCCTTTCCTCTAGGCTAGGGTACAAACGATCAACAGTGGCCGGTCTTGAGTGTGAACAGAAGTTTATGTACTTCACCAAACAGCACACTCCATCGCAAATGATGTTGAGCTTAGTCCTTATATAGGATAAAGGGAAAGCATAAAATCACCATACCTCCATCAAATGTGTCTGCGCCAAGCGACTAGCGAATCCCAAGCCATGCGGTGGAGAAGGTGCTCAAAAGTGATCCATCACCTGGCAACCCCATTCTTCACCATTATGGAATGCCCCTCCAATCTAACGCCAGCAGTTTGTCAGAAGTAGCGCGCACGACGATGGTATGCTTCAAACGATTGAGGTTTTGTATGCATTGCCAGAGCTCAAAGCGTATGCGCTTACCGAACGAGGTTGTCCAAGGCGGGAATCATGGCAAGCATCGTGACAAGTTACGTTCACGGTGCTAGTTTTCTAAGTCTAAGCAGCCGTAATCCATGTGCCCGTCAAGTAGACCGTGGATGAGACCCCGAGTTTCTGCTGCAAGCTCTGTAGTTTATAGACAAAACGGCCTAGTGTAAAGCACAAACGGATTGTCCGTGGTATCACGAACAAAAGTGTCAATGGCGGTCCAAATTATGCATAATGAGCAAAACGAGATAACACAAGCAAGTACAAGAAGTACCTCAGAAATCGAGATGATTAGTGGAATACGAGGGACGGCAAGCTGAATGTGGGGTCATCTTCTTCTTCATCAGAAAGTGATTCATCGCCGTCCCATATGACCTCGACAAACTTTTTCATATCTTCAATAGCCTGTTCCAAGATTTTACAACCCAGTATTTCCAAAGCTTCAATCGCTATTCCAAGAGCCTTACGTTCCTCGAAGAGATCCTTTAGGGCATCTAACAAACCTGAACGCCCTTCACTATCTTTGAGGGACACATTGAACGTGCAATCCTCCATTACCAACCGCCGCAACTCTGGGAGAAGAGGATGCTCTCTGGATCCCTTCAACAAAGCGCGAATTTGGTTAGCGACTATGTTGGTTGTATGGAGTTCTTGAAAGATCCCGAAGGCATCAAACAGCCTCGACCAGCTTAATTGCTGCATCATCGTGAAATTATCGAGATAAAGCTTATTCAGCTTCGAGGATGGGAGCGCCGTACATAACTGCCTACAGGCGTTGAGAAACTGGTCGAGAGACACATGACAAGCTATGTCGAATTTGCATAGTGGCTCGGTATTAGCGGGTCATACAACGAGGGAAAAGTGTTGGTTGAAGCCCCCGGAAACGTGAAACTCGATCTCGTCGATGGCTGGTGCATCCTCATGACCTAGACGGGAATTGATTTCGACGACACCCGTCAAGTCTAGTTCCGGTGCATGAGTTGAAAGACATTCATATTGTATGATCGCGGAGGGAGGATAATGGAGGTATTTGAGAAAGGCTGAGCTCGTTATTGCACTTGACAAAATAGGTATGCGCGACAGTTTAGGAAGCTCGATATTTAGGTGCACGGATCCACTGGGTATGTGTGGTATGGCATGATCGAAATGAAGTTCCTCTAGGTTAGGGACGTTATGAAGCGACCGAAGTAACAAAAGCGTAGAGTTATCGTCTTCAGCTGAAAGAACCTTTAGGCTGACAAGTCGGGAGAGTGGGGGGAGCGCGGATGATATAGTTGCGTTGGTGAGCTCTAGGACGCGCAAAGAAGGCATATCCCTAGAAACAACTTTCTTGGGAAGCAGAAGTTGTTCTTTGAGTGACGATAGATGGAGAGTTTCTAGGATCGGTGCTGGCGCACTTTCGTTGAGACTTAGGAGCTCAACGAGCTCACACGTGTCCTCGGCGACAATATCCAGTCGCTGTATTCTATCAATTTGGAACATTATAGCCTCCCCAATAGCCTTGTGTAGTCGATGAGTGTAAGCGCGCTTGCGGCAACGAACCTGGAGGGGAGCCCGTTTCGAGCGAGCCAGCATCTCCCAAGCAGCATCAGGACGGGAGATGTCGAAGGTGCCCCACATTTCGGGTGTATTCAAGACTACTTCGTGCCATCGAATACATACCCGTGCTACATTCGGCCAACCCCTTTCTTTGCTGGCATTTCGTCCGTAGCCCATACAATTATGCTTGAAGGACAAGTTCTTAGCGAAAAGGAAGATTCGGGTGAGAATTTCGGTGGGAAGCTTTGAGATAGGGCTGTGCACATTCGGCGTCTCGTAGGCTGCTGATTTATGGGCAGCATTTTTTCCAGATACGTTGTAGTTCATTTCCTGATACTGATAATGTCGCGAGCAAGGAAATCATGACTCACTCAATGCTGCAGTCGGTGTTGAGTCGGTGTCAAGTCGGTGTGTGTAAAACAGCTTTAGTGCACGTGACTGAAGATACATGTTAGGGGCAGAAACTAAAGAATTTCTTCTGCTTACCGTACTTATTGGCTGACCTAGTGGATATAGATACATAGGATACTACAATTTCGTCTGTATTATATAGGTAACTAATAAGCAAGAAGTTCATCAATAGATGCCGATTCTTCTGATTATGCGCTGCTATCTATATGGCCCATATCTACCCTCCAAGAACAGTGTGTGGCTCTCTGTCATCACGGAGCTGACAGTGTTACGGCTCATTGTCTCCAAGTCCGTTGATTATCACATATCTGGGAGGACTTGATGAAAGCTCAGATCGAGACCTGAGCCTTACAGCAGATTACATTACAGCATACTACATAGAGCATGGAAAGATGCCGTCGAACGCGGCCTCGCTAGCAGGTAACCATAAGTTCTACCTGGGTTTCTGCAATACTCGAACGTCAGGACACAGAAAAATCGCACCCATAGGTCGAAGCGGATTGAATTGTCGATACCATCGAAAAATCAAAATGTTATTCTCATTTGTCAAATTCAATTTGGTGACGCTCTGGAAAGTGCTTTCTCCTTGATAAAGATAGCAGACATCGCAGCTAGAGCTCCCATTGTCACAGAGAAGAGGAGCGTCACATGCACTGCTTGCCCATACGAAGCCCTTACAACTGCCTGAGTGTGAGGATCGAGCGAATCCACATAACTCAACGACTCCCGCGCGCGTCGGATAAGCTACCAATGAATCAATCAAGCGTTACGTTGCAAAGCCTAGGAAGATACCGTACCTCCTCGATATCTTGCCCCTGAAGTTTCTGACGGAGAGAACCTCGCAGCGTCCCTTGTACCAACGTACTTCCAACTGACAGGCCAATCACTGACCCTAATGAACGAAAAAGATAAGAGACTAGACCTTAATTAGTGCCCAAGAATCCTCAAAATTTGTGGTCAAACCTGCTGTAGCGATGGCTTGATCCTCTAGTCCAGCATTGGCAATGAGGGCTACGAGACTGGCAGCAGTACCGCCCGCTGATGCAAGCTAATAAGAGGAGAATATGATAATTGAGTAGCGCACGAACTACTAGCAAAACTGGCAATGACAAGCCCTTCGCGCGTTCGATAAGTCGTTTTAGTCCATTCGGAGACAAATAGCACATACCAACAGCAATACCAGGGAGAGACGACGCAAGCACACCAGTCATTAGCGTAACAAACAGCACACCGCCAGATGACGCAATAAAAGCACCCAGCGCCTGGTAGTAGTATTTGCCCGTTGCCTGTATGAGAAGCCCGCCCCCAAGACTACCGCTGACGGCTCCTCCCGTACTCTACAACAACCATAATCCAGCTTCTGAGGCAGACTTGCCTTGAACTGCTTGGATGCAGAGCGAGACACGGAAGATCATCGTTAGCACACAAGCCGTGCTGAAAAAGTACACTAGGTAGTTGGCTATTAGAGACCTGTTGACAACAATTCGTTTGGGAGCAAATGGTTCCTTCGCAATCTCCATTTCGATGGTCCAAAAGAGAAGAGAAAATCCTACGAAAGCAATCATGGCGACAATAGTCCATTTATCGCTCCATGCAATATTTCCACCGCGGTCCAAACCGAGGAGAAGGAAGAACACAGCCAATACGAGCGTGATGGCACCAGGAAAGTCGACGCGTTTGAGCTTCGTGTTGAAGTCAGATGATTCCACTTTCGGCAAGTCGAGAGCAAGGGTGACGGATATCATAGCGATCAAGGCCACAGGTACTTGAATGAGAAAGGCCCTAGAGTAAATACGAGTGTTAATCTTAGGGAGACGAGGAGTATATTAAAACCAACCATCTCCAACTAATGCTATCTGCAAGAAAACCTCCTAGCGGTGCACCCGTAGCAGATCCAGTAGCGAATACGATATTCAATATGCCTGTCCCGGGTAAGTAAGACTAATATCAGTAAAGCAGATGCACAGACCTTGCCAGGTTCCTCTAGAACGCAATGGAACAATATCCGACATGATTATACTAACTATCCTGTTCTTAAGGAATGAGTCATCACGTATCTTAGGGTCGGAAAAACGACATACGTCGTCATGCCACCGCCACCAATACCAGCAAATGCTCGAGCGGCGATCAATTCTGTCATACTGCGAGCAAGACCACAGAACAAACTTCCGAGCGCAAAAATACTATAGGCGAACAGCAGGCAGTTCTTCCGCCCAAAAATGTCGCTGAGCTTCCCGTAAAGTGGCCTGGTTGAACGGAGCCAAATTGGCACGGGCAGTAAGAATATGAATGTGTTTTGAGGGGGAGAGCCACTTACTGAAAGCTAGTCAATGTCAGCATATATCCCGTCGCTACCCAGCTTGTGTTTTGAAGTTGATGAAGCTCGCTCCCGATTGTAGCATAGGCTATACATATAATGTGTAAGTCGATCCGGATGGCGATACATTCCCTCTTCGTCAAAAGTGAGGGTGGTGAAAAACATACAGCTAACAACTATGGTTCCGTCCATAGCAGCGAGAAATATTCCAATAGCCATTGGGACGACCTGAGTAGCCTGAGGAGCGAATTATTGCCAGCGCCATAAATTGCATCGCGCAGAGGTGCTAGCGCCGACGTCCCCTTCTAGCGCCACCATCTTCTTGTGTAGAGTTTAAACGGCGAACTCACAATCTTGGCCATCGAGACGTTTAGTTGGCCTGGTTCCTCCTCAGCTTGTCTTTCTGCATCACTTTGCGTCGAAGGATCAGGATGGAAACCATTGTACGGAGCTTCGGCGTAATTGCGATGGTGGTGGCCTTCATTGTGTCCGCTCGCTAATAAAGGAGAGGATTCGTCGGACATTGAGACGTACGATAAGATTGCAAGTCACGGCAAGCAGTTAGTAGCCTCATTTTGTCTTGATCCTCCCTATCATGTGCGCTGTGAGAAACCCGATATGCCAGGGTTTTCAACCCATAACCCACTACCCTATACCCTAGGCCGAAACTCATTTGCAAGGTATCTCGGTAAGCTGTGTTAGGTGTTTTGGGAGTAGCCCTATACCCGTTGCCCCATGAGGAACCCATACGTTGAGCAATATATTTCGGGAGGTTACAGGGTTTCACAGCTCGAAAATACCGTAAAATAGTTTGCTACCGTATGTATCATCATATCCTTGCAAAGGGGATCAGCGTTTCGCCGGTTTGGGTAGGAAATGGGAGCAATGTCATGCAACACATGTGATGGTCTGCAAAATTCAATGGAAAGTAAACACCCATGGGCGACAAATGTACTCAGCGGTCGTTTATAGTCACTGTCTTGGGCTGAATGAGGACTAACACCACATATGCGCAAAAATCCAAACCAAGATCTGTGATATATTGAAGGATTCCACCCAATCCGCGCGTCGAGGTTAGTGTCGATATAAATCTGCGAATATGCGAGCTGAATTCAGCGATAGTCGAGGCACTGTCGATCGATTGTAGTGTTACCAGAATGAGCAACGCTGGCTGAAGCGAAGAAGGGAGTAAGGAGGTTGCCGACAGAACCGCCGTCATCGTGAGGCCAATATCAACTTGCGAAAGACGACGATCGCAACAGCGTGTATAATGGAACCAACAGGACTAAATCGGCCTTATACACAGGTCAGTAATGACAAGCAAGATTGGATCGGCATACGAGAATAACAACGGAGGAGCACTCGCAGCACTTATCATGGAAAGATAGGCATTGGTGATAGATATTGGCCCTTGCTGATAAGAAATCAATGAGCCTTTCCTTGTGAGCCTGGGCGCCCCAAAGAGTCTAGGATCAATGTCATGGTCACGCAAAACCATCTGCGTAAGTCTAGCAAATGTTATTTTTCTATGTCTATGTTGCTAAATTCAACTTGGCGACGATCTGGAAAGTGCTTTCTCCTTAATAAAAATAGCGGAGATCGCAGCTAGAGCTCCCATGATCGTAGAAAAGAGGAGCGTCACATGCACTGCTTGCCCGTACGAAGCCCTTACCACTGCTTGAGTATGAGGATCGAGCGAGTCTACATAACTCAACGACTCCCGTACGCGTCGGATAAGCTACCAATAGGTATCAATCTAGCGTTATATCGCAATACCTATGGAGATACCGTACCTCATCGATATCTTGACCTTCGAGTTTCTGACGGAGAGAACCTCGCAGCGTCCCTTGTACCAGAGTACTTCCAACTGACAGGCCAATCACCGATCCTAACGAACGGAAAAGATAGGAGACTAGGCAATAATTAGCGCCTGAGAATCCTTAGAGAATTATGGTCATACCTGCTGTAGCAATGGCCTGATCTTTTGGTCCAGCATTGGCGATCAGTGCTATGAGACTGGTAGTTATACCGCTTCCTAACGCAAACTGGTGAGAACAGAGTATGATATTGTAGCAGCGTACGAACCATTCCCTAGACTCGCGATGACGAGACCTTCGCGCGTTGAATGATCAGACATGCTAACACAGAAGCCATCCACCAGCACTCACCACCAGCAATACCAAGAAGCGACGATGCAAGTACGCCAGACATTAGCGTTATCAGCAGCGTACCGCCGAACAACGCAGTATAGGCACCCAGCGTCAGGTAATAGTATTTGCCCGTTGCCTGCATGAGAAGCCCGCCACCAAGACTACCACTAACGCTTCCTCCTATGCTCCACAACAACCATAGTCCAGCTTCTGAGGCAGATTTGCCTTGAACCGCTTGAATGTAAAGCGAGACATGGAAGATCATCGTCAATGCGGAAGCCATCCCAAAAAAGTTCACTAGGTAACTGGCTATCAGAGACCCGTTGACAATAATTCGTTTAGGAGCAAATGGTTCCTTCGCAATCTCCATTTCGATGGCCCAGAAGAGAACAGAAAATCCTGCGAAAGCGATCATGATTATAATAGTCCATTTATCGTTCCAAGCAATATTTCCACCGCGGTCCAAACCGAGGAGAAGGAAGAACACGGCCAATACGAGTGTAACGGCACCAGGAAAGTCGACGCGTTTGAGTTTCGCGTAGAAGTCAGATGATTCTACTTTCGGTAAATCAAGAGCGAGAGTAACTGATGTCATGGCAATTAAGGCCATAGGTACTTGGATGAGAAAGGCCCTAGAGTAGATACGAGTGTTAATCTTCGGCGAGACGAGGAGTATATTAAAACCCACCATCTCCAACCGATGCTATCAGCAAGGAAACCACCTAGAGGAGCGCCCGTAGCAGATCCAGTGGCGAATACGATATTCAATATGCCTGTGCTGAATGAGTAGGACATATACATGCGTAAATGTATACGTACGAACCTTGCCATGTTCCTCTAGAACGCAATGGAACAATATCCGACATGATAATACTAACTATCCTGCTCTTCATGAATTAGCCATCATGCGTCCTAGTATATGAAGACGACATACGTAGTCATACCGCCACCACCAATACCAGCAAATGCTCGCGCAGCGATCAACTCTGTCATACTGCGCGCAAGCCCACAGAGCAAACTCCCAAGCGCAAAAATGCTATACGCGAACAACAAACAACTCTTTCTTCCAAAGATATCACTCAGCTTCCCATAAAGCGGCCTGGATTAACGGAATGACCGGTTCAACGTCGACGGAACAGCAATGCTAAGATGACGGGGTAAACTTACTGGAAACTAGTTAAAGTCAACATATAACCCGTTGCTATCCAACTCGTGTTTTGTAGTTGCTGGAGCTCGCTGCCAATGGCAGCATAGGCTGTGTGTATAAGTTAACCACCATCCGGAAGACGGAACGTGCTTCGCTCAGTTCAAAACCATGATGATATCAACGTAGTGAAGAAACATACAGCTGACAACTATAGTCCCGTCCATAGCAGAAAGGAAAATCCCTATCGCCATTGGGATGACCTAGAGAACGAAATAGCTTCAGCATCATAACTCCATTCCCACATCGAGGGTAACGCCAACACCCCCTTCTACTATATATCTCGCCCTTTTGCAAGCCCAATTCAACAGAGAACTCACAATTTTCGCCATTGAAACCTTCAGCTTATCTGAACCCTCTTCACCTGGTCTCTCTTCATCATTATGCGCCGAAAGTTCAGGATTGGCACCACTATCTGAAGCCTCGGTGTAATTGCGGTGATGGTGACCTTCATCGGGCTGGTTTGCCAACAAAGGCGAAGATTCGTCCGACATCAATGTTAACAAGTAAGCAAGTCACGGTGGGGAGTGAGTTCATCTTCTCCTGAATCGCCTTCCCGTGTGTGTATGCTGGTGAAAAATTGCGAAAGGATCTCACGGGTTGCATCGGGCCGCAAAGATTTGTCTCGGCGCCCTCTTCCATCAATGCATCAAGATTCAGAAGACTGCCGTCACGATGCTGACATGAGTAAGTATGAAATATTTATTAATGAAACTCTAGATACAGATGACGACAAATGACTCATAAAACAAAAGAAATTCGTCAAATCGTACAAATCAATGAACCCGAAGGCATCACCACAACAAGATGTGCTAAGCGCGAACACGAAAGTCGTTCAACAAAAAAAGAACACGACCACCCCCTCAAACACCCAACTAACACCTTACTGCACTGGCACCTTCTCGTGTTCACTACCATTCGAACTCGGTGCGCTCGCCTCCTTATGCGGATGATGGTCCGGCTCCCTAGCACCACCAACCGCACCGATTTCACCTTTCGGCGAATGCCCAATCTCACTCTCCAATCCAACATAATCATACGCAAACTCTCCCATCTCAGCATCGTCAATGCCGAGAATCTCTGCTTCTTCTGATGCACGTAGTCGGAGACCAGGGATGAAGTGCATGATCCATAGGATGATAGTGGTCATGACGAATGAATAGCCAAAGCCAGCGGCTGAGTCGGCGAGTTGGTATCCGAGCTGGATATAGTGATGGTCAATCCAACCACCATCGATCTCGGTACCATCAAATTGAGCAACACTGGCTTGAGCGAAGAGGGCGGTGAGGAGGTTGCCGACAATACCACCGACACCGTGTGATGCGAAGATCTGTCAAGTCACGGGTCATCAGCTAAAGTTGAGCTTGGCGAAGCGCAGTGCCCACTTACATCGAGCGCATCATCATATCCACAAATGTACTTAAGCTGGGTGGCAAAGTTACAAACAGTGCCGGCCATGAAGCCGAAGAGGACAGCAGCAGCTAGATCATGAGTCAGAAAGATGATACAGATCTACACCGCAGCGTTAACTTACGCGAACCGACGAAACCTGAGCCAGGCGTAATGGCGACAAGGCCAGCAATAGCACCAGAGCAGAAACCAACAGCTGACCATTTTCGCTCGAGGCGGTAATCCTAACATCAAAGAGACGTGTCAGCGAATGCCTGCTATATGCACCTCGTGGGGTCTTACCCAGAACATCCAGGTCAAACCACCAACACTAGCGGCCAAGTTGGTCACAATGCAAGCTTGAATACCTCTCAAAGACGCAGCAAGAGCAGAGCCGCCGTTGAAACCGAACCAACCGAACCAGAGGAATACTGTACCAAGGACGACATAACTCGTGTTATGGGGCTTGTACGCAAGTCGTTCAGTGCCATAACCGCGGCGCTTGCCGAGATAGATGGAGATAGCAAGGGCGGCCGTTCCCGAAGAAATGTGGACTGGGGTACCTCCGGCGAAGTCAAGGCCACCCATGACGAATGACCAACCGTTGGAGTTCCATGTCCAGCAAGCAATAGGATCATAGACGATGGTGGACCAAACAAAAACGAAGACAAGAAGAGGACCAAGGCGACCACGTTCGGCAATCGCTCCGATTGCGAGGATAGGCCTGATTTTCTCCGTTGAGTTTCAGGGTAATGAGAAGGGGAGAAGGGAACTTACGTGATGGCGGCGAACATGCATTGGTAGATGCAGAAGACGAGGGAAGGAATCTTGCTTGAGCCAATGGATGGTTGATCAAGGACACCCTTCAAGCCGAAATATTCTATCAAGGAAGTAAACAGTCAGGAACGCGTAACATGGCTCAAGATGGCAACTGGAACATACTAAGATTGCCGATGTAGGCACTACCAGTTTCACTAAACGCTAATGAGAAACCCCAGAAGAACCACTACACGCGAGTGAATAACGCGACAGATCGAGTCTAAAGGCAAGTATACTCACCTGGAATGAGACCATCGCCACCGTCATCATGCTAAGATATATCATCGACAAAGCATTTTTCCTCCGTAGAAGACCAGAATAGAAGAAGCCGACCCCAGGAATCATCAACCATACGAGCGCCATCGATGTCAACACCCATGCGATGTCGCCTGAGTTGTATGTCGTCGTCTCCCCAGTTGTGGGATCCGTATAAACATAGTTGCGGGCTAGATTGGAAGGATCGAACTCAGAACTCTATTAAATTTAGACATGATGCGAGGGAAGCAAGGAATGGCGACATAGGGTAGGAGCTGATGAAGATGATTTACTACCAAGAAACACAACACTCACAGGAATCCTCCGTCACGTTAGGCATCTTCTCCCGACGTCAAGAACAGCCAGCAAAAGAAAAGGACGTCTGGCAGATGGCGTCAATTGCGCGCAAGTGAGAAATACGTGGGGAAAGAAGGCAGACCGATTTGATGGCGAAGCCATTTGCAGTACTTGATATAGGCCCAGGAAATTGCCTTGAATCTCGCCCAAACATCTAAGGTTGACGCCCAGATCGCTCAAAATGAGTATGACTCAGCATCTCTCACGACCTTATCGTCCAATCACAATCCGTCATTCCTTCTTATCTCCTCCTAGCCTGTATCCCACACACGGCCTAGGAACAATTCCATTTATCCTCCACTTTACCAAGCCTTTCAAAAGTCTCCACAGCCTCCTCGCAGTTTCCAAGCAGTCGCTCCAGACCGGTGCTCCATCCATATATTCATCCCCAGCCCAAATTTCGTTCCAATCTTGACCAGAGCCCCTAAGTTCCTCGAGCGTAGTCGGGCAGTCTAGTTGGTTTTATGATAACAGCCGTCATGTCGCGCGACGTCGTTGAGCCCTTGATGTTTGATAACCCTGACGAGGTGGTCGAATGTTTCGATCTGCTTCCACCCACATTCTGACACGACCGAACTTCCATGCTGAGCTTCCTCAGAATCAGGTCTCTTCACGACCTGACCACAACAGCCAACATCCAAACAAGGCCCTTTCAACCTCCCCGTTCTCGCTCACTATGCACCCACTCGTTCCGTCAAAACCTAGAGCCATTCGAATTTCGGGGCCCTTCGATCACTTCTTGATCATTTCCAAAACATCCATAGCCGCTACTTCTCTGCCGGGATCGTATTATACACATGTCATCGTCTGGAGGCCCGTAACGGAATGTACCGGAATACCTCACTTCGTAATACGCTAGTTTCTTGTACCCTGTATTTCACATATGAATCAGAATCACGACCGTCACTTTGCCTGATCTCCCTAAGAACATACTCACAAGGAACAGAGCAACGCCTTTGTGCCTGGTGAGACAACCTTGTACTGGCTGTCAATAATCCTCTTCGTGCACACGACTGTCCAACTAATGCATTTACCAAGCTAAACCTTCCGTCAGGTGAGTAGACACGCATAGAAATCCAACAGATAACGTACCGCACCATATCCTAAAGGTTCCTCGCCAAGTCACCCGATTGGAATCTACAGCTCAGGTTCGGCCAGATATCCTATTCGGTGACGTATCGAAGAACAGAAGAACGCGCCAACAGGAATAGTCTCCATACACGCCATAATGCCCGGATGCGGGGTGAGGAGTGATCCAGAGGTACATATTAAGAATCTTGAGAATCTAATTGCATGAGCTCAAAAACCAAATAACCGTCGCATGCGTACCACATCGATCGGGCATCTACACCCGAACATAAGACAGAGAACCCTCAGTAGTGCTTATCGACCTACGTACGTGCCTCGGCAACTGCCACACCCCATTGTCCTACTTATCAACCATACATGCATACATCCCACCAACGATCACTCTTCGTGGTGCCTGACCAACTACGCGCTGTCACCCACCAACAGTCGCAGCCTGCATCATTTAATCGAGCAATAACCCTTGCTTCGCCTGTAGCCTGGATTGAAAAGCCCATCAGTAATACGACAATAAGCATTCAAACCTTACAACGAACGCCATGACTTGAAACGAATCATTGTAAGAAATACGCGCATCAACGCGTCGAGAGGCTACCCGGGCATAGTACACCCAACCAACATACCAACGGCCCGAGCAAAAGTGCCTTCGCGTCGGGTTCATTGATTGAGTCCGTCTTCCACCCCGCTATATCATAGACCTGGATGCCCAAAATACCGTGCCTGAAAAGCAACACATCGAGCAAGACCGCTCGTCAATTCTGAGCGTTTCCAGGCATTTCCCTAGGACTTCAACAGGAAACACCAGGAACAAGGGGTGAATGTGGCAATGATGATAACCAACTTGCGGCACGGCGAGAGATAAGAACCTCGAGTTGGTTCCTGCGGCATCATTGAGCTTGACTCGGCTTATCGGGGTTAAATCCGATCTCAGAAACACGACGATGCGGCCAAAATGACAGATCCAGGAAACTGATTAGTGCGCATATATACTTAGTGCAGTTCGACGACGACGGCATCGACTAATAGATTGTAGCGTTCGTGGACGTCGCTCCGATGCCCTATGGAGCCCCAAGTCCGAAGGTGAAGCATACCTACGATAGTGTGGAATTCATGAGGCAGTTCAGTGGATTGAGGCCTTGAGGGCTGGAGGGATGGCGTACGTGAGTATAAAACGCTCAATTGAAGTATGCGGAGAGGGAGCGGAGCGCCCGCTGAGCGCCCAGTCTCGTTTCCCACGATCATCATCAAGTCACTCTCGCACTTCGGATATATTACGAGAGTCATGCTCTTGAAATGTCGAGAATAACTCAGATATTGCGCAAGATAGGGAGAGGGCATTAGGAAGATTTGTTCAATGAGTCAGGTAAAATACAAACGAGTCTCAATACAGGGATACAGGTATTGAGAGGATATGGCAGCTCGTGCAGGTGGAGGGAATGAATCTGTATAAAGAATGACTCAGTACTTGGTAGAAGTACTACTATTGAGTGTGTATCGTAAATGTCCGATTACTGAGTGTGGGCAGATTACCTAAGTATATACATTACTGACTCAAGGTCAGTAGTCCGGCTTGTTATTCCAACAATCAGTAGGTATGGAGATGGCTTGCAAAGTCTTAAGACGTCGACGCAGTTGTATTAGTCACAACAACTAGTGATGTATCGGGCCTGGCTTGGCCTGAAAGCCCAGGCTTCGGCCTGGCCTACAGTGGCTTGGGCTTATGAGAATGAAGAGCCAGGCCCATACATAAGGCTTCGGGTTGGGCTCGGGTGGGCTCGGGCTCAAGCCTGGGCTTATAATACTATTCAGTAGCTAAGTAGCATACAAAGACATCATCGGAATCATCATTACATGAATTTGCATATACCACATCCTCTGTATCTTCAATGAAAGCATCCCAGCTATCCTCGGCGTCTGTTATGCACGTGCAAACCCCTAACCCCTAGCCCTGGTCAGATGACCACTCCCGTGACTTCGGACATCGGCTTCGGTCTATCGGACTTTCGGATACACTCGGATCAAGGGATATACACGCGGACTTAGCACGTTTTGATATGGACTCTGATATTACTGTAGAATTATTTAATTATCAAGGGACACTTAGGCTTAGTTACCACGAGGTATAACTCATGTATTCCGCATGTTAGGTTACCTTCACAGTATTTAAGCCGTAGTTTACTTGTAGATAGTCCTTCAGTTCGAATATCAACTTAATACGTTCCCTCTTCTCTACTAAGGAACTCCTGTTCCGCGCTATCTCCGATCTCCGGTATTCCACATCTCCGACTTATACTCTACCTTCTATTCTGTTCTCCGGCGTTACTCCATAACCCCGATCTCCGTTCCGAAGTTAAGGTATAACTTGTTAGGTAGTGGGCGGCGCAACTCTGCACCTCAGTAGTTGAAGCCAAATACCTTTCTGTAGTCTGTTTAGTAGTAGACCTGGATTCTGTATTTAACAGTATATTCAAACTCACCTCCCACTCCCTAGCCCTCTCTTTTTCCCAGATGACCACAGCACGCGTTACCAAGCTGGCCAAGGCTGCAGAGCAGTCCCCCGCAGCATCCGGATCCTCGACCTCCGCACACGCCCGCAGTCACCATAACACCACACGGCGACCTGTAGGGCGAGTCCGCGCTTCTTCGACTCCTGTTGTGAGCACTACCGCTCTGACCGAAGAACTCCAGGAGAACCCCGAAGAATCTCGGAGAAACGAAACGATCGTCGAAGAACGTCTCTCGCAAACCTCGTCCCATTCTCCGCAACCCCAACGCGAGCCCTCTGCTGGGCCATCCGGACCCTCCGGACCTGGCGGACCTCCTGGGCCTCCGGACGATGGTGATGACGAACCCGAAGATGACGATGCATTCGACTACGATCAACCTCCGCACTCCACTCCCCGTCGAGAAACCCCGATCCGATCCGATGTTGGTGAGGCACTTATTCAGTCCCTCAACGGAATTACGTCTACACTCCGCAATCTGAATCGTGGGGTCTCCGTCCCTGCCTCCGCCAAAGCTAGCTCTCGCGTCAAGGTTCCCGATACGTTCGATGGTTCAGACCCTCGGAAACTCAATACGTTCCTGGTCCAGTTGAAACTGTACTTCACCGCGAACTCCGGTCAGTTCTCCGATGAGGACGAAAAAGTCACATTCGCGCTTTCGTATCTGAAAGGCACGGCCTTCGATCTGTTCGAGCCATATCTCGCGGAACCCGATGGGGAAGTTCCACCTTGGATGTACTCCTATGAGGCATTCGTGGAAACCCTAAAGGACAACTTCGGTGCTATCGACCCAGCCCGAGACGCGGAAATGGCCCTTGACTCTCTCAAGATGCTCAGCCACCACCGAATCACGAAATTCAACGTGATCTTCCAGCAGCACGCCTCAAAGCTGGTTGGTTGGGGCGACAGGGCCCTCCGGTACATGTACTACAACGCGCTTCCGGACCGAATCAAGGACGAACTCTCGCGTTCTCTGAAAAAGGAATCTCTCTCCGCTCTCCGATCCGCCGCTTCTGAAATCGACCAACGGTACTGGGAGAGGCAAAAGGAGAAGAGGTCCGATCCCTCGGAGAAGCACTCCGAGAAGTCCGCGAAGAAGTCCACGTCCTCCCACCACTCGTCTAAACCCGCATCCTCGAACTCCGCGAACCCGTCCTCGTCTTCCTCCAACTCCGGCAACAAGTCCTCAACGTCCTCCGCAAAACCCGCTTCGAAGAATTCCGCACCACCCCCTTTCGCCAATCAGTTGGGAAAGGACGGCAAACTGAAGCCTGAAGTCCGCGCGGAACGCATCCGGAAGGGACTCTGTCTCTTCTGCGGTGGTTCCGGACATCGGGTTAAGGAATGCCCCAACGGAAACTCGAACTCCGCAAAAGCCCGCGCAGCAGTAGCCGAATCGGATTTCTCTGAACAAGAGGCACATATCTCCGAGACGGAAAACTGATGTGCAGCCCAGAGTCCTCGGACCCTCCGCGGAGCTGCGATCTGTACATATGGCCCGACATCTGTAGACTTAATGCTGCGTCCCCCGTTCTTTCTCCTTCCGCTACTTACGTTTCTCTTACCTCGGACAATCTTTCTGATACCACTACGATCTTTACTGCACTAATAGATTCCAGTTCTACTCACTGTTTTGTAGATACAGGTTTCATTCGTGCTCATGGACTCTTGACTTACCGTACACCCCCGATAAAGCTTTTGTTGTTCGACGGCTCATCCAATAATTTCATTACCGAAGCTCTTGACCTACTCTGTAGGTTTCCGACTGGCGAAAATCTGAAAATTACGTTCTTTGTCACACCTCTGGACATTTCCTGTTCTGTTGTTCTAGGACACAACTGGCTCACCCGCTACAATCCGTTGATTGACTGGGTTTCGAGCAGTATCTCGTTCCGAGCACCAGAATCTGGCAGCGTTATTGCGGCCCCGGCATTGGAAGCACCTCCGACTACTCCGACATCTCCGGATACATCTCCGTGTTCTCCGCAGCCATCTCTGGTGACTTCTCCGTCTGTTCCGGATTCTCTGGAAACTCCGCCTTCGACTACGATCTCCTCCGATCCTCCGAATATCTCCTTCATTAACGCCGCTGCTTTCAAGACAGTCTCGCGTATGAGGGGAGTCCAGGTATTCATGATCAACATCCGACCCGAAGGAACAACTTCTGCCAGATCTTCTGTCGTGTCCGACCCCTCTCCGGATCTCTCGAACGTTCCTGCCGAATACCACGAATTCGCGGACGTGTTTAGCAAAGGTAAAGCCGAGACTCTAGCTGATCACAGGCCCTACGACCTCAAGATCGAGTTAGAAGAGAATGCGTCACCCCCTGTGGGTCCGATGTATTCCCTGTCCCAAACAGAACAGCAAGCTTTGAAAGAGTTCATTGACGAGCATTTGCAGCATGGTTTCATCCGTCCGACCAGTTCTCCGCATGGTGCCCCCGTCCTATTTGCCAAGAAGAAAGACGGCTCTCTCCGCCTCTGTGTTGATTACCACGGACTTAACCGCATTACTCGCAAAGATCGTTATCCGCTTCCGCGTCTAGCCGACCTCCTAGATGCACCCCACGATGCCAAAATCTACACCAAGATCGATCTCCGGCACGCATACCACTTAGTCCGGATCTCCGAAGGAGATGAATGGAAAACAGCCTTTCGAACTCGCTACGGCTCCTTCAAGTGGTTGGTTATGCCCTTTGGGTTAACTAACGCTCCCGCGGCTTTTCAAAGGTTTATCAATGATGTGTTCGCTGATCTTTTAGACGTCTGCATCATTGTTTATCTAGATGATATCTTGATCTACTCCAATAGTGTAGAGGAACACAAGGAGCACGTCAAGGAAGTTCTCCGACGTCTCCGGAAACACAAGCTCTATGCTAAAGGTGAGAAATGTGAATTTCACGTTGACACCATAGAATATCTAGGTTATATCCTTTCTCCGACCGGACTTACCATGGACCAAGCCAAAGTCAAGGTTATTCAAGAATGGCCTGAACCCCGCAAAGTCCGCGATGTTCAGTCCTTCCTCGGCTTTGCGAACTTCTACCGACGATTCATCCGCAACTACTCCGATATCGTTGTTCCGCTCACCCGCCTGACCCGCAAAGGCACCCCTTGGGTTTTTAGTGATAAGTGCCGGACAGCGTTCAATGAATTGAAAGCTGCCTTTACTCAAGCTCCGGTACTCACTCACTGGATCCCCGATGCTCCGATGATCGTAGAAACCGACGCCTCAGACTATGCTCTAGGAGCTATCCTCTCGATCTACACCTCCGACGGAGAAATCCACCCCGTCGCTTTCCACTCGCGCACGTTCACCTCCACGGAATTGAACTATGATGTCCACGACAAGGAACTTCTCGCAATTTTTAAAGCCTTCCGAATCTGGCGTCAATACCTTGAAGGTTCAGCTTCCGTTATCGATGTTGTTACTGATCATAAGAATTTAGAATACTTCTGTACGACTAAAGTCTTAACCCGAAGACAGGTCCGCTGGTCAGAGTATCTCTCCCAGTTCAACCTTTGTATTCGTTTCCGTCCAGGCAAGTTAGGAGCCAAGCCCGACTCCTTAACTAGACGATGGGATGTCTACCCTAAAGAGGGGAGTGAACGCTACCAGCACGTCAACCCACAAAACTTCCGACCCGTCTTTACTCAAGAACAACTCGTAGCATCAATCCGCGCTTCTTATCTCTTTGTACCCACTCTCCGCGGATCCGTAGTCATGGATGTTGAACAACTCCACTCCGACATCAAGTCCGCGCAAGAGTCCGATCCGACACTCTCTGTTCCTATCTCCGAACTAGGTCCGCGCTGGTCAAAGGATGACTCCGGTCTCCTGCGACTAGACAACCGGATCTTCGTCCCCGACTTCTCCGATCTCCAAGTCCGTGTTCTCCGCTATAAACACGATCACATTCTTTCCGGTCACTATGGCCAAAACAAATCATTAGAACTTGTCCGCCGGGAATATACCTGGCCCAATATCCACGACTTTGTCAAAAGCTACTGTAAGTCCTGTGTTACTTGCATGCGAGCTAAACCCCAGAGACACAAACCCTATGGCAAACTCCGACAACTCCCTGTACCTTCTCGACCCTGGGATTCCATATCCATGGACTTCATCGAGAAACTCCCCAAATCCTCCGGTTTCGATTCTATTCTAGTCATCGTAGACTGACTCTCCAAACAAGCCATATTCACCCCCTGCCACGACACTATCACCTCCGAAGATCTAGCCAAGTTATTCGTAATGCATGTATTCTCCAAGCACGGAGTTCCGAACCACGTCACCTCCGATCGAGGTTCGGAGTTCGTCTCCCACTTCTTTAGGTCCCTCGGTAAAGCCTTAGAGATGAAATTACACTACACCTCTGGCTACCACCCTGAAGGTGATGGACAGACCGAACGTACTAACCAAACTTTGGAACAGTACCTCCGCGTTTACTGCAATTACCAACAAGACAACTGGTCAGAACTTCTTCCCATAGCCGAATTCGCATACAACAATGCTCCAAGTGCCACCACCGGAGTATCTCCGTTCTTCGCGAACAAAGGGTACCATCCCCGTATCTCCGTACATCCGGAATACAATCTCGCCTCCACCCGTGCAAGAGAATTCGTAGTCAACCTCGACGACCTCCACCAAGAACTCCGAACCGCGATGTCCGATGCGCAACTCCGCTACCAAGCCCCTGCAGACCGCAGACGATCCGCGGCTCCGGACTTCAAGGTCGGACAAAAGGTCTTCATCAAGGCACAATTCTTTCGCACTACAAGACCCTCCAAGAAGTTATCCGAGAAGTTCATCGGACCCTTTGAAATCATTGCTCAAGCAGGTCCTTTGTCCTTCACGGTTAACCTTCCCCAATCACTACGCTCGGTGCACCCAGTGTTCCACGTATCGATGCTCGAGCCCGAAACTCCGAACGAGATTCCTCTCCGCGTCCAATCTCCGCCTCCTCCGATCGAAGTTGATGGCGAAGAAGAATACGAAATAGCCAAAGTTGTTGACTCTAAGATCGACAAGCGTTATCGAAAGATGCCCTTGCGATACAAAGTCCGATGGCTAGGCTATGAAGACACCGCGGAAGAATTCTCCGAGCTCGGAGCGGACGAACTCGAACACGCTCAGGAACTTGTACAAGAGTTCCACCGTCGATACCCGGACAAACCTGGTCCACTCAGCAAAATCAAACCAAAGTAGCTTAGCTACGTATTTCATTCCTTTTCTCTTTCTCTCTCTCTCTCTCCAGTAGTTATAGCCTTAGTTACTTACTTCAATCTCTTTTCCTTTCTTCCTCTTGTTATTTACTTACTCATTCGAGCTCAGGAATTAATCAGGTACATATCAAGAAAAAGAAAAGTTCCAAGTAGTTACAAAATGCTATATACTACAGTCCTTTATTCCGAGGAGTCCGATTGCTCCTCCTCACCCATCTCATAGTCCCCATCTTCTCTCTCCTTTCCCTTCCCCTTCTCCGAATTCTCCGCTTCTTCGTTCTCTTCCCGCATCATTTCCTCCATCTTCAACCACGTATCCAGGCGGAACTCGATGTCTTGAAGCCGGTCCTCGACGTCCGCGTACTCCTCATCGGTCTCGTATTCGTCCCTCTCCTCCAAGTGCTCCGCGGTCCGGAGAATGTTTTCCAGGCGCCTCGTTCTCGATCTTTCCTTGGCCAACGCCACCCGTAACTTCGCGATTTCGAGCGAATGCTCCATCTGCCTTTGCTCGAAGCGCTTGGAGAACATGTTGATAGTGTGCATCAGGTCCTGATTTGACGGACCGTCATCTGCAGTCTTCTCCGCCTTCTTCACGGAACTCCGGGTAGTCCGCGATGGACCGGCCTCCGGCTCCTCCTCAGCTTTCTTCGCGACAATCCTTCTTCGTGGTACCTTCTCCGCGACCTTCCCGTGTCCCGCTCTCGTCTCTTGGCCCCTTGGAAAGTCGCATCGGTGCTTAGCCCGATGACAACCTTCACAAGTGCTGGCGTTAGCACTACACCAAAAAGGAATCAGCTAGGTCCAAGCAAAGAGTCGACAAGAAAATAGCTTACCTTGACTGTGGCAAGCATTCTTGCCTGCGGCCCCTGCAATGATAACAGGCCCTTCGCACCCCGTCAGGCCACAATGTCGCACATTCGTCCCCAATCTCTCGGTTTCATATCTCCGGCCGTTTGCGAACCGATGGCTCCTTCTCCTCTTTCTCCGGTCCTCCAAGTATCGGCGGCAATTCCTTCTCCTCGGCGTCTTCCTCGCCATCATGCACGGATAGTTCCTTCAGTGCCCGGGCGATCCCAATCTTCGCGCCCCGGACCCTGCGATCTTCGACCTCTTTTTGGTGCTGTGCACGAACGAGGGCCGTCCGCTCGTGTTCCGCCGCGGCCTCTGCTGCCATCCGCGCCTTCTCCGATATCTCCGCAAATTCCTGCGCCATCTCCTCTGTGATCAACGTTAGCTCCGGCGACTCCGACTTTACGGACATCCACGAACCTCCGGGCGTCTCCTCCACCATTCTCCGCTTGCCCTTCGACTTCTTCATCGGCGGGGAAACTCCGGTTGGCGTTTCTTCCCGTGGACGGGCGATCTTCGGGGTTACTGCTACCGGTGCAGCAGGCGCGACGGAAGGAACATGCTCGTTGGCGAGCATTTTTGTGGCAATCTCTCGGGCCACGAGCGCTTGCAGTTCGGGGTACTGGGCGAGATCTTTCAGGGACAAACCGGACATGTTAAGATCAGGAGAATGGGCAAGTTGGGTTGTGAACAAGTGTTGGTAAAGTTGTCGAAGACGAAGAATCTCGGAGTTCCCCTTTTTCGCTTTTAAAGTGATTGTTCGAACTCCGCAACTTCGATCTAGGTTCTCCGCAGCAGTGACGTCATCACCTCGAACCTCGGACAGACCCCGAAGCTTCGACCTTAGCTCTCGGAGAAATTTCCGAATTCCGGACAAAACTCCGAAGACCGCTCTGGATTGGCCTCTTGGGACTCAGCCTTAAGGGGGGAGTACTGTTACGCATGTGCAAACCCCTAACCCCTAGCCCTGGTCAGATGACCACTCCCGTGACTTCGGACATCGGCTTCGGTCTATCGGACTTTCGGATACACTCGGATCAAGGGATATACACGCGGACTTAGCACGTTTTGATATGGACTCTGATATTACTGTAGAATTATTTAATTATCAAGGGACACTTAGGCTTAGTTACCACGAGGTATAACTCATGTATTCCGCATGTTAGGTTACCTTCACAGTATTTAAGCCGTAGTTTACTTGTAGATAGTCCTTCAGTTCGAATATCAACTTAATACGTTCCCTCTTCTCTACTAAGGAACTCCTGTTCCGCGCTATCTCCGATCTCCGGTATTCCACATCTCCGACTTATACTCTACCTTCTATTCTGTTCTCCGGCGTTACTCCATAACCCCGATCTCCGTTCCGAAGTTAAGGTATAACTTGTTAGGTAGTGGGCGGCGCAACTCTGCACCTCAGTAGTTGAAGCCAAATACCTTTCTGTAGTCTGTTTAGTAGTAGACCTGGATTCTGTATTTAACAGCGTCACCTGTGGCAATATTTGAGAATTCGGCTTCTTTTTCAGCTGCTACCGTAGGGTTGTCTGTTAGAAGAGTCTTGCGGCGCTTGATACACTTGATGAATTGCAGAGCCTCGACGATGTCCGCTTTGAGGCGATTATGCCGCTTGGTAATGGTAATACCAGCTGATGAGAAGGTGCGCTCACTTGATACTGACGACGCCATAATTGGAAGATAGTCACGAGCAAGCGCAGCCCAAACGTTGAGTCGGGAAGCGTTGAGCTAAGTTAGGTGTTAGTGCATAGACACATACAAAATACAGAGGTTAGCGACTTACACCCCACCATTGAACAATTGACATGCCACCTAGATGATCACGCACCCTGATGTACTTATTGAAGCTCGCTAACCATGGTTTATTGGGGTCCTCGGAAGTATCCGGATGGTCATCGTCGATGTCGCTGTCCGATCCTTCATTATCGGAGAGCTCTCGTATCAAATTGTGTATCTTGCGACAAGCAGGGTTGCCGGTGCGACGTGTAGCCTCCGTGCTATTACCTTCAGCTGATATGAGCTTCTCATAGTATGTGCGATACTGAATAAAAATCCTTAGCTGTCGTCAATCAGTTGTGGTAAAATAGAGAGCTACTCACTGTATCCTCGAGCTGTGAAAGAGCTTCCTTATAAAGTGCTTCACCCCAATGTTTGCGTATATGTTTACCCTTAGTTTCGGGGTCAAGGACTACAGAACAGGTTATTAGTGTAAAAGTAAAGTAAAAGACAAGTCGTACATATAGCAACAGTGTACACATCAGATTCCGCGGATCGTTCGTAATACTCATTGATCTTATCGATGCCGGCATCAAGTGCTGCTTTGAAACTCTTGTACTTGGGACGATCACGCCGCGATGACCATGCCTTGTGAAGAGCTTCGAGAGCAGGAAGCGCAAGATGAAGTGAAGGATCTTGGTCAGACGAGAAGGCCTGTTGAGCATTGTCTGCGTACTAGAGTAGAGTTAAGAATAAATCAAGAGAGACTATATGATAGGACGTACTGTAAGTAGATCGATACATAGCTTGACACGAGACCATTCCTCCGCAGTAAGCTGTAAGCTGTCAAGCTTTGCACGCTTTTCAAGGTTTCTTTCCTCCCGAGCAATCTCGTAAACGAACGTGTCAACAATCTATAGAAAACTCAACACATATATGATATAATTGATATTAAGGTGTATACCTCTTTCAATGACTCAGCACGCTCCAACATAACATATGTTGACGACCAACGTACAGGCATGTCAGTTTTGAGATGAAGTTGCTGGGGCCTCTTCTCGCGAAGCTGTAGCTGAACAAATATCTCTTTCCGGTTTGATGACGAGTGTTCCTAACAATGATGAGGTCAGATTTGATACGGCTCTTTGATGAAGTGCTTTATACCTTCACCGAAATGGTTCGGACAAGTCCGACTTCGTCTCGTTCTGTGCCTCGTGAAATATGAAGGTCTGCATCAGGAGCTTTTGGATCGAACGGCTTGGATTTGCTATATGTAGTGAGGAAGGCCTGCGTAGCAAGATTGATAACGTGGGCGAGACAGCTGAAACCATTTATACAGTATGTAATAATTGACTATTGCTGATATGTGGAATGCTTACCGTACGCGCTGCTTGTCACTATCAAATTTGTAACCGTCCCGCTGCATATGGGTCTCAAACCAGGTAAGCATTGTATTATTATTTGATGCGTTGTCACAAGTAATGTGGCCAATCTAATAGATGGTAAGAGTTGCAAAGCCGACTAAGATAATAACCTACCTTGTCGCAAATGCGTACTCGTGCAACAATCTTATATAGAACTTGGCCCAACCGCATGCCATTATGTGCATTATTAATTTGAACGAAGCCAAGAAGGGCCATTTGCATTGTCCACATGCCAGGGTGTTCTTCTTTGATCCAATGGCCAGTCGTCGCAAAATATGCATCAACGTTCGAAGCTTGCCATGCATCACACGTGAGGCTAACCTTTCCCTTAACCATTTCGCTCTTGCGTCTCAAATTAGCAATGTATTATTAGCAAATGTTAAAAATACTTATGTGAAGCCGTTCCCGTAGCTTGGTCAGCTCAGCCTTGAATTGGTCAACAATTTCTTCTCTGGTTCGCTTACGGTTCGGTAGTTTGGCACCATTGGTAGCCCGTGCTGCAACATTGATCATATGCTTGAATGATGGATGTTCGAAAGCCTGGACAGGCTATTCGGACAGCATATGACTAAAGTCAATAATACAGGGGTAAAGGACGCACTTGATCTGTTTGGATAAGCCAATCAATGGCTGCCTCACGGAATATGGTGTCCGTGTAGGTGATAGAGGCAGCAGGCATTTCGACAAGATGAGAGTCGAGACATTGTTGGCTGCCGCCTGCCGCCTGTCTTGCTTTGGCCTCCGCCCGGTCCTTTGGAAGTTTGGAAGTAAACTTGTTTTTCTCGCACCATTGTAGATATTGCCCCTATTGTGGCTGGCCTCAGGCGAATGATGGAATAAATGTTGTACGAACCTTATGATAGGCTTCCAAGTGACGGCGGCAGGTGCTGAGATCTGAGGTAATACTGCTATGACTTCCCCCACGCCTGGTACAAGTCATCGCACCTAGAGGAAGCAACTACAAGTGGATTTCCGACTTACTTTATACAAATACGACACCGCCGACGCTTTTTGTCATTTTCTATGAAAACTCCAGAGAAAAAATGGTCAATGTCACGACTGCTATCCTCGCGGTGGGTACGTTTGACGCCATCGATGTCCTGGACTTGAATATCAACGAGAAATCCCTCCGAGCCCACTTTTTCCCTTGCAAGTGGCGTATAATCGCGACGGGCATCGGCATCATGATTTTGGGATATCTGAGCATTGGGAGGTGGCTCTGAGTCTGCACAGTGGTTTAACATGGTTAGCGTACACAATTCCAGGTCGTCAAAGCCAATATACTCACCTGTATTATCCTCTGATTCCACGGTGATTATAGGCTTCTGACGATCTACATTCACAGGTAATTAGCCATTCTTAGTATTAGATTCATACTTGCACTTACGCTGTGGATGCACATCCACACCTGCATTATCTTCACCAACCTCATCGAGAGTGCGCTTTGCTGGTGGGCGCTCCTCAACTGCAGTAGTGGCCAACTTATGGCTTTTGCTGAGTTTTTTGGCAGCCTCCAATTCCTTCTGACGCTGGATCTCGAGCTCTTGTGCTTTCTTGTGCGACGTAAGTTGCTTTTCTCCGATGTTGGCAGGGTCCTTGACTTTCGCGGAGGGAACAAAAGCACGCCGAGATCGTGGTTGAGCGTCACCACTAGCATCAGTCATTAGACGTACTAAATCCGATAATTGATCCGAATACCTGTTTGGGAATGTTCTACCCAAGGAAGTGGCTACGATCAACTATATAGCTGATCGGACATCTCCGCTTCCCCACTCCCAAAGCCCGGGCTTGCAGCTTGGGCTTCAGGCTTTTGACATTTCAAGCCAGGCCCAAAGCCTTGTTGAGCCTGACAGAGGGCTTGGCTTGGCCGGGCTCATAAGAGATCTGGCTTGGCCGGGCTTCGGGCTTTGAGCCCAGCCCAGTGCATCACTAACAACAACTGAGCTCATATTTATACGCTGAGGTTTCAGTTGCCCTTTGACTACTCTCTGAATCACCAGGTCCGGGCGCGCATGGTACAAAGATAATCTACCCATTATGGCAAAAGCTAACTTTGTGGACCCGAACAGAAGACAGTAGCACAGTGTGATACACGAGGCGGAGTCAAGGGCCCTTCGAGTCGAGCATAATGTCCTTGTGGGCGTTTGCACACCATCACCATCATATTTACTCCGAGCTATGCCATCACTCCGTCATTTATATGTTCACAAATGCATTACCTGCTCTCCACCCCCTCTCCTCTGTAAAGGTGTCCGCATTAGTACGTGGACGCAGGACCCCTGATAATCCCTGTAGAGGTCCGATACAAATTTTCGGTTTCTCAAGTCGTTAGTGGGAGACAAAAAAAGTCGAAATCGGGCTGAAAATTGGGAGATTCCCACCCTACATATGGAAAAATTTCCCCAAAGTAGGAGACTAAGGTATCCTACCTATAAAAATATAAAAAAATCAGAAAAAAATCAGAGAAAAATCCACAGGCATGTAAACCGGGGAACTGGATGCCCCAATTACCGCTCCAGGCCAGGAATCCCTTGACTGTCCAAAAAAGTACTCTGTAGCTACTTGAATATAGAGCAGTCGTACAAGTACATTGTTATGCAAAAAAGGATATCACTTGGGTTGCACCTTTACCAAGCAACTGCCTATTAAGTTGTTCTCTGGCAGTTCTGACCTGTGGCTAACTGTGGCTAGCAATGGTTGAAGTGGCAGGTTTAAGTGGTATCTGCCCACAGTGGGAGACAATGCATCCTACATCGCAAATCCGTGGCCTTCGGTGGGAGACAGCGGTAAACTACATACGTGTGAAAATCTTATGTAATGGTAGGAGACACCTGCGAGTCAGTATCCTACCCTCCTACCATATATGGACACTTTGGTGGGAGATTGGTATCGGACCGTTGTGGTCATTATCAGGGGTCCTGTGGACGCGTGCGTACTCGCGTCGAGATCACGTGGTGAGTATCATGAAATGGGCTCGCTATTTAGCTCTATGATTTATCTTCAGCCTAAGCTGAAGCTCATCAAGAACACTCCTCATGATAATGACTGCACTCGATTAGGAGATCTCAAATATACCCAGTACGGCGAGTTACCAAAAATTTGGGAACGATATCTCGTAGTGCGGGATTTGCTTCGATACCAGCCACTGGCCCACACTTGTACTAATCTCCGATAGCTACATTTATCGAGCTTCAGCCTGATAAAGCAAATAAACTGGCCATCGATTGATTATGATAATTCCACTGTACATTGCTCGCTGCAACCCACATCATACGGGATCCCAGCGCGCCCGGAACCATTCTCATTCACACCCAAAGCTGGCCTGACTCCTTTGAGCAACGTACTGGATACATATTGCTATGACAATAGCAACTAGTAATGCACTCACCAAGTAGCCACGATGCACTGATCAATTCCATCCCCGTATACAGATATAAGCGCAAATCAAGATCAACCAACCTGCTAATTTCACATTTTTATTCTACTTTTTTTTTATCGATGATTGCTATCCTAGGTAATGCAGACAACTATGATACAAGACTAATGACTCGATTGTGGTAAGGAGAGATAGCAGCTGAACGACAGTGATCCAGTATAGTAGAGAAAAACCCAAGGCCGTAAAACATCAAATAAACTCTAGCCAAACAACAGCGATAAGGAGCGAAGTGGACCGCAAGATGAAGCAAAGAAGGGATGCAAAAAGAATCAAAGCTACAGCTTGTTGATGGCACATTAAACAATCAGGTATACACCGTCAGCAGCCTCACTGACACGCGGACCAACGACACATGGCTAGATCGCCCAACCTATTTGAGTCCCCGAGGGATATCCACGTTCACGATCTGTCCATGGCTGGAGCTCCGCACGCATACTCCGCAGCTCCGTGAGCTCGACGTCAGTCATCGTCGTCGAAGTATGTGTTTGTGGATATTGGCTATAGACCTCAATGTCCACATTCACGTGCATATCAAAGTCTGGTTCGTCAGGCAATGGCGGGGAGAAGAAACTTGTGTCGTGGTCTGTACGCTCAAATTTGCGTTGTTGTTTCGAACTCGGAGGAAGGCGGAAGGAATGAGAGCGTGAAGAGGGTGTAAAAAGGCGACTTTTAGAAGAGGTCAGATGAGATGCGAGACCCTCGTTGCGAGCAGCTTTGGCACGTTCAGCATCGCGTGTGGTACGTCGGACGTTGAGAATGATGCGGTTTCCAAGAACACAAGACATGGCCACGCTGAAACCGATAGGTACCTCCAGTAGGCTTTGCTGTCACGACAAGAGGCGCAAGGCGGATGGATCAAACACAAATGGAAATAGATGATGGTGTTAATATACGTTAGGTTAGATACGGAGATGATGAGAATACTTACAGGACCCCCGAGCCAGACCAGCATGTTAGTCAGATAGGTCGCGAACATCCTTCATAGCGAAAATTTTCAGTTTCACCGTAGGCCTAGCCCGTGAATAGCCGCGAAAAGCAGAGTGTACTCACACAAGGAAGTATAGCACTGAATCTCTGATCAACACATTGACAAGCGCCCTTCCACTCCTAAATAGCGAACCGTCCGATAGCACAGCTTGGAACCCACGGAAAAGCGCGAGGCCAACTAGTAAGCTTTCGAAGCAGAGGATCGGGATCCAGAATAGGAAGAAGTGGTCTCCAATCCGGTTGGGAACGCAGAACGTTATGCCAGGCACGGCGTGAGCGTGAGATGTAATTCCCGAGAGAATGCTACCCATTACTGTGGCAGACAGGGCGGAGGAGACGACGAAGCTTGAGATCATCACGGCAAGCACCTTCTTGTTGAGGAAGTAGAGCGCGTATAGTCGCATTTGGAGGATAACTATATGAAAAGCAAGGGGTAAGTTCGGCAACCCATGTGGTCGATGGCAGGAACAGGGGAATGTGCCGTATGGATGATAAATGAGAAGATGTTGCATACCCTCGGCGATCATGCAAGCCACCAAGCCAGTCCAACCTTGCCATTGGAAGAAATGGGAACCTGATATAACAATAGATGAGCTTACAAGTAATGTGAAAAACATCAAAACACGCACAACTACAATGATATTATCCGGTTGGAGACGATTCATCCTTCCACGGAAGCAAAGGTGAGTAACTTACAACTAAACAAGCAATCACATGTCAACTAATGTTGTTTGGGAGACGGATGGAAGTAAACGCACTGTATCGTTAATATTGGAGCTGAAAAGACCTGAGCTCCATAGTGATGAATCAGAAGGTGTAAATACACGAGATTGCGATTAACACACCGTAATTGTTGATACTATGCATCCGAAGGGCGTTATTAGACAAGTTGAGTCGAGAAAGTGATCCTACTCACATCACGGAAGCCAGGCCATAATAGCGATTCTGTTCAATACGAAGATTGTCAGAATAAAGCAGTTGGCCTACCATGACAATTACTCACCACGATGAACAATACTTTGCCTATCGACCACGAAGACCGCTGGAATTGAAGTCAGGTTGAGAGCTATCTTTCAGCGGAGTTTCAAAGGTCATTCACCCATATTAGCTCAATCTACGTGCAGGAGACAATGAGTATGTATACTTGGATTATGACCAGCTACGTACCTCATCACCAAGTGTTGTTACTACACAACAACGACGCCATCAAGCACGATCTTTACGATATGAATTTAAGCAAGTACTCACGATGATCATATATGATGATTGTGCTGGAAGCCACTGAAGTAATAATTAGCGTCGGATATATATCGGTAAGTGTTTAATGTACTTACATTCAGCATAGCGCGTAGTCTGGATATCTCTGACACCGGCAGCGTATAAATCAAGAAGGGAAGGTGCCATGACAGATGGTCACGCAGCTGGGCGAGCCCAGGAATGTACAAGGAGGGTCAAGCTTCAGAGAATGGAGAGGAGAGGGACCATCCAAAGCTTAATTCCAACAAACAACCGCGTCCTTAAATACAAATGCTCACCATGGGGTCCACCAAAATCTAGGCGAATGTGATCTACTCGCGCTCATGAAAAAGCTTCCACATGCTATGTTTAACTCGCAAGGGGAAAAAGTATGCAATCTGGTGTCACGGTGGCGATGGCGTGGGTGGGTGCGAAATGGAGTAACTTATTTCCAAAAAAGGCAAAACGTGTTAAAGCTTGTCAAACGCAAGATACCGAAGTGACCATGATGCGACTTTTTTGGCTGTGAAGCCTGGTCTTTAGCGGTCATATGAGGCGTACCGGTGAATAAAGGTTGAAGCTATACAAGGAACCTCACTCGGCGGATACGGTTTCCGTGGCATGCTGTGAGGTGGATCCTGAAGGCGTGCAAAGAATAATAGGAAGTATGATTGTACTAGCAACGTTCGCTGAGAGGAAGAGGACACTCGCCGATGGACAATAGAAGTCTGGGTTGGGAACTCATTTTCGATCATATCGCTGTGCGGGGATTCTGGAACCGGCGCTTTCTTTATGGGACTGATAGTGCCGAGTGGATGCTTTTAGTCAGTCAACTTCTGGCAGAACCTCATGGCTCCCATTGGGTATACGACATCTATAAGTCAAATGCGGAGATAATGAAGTAAGTCGTCGTCTTGGCGATGTTGAAATAGATAGTGAGGACGAGTGAAGGACATAGTCAGCCAAAGTAATGCTCATGCGTTTGGCTGACTTGGCTGTGGGCAGCAAGGGGGGAAAATTAAGGCACCCAAGAGCAAAACGGCATAACGGCAAAGCATCTTGCCATCAGCTTCGCAAAGAGAGAGCTGTTGCGATCCGTGAGTATACAAAGCTCTAATAAGACATCTTTCTTGAAACCGCTAAAATGAAATATCGGGGTTGGCGCCCTCTTAGCATGAGAACGCGCTGGCGAACTACAAAGATGTGCAGCCGTGTCGAGCGTTCTGATAGGAAAAGAAATCAGCGGTCGCCTTCTATCCTCGATCTTGATCACAGCAAGATCACGGACATATACATACCTATTTACTTGATTTTGATGTAATCACCCCGGTTCCGGAGTGACCTAATGTGCGTCTTACATAGCAGGATGGGTACAGTACGCGACTCGGAGAAGCTATGAAGACCAGGAATAGCTGAAGCGCACCGTACCAAGAGTCCCTATAAGCCAAACGCTTTCGCAGGTGCTGATTTGGGGGTATCTACAGCGAGTAATTCGTCCGCCTTACATGGATCACCACTCATGATCAACAGAGCTAGAAGTGTAGAGCTATTAGAAGGCAGCTCGTGTGAAAGGAGCAAACACACACCCTCGAACGATTATCATTATCGCCGCGGAGGCAGCGCCGTTTAAAAAGGCATACTCTATTTAGTATGCCAATGTTAGCAAAATTGAATGTAAAGCTGTTCGGATATCACCCACCGATATAAACACCCTCGCAAAGATTCGAACATCCTCTGAATATGATGGAAAAGATGGGAAAGCAACGATTACATGCTAGGGCGTCCTCTGCATATGATGGAAGAAGATGGTAGAATGAATGAAAACATACGCGCCCGTCAGTCCGACAGATCGCTATGGTAGGCAAGGGAATTAGTGGAGTGGAAGAATGACAGAGATGTACTCGGGTAAATGGGAGACCCCACAACCGCATGAATCACACACATCCAACGACGAACATATCAGCAGAATGAAAACAGAATTTTCTACCCGTAAAAACATACGAAAAAGAATATCACGACGACGACGACGACGACGAAGTAGTAGCAACATTCTCAGACTTGACATGATAGCCACTTTGAGTCCTCCAATTTCTAAGCCACTCCTCCGCCTTCTGTCCATTTCTCTCATACAACACCCGGTCGAGCTGTTTCAATGAAGAAAGAAGCCAGAAAGGTGATGGATCCTGAGCCAACCTTGGCGAGCGTCTTTGAATTTTGATCGGAGGTTTGGATTCCAAAAGATTTCGCAGACGAGGTACGAGGGCGTTGGCCACCTGTAAAGAATACTTGGAATTATGCTTCAAGCAAGCATGGACCAACATCGAGCAAGACGGGAGGTCCTGTGCAATGGGAGGCAGGGAGTATACGCTATAGAGAGAAGCAGCCGCAATGGTGTTGTCTATAGGATACTTCATGTGAAGGGAATGGATAAGTTGCCGCCCGGAGATGAGCGTCATTTTAACGCCGTAACGGGAATAATCGCCGAAGATTTTGAGCGCAAGTAGTGGACAAGAAAGTTCATTACAGCGGCCTGGAAACAAATTTTGAGTGCAGCAACATCAACAGAAACGGCGAACTCACGCGCTATGAGATCCCCAAACTTGTCCCCAAACCCGCCGCCCATGTCTTTCCACTTCGGAAACAATTCGACGACTTTTTCGAGCTGCTCCTTGGTCGTAGCAAGGCCTACCAGATGGACCCATGAGCTCTTCCTGACTTTGGGCGTCTTGATTTCCGGCTTTCTGCCAACTCTCGGCGAAACAAAATCAAAGAGTTGGTTGAACCGTTCAAGCCGTGCTTCCGGCTTGAGACCCCTTCTTTTAACACGGCCATGCGTCTGCGTAGTGGGAGTCGAGGTTGAGGCCGAGGCTGACGGTCCTGTCGCAGAGGCTTCGGTTGAGGACGAAGAATCGAACAAGTCCTCGATTTCGACCTTTACTTTCTTTTTCTGTGCTGAAGAGCATTGTTTTGCAAGATCAACAGTGACGGAATAAGATTATTTACCAGGAGCTGAAGCGTGAAAAGCGCGATAGATTGGATGAATTTGCCTACATATTCGACGAGCCAACATCGTTGGAAATTGAATGAAAAGTTGAACGCGTTCAAGTGAAGAGACGGGCGGTGTTACGTAAGCTGCAATGAGCTTAGCGCTTGGGTTGGGCCTGAGGCCTGAGGACTCCATACACGATTGTGTATTAAATATTGATATTGAACACCCAACGTAAGACTATCCCCCAATTTAGAAGTGAATAGATAAACCTATTACCATTGGAAGAACCATATGTACTAAACAGGATGTCGGTATGATATGTGGAACTGTATAGGTGGCCTCTAATACTAAGACTATCGTTGATAAACTTAGAGGCCGATAGAAGTACTTCAAAGAACAAAATCTTCACCCAAGCCAGGTCACGTAGTAAAGAGTCCATGATCATTTGATTACAACACAAATGGGGAACAAGAACACAGGTAAGGGTTAAGCAAGCATATTACACGTAGGAAGAAAGTATTCATTTTTGTAAAATGAGGAGGAAGGAACAGAAGGGGGAGAAAGGAGCAGACGAAAGGAACTAATGCATCATACTCTTTTCCTCCAACTCCAATTCCCTACTTTCCTGCGTGAGCTCACAAGGAGTGCAGCAGCAAGCCGTCATACAATCTCCACATCCTCCGCCTTTGATGCGATAACGCGAGCGGATAGATCCACGAGTGCCAATCTACAGTACCAAAAACGTATATCAGCAACATGAACGCGTAAATAGAATGAAACAGAATAGAAGGATAACCAATAAAAGGAAAGAAACACACCTGCAACACCCATCCCAAGCCGAAGCACCCAGTGATAATTCCATGAATGAAGCAATCGCCGTTACATCCCGAGCCACCGTGTTCGGGGTCTGGGATACCCTTGGTTGTAAGATGATCGAGACGTTGCTTGTTTTGAGCGTAGACGATGCAGGGGCAGCACCATGCGAGGATACCTAGAGACAAGGGGGGAAAGTGGTTAGTAAACGTTTATGTCAAGGCTAGGCCATCAGGATGGGTATGAATGGGGCGGACGGACAAGTCTTCGTAAATACTCGGGCGTTTAAAGGGTGGGAAGGAAGATGATCAGTCCCTCGGCGTCTCTGAGGACGATCGAATGTGCGTATATGGGGAAGCGAAATAAACGGAGAAGACAGAGTGGCAGTAGGTAAACGGACAGAATGGAACAGCGGTGTGAAAAAAGTAAGAAGTCGAATGTAAATTGAATAGAAGTCGTAGGATAAGTCAAGCAAAATGGAATAGAAGACGACAGGAAGGGAGGGGAAGTCTAGACTGCAATTGTTGGAGAGCGAAGAATACTCACAAGTGCCAGCATCAGAACAGCAATCGCATAAACCGTTGCTCCATTCACGTCCATCGGCGTCCATAGGAAGATTTTTGGCGTTCCTGTTACCGCCTCCACCTTGAGTGACGGTCATCCCTGGCGTAGCCTGGGGCTAAATAAAAAAACCACTTAGCTCATCGTAGAGGCAGAATCGAGGCGACGACGCTTTACCTGGTAAGCCTGAGCAGGAGGTTTCTCACCCATATACTGTTGCGACATCGGTGGCGGTGACTGTTGCGGTTGTGGAATAAATTGAGGTTGTTGTTGTTGAATAGGAGGCGGTGGGGATGTGTACTGTCCCGTAGGGTTTTGATATTGCGAAAAGCCCTGCTGAGCGAACTGTGGCGGGGACGCGTTTAGAGCACCAGCTGGTGGGGCTTGGAAGGGTGAAGGTGCGAACTGCTGTTGAGGAGGCTGTTGGAAGACAGGAGGTGGTTGTTGGTAAGGCGAACCGTAAGGCGATTGTTGGCCTGGTGGTGTAGCCTGGGTGTACAAGTTGGCCATTTGAATGGAAGAAAGTTGGGCTTTTTATATATGGCAGGAAGAAGGGCACGTTGTTAAGAAGGGTTAAGGCGCTGATATATCTATATAAGTGCTGGGTGTCACGGATGCGCGCGCGCTCACACGTTTTTTTTGAATATATTCGTTATCCCTGCAAAAAAGAATAGGGAGTCCTGCAAATATAGGGTTTGGTTAGCCGCGTGTATGGTAATGGAGGGTCAGATGAGGTATCTGATGGAGTAAAAAAATCCTTAGTGCCAAGTGTGGCGGATGCAGGAATGGTCGACGGAAGCGAGAGGGGGAGGAGGCAAGACAAAAATAAGGTAGAGGCTATGTTGCTGCCGGACCGTGGTGTGTGGTGTAAACTCAAAATCGATATCAAAGAGTGATGGTATCAAGACAAAGGGAAGAAGATGGTAGTCGTATATTCGACACACGAGCCAGAGTGATATTTGACACGGTTTAGGACACCTGTCAATTCCATACGCCTTCTTATGCAATACACGCGCCGCCAACGTGCTAGAAGGACAGGCCGAATATCAAGGACACTTACCACACCTTCTCTTGAACGGAGAACCTAGGGAAGGAGGTGAGGGACAAGAACAACAGAGTCAGACACGCACCTTAAGTAGCGCCTTGGCGGATCATTCACTCCGGCGCCTCATTGCCTTATACGTACAAGGACGTGGCTTACATAAATCCCCCCGCCTCAGGCTAAAGACTCCGACTCCCAAGTGCACGTCGAACGGAGGGTCCTGTAGTATGCAAGTCTTTCCATCGTACTTACGCAGATCATGGTCTTGTAAACCAGCATCTAATGCTATTCAATGGCGCTCATATACCGTCGATCCTTTCATGTCTGATAACGACACCGCTTGTCATACCCCTTGATGGATGAGGTTTCTGATTTGTTCTTGATCCTGGAAAAGCCGCTCAGAGACACAGCCCTCTGGGTGGAGAGGCCTAGATTTCATGCATACATCGTACTTGACGCCAGGGACGAACATATGAAGGTGGAGGTGGCAATACGAACGCTCCTGAAGGCTATGCACAAACATTGACGGCCTAAGCGTAGATGTAGGGCATCGGTAAGTGCAAAGTTGCAACGCATCGGGCGCATGATGTAGACTCTGACATGTTGACGGTAGTCCCGCAGAACATCTACAAACCTTGTTTGCGACTGCCCAAATCGAGAGACGCTTCTCTTCTTGAAAGCCTTATGTGAAACCGGGGACCTCTGGTAATTGACACAAAGTCCTATTCCTGGTATTGGCGGATAGGCACCAACTATGCAACCTTGTGTCCGAATCAGACCGCCGTGCATTCTGCAGAAACGTCAACAAAGCTCACGGGGCTCGGAGTTGGTGACGGTTGGTCAATAACCCAGAGATCAATCATACCTTGATCATGGGCGCAATGCAACTCTACCACTGGTGGTAACTTGCCGCCAGCTATCCCTCTATCATGATCATATTTCGAAACGTTCAACGTTCGGTTTGTCCTGGTTTGATTCTCTCAAATTCCACCGCTGCGAGCTGACATATCGTGTTTGGATAGCCCTGTACTTGTGTAAGTGGGCCATTGCAGAGCATGGCATGTACGGGTCCATGTTTGAAAACCAGTCACAATTATCACTGACTTTCTTGAGACTAAACTTCATTTCATTTTGCACTTGCAACCACAAAATCTCCTTTTTTGGAATCACTGAGAGCATAGTCTCATAAGATGTATTTGACAGTATTTCTGGTCAGTATCACCATCATCGGCACAATACTCATGTTTAATGACTCAAAGCATGATCCTGGAGTAACACAAACCCCTTATGTTGACACCGATACAACAGTGTATGATTTCTTACTGCTCATTAAGACACAATAGGGGTAGCTGACAAATGTCCCAAAAAGGAAGTTTTGTGGTTGCAAGTGGAAAATGAAATTGAGTTCAGTCTCAAGAAAGTCCGAATCAGCTGTAATGCAATACTGTTACGCACATGCAAACCCCTAGCCCCTAGCCCCGGTCAGATGACCATTCCCGTAACTGGACATCAGCTTTGGACTATCAGACTATTGGACACATTCAGATCAAGGGATGTACATGCGGACTTAGCACGTGTAGATATGAACTTAGGTATTACTGTAGAATTACTTACTTATCAAGGGAAACTTAGGCTTAGCTACCATGAGGACTAACTTATGTATTCTGCATGTTAAGTTACCTTCACAGTATTTCAGCCGTAGTTACTTGTAGATATTTCTTCAGTTCGAATATCAACTTAATATGTTCCTCTTCTCTACTAAGGAACTTGAGTTCCGTGCTATCTCTGTTCTCCAGTATTCCGCATCTCCATTCCCTACACTCTCTGCCTTCTTATCCCGCTCTCCGGTGTTACTCCATAACTCCGATCTCTGATCTCCGAAGTTCAAGGTAATTAGCTAGTTAGTGGGCAGCACAACTCTGCACCTCAGTAGTTGAAGCCAATACCTTTTTGTAGTCTGTTTTAGTAGTAGAACTGGATTCTGTATTTAACAAATACTGATATTTATCCTTTTTCTCATAGAAAATTTAAACATCCTTTGCAACATGGTGCTTGGTGCTTTACATTAGCATTACCTGAAGCATATTGTTACTGGCTACATGGTACAGTGGGGGACAAAGCCTTTGCAATGTTTCATAGTTTTAAGTTGTCGCTCTAATATCTTATGTAATCAAATAGCCAAAACTCTGGAAATATCATCAAAAGTAGTCCTACATCTTATCTCGACTTTGAGCTATAATTTATGATATTTGGTCAAGTTGTGATGAAGATATGTACATTTCATTCCAGTCATAGCATTGCAAAGGTTTTGTCCCCTATAATTTGTGAGCATGAAATCATGTGACATTGTTGATTGCTCAAGTCAATCAACAAAGTCATGTGACTGGATCAACAGCACCATACACCTGGCAATATAAAATGACACTCCCCCTCCAATATAGCTACTCAATTCATCATGAAACCTATTGCCCCTGCTCTACTGCAGCAAATTCTTTCACTGCTAGATGCTGGCAAATCTGCTAGTCATATCTCATCTGTTACTGGTGTTCATACCAGTACCATCTCCAGACTATGCTCCAAACATAGACCCTCCCTTGAAAAGCCTTTAGGTGACCGTCCTCAGAAGCTTTCTTCTACCCATGTCTGGCATGCAGTTCGCTTAATCACATCACAGAAGGCTGAGAATGCAGTTCAAGTCACCAAAGCATTTCAGGATGTGGTCAACCAGCCAGTCTCTGCTAGGACTATGTGTCGTTACCTTCATGGGGCAGGAATGAAGGCTGTGGTCAAGAAGAAAAAGCCTTTACTCTCAGCACGACATAGGAGGGAGAGGCTAGACTTTGCCTTAGCTCATCAACATTGGACTGTGGAGGATTGGAAAAAGGTAGTGTGGTCTGATGAAACAAAAATCAACCGCCTGGGGTCAGATGGACGTTCTTGGGTGTGGAAAAGGCAGGGAGAAGGCCTGAGTGACAGGCTGGTGGAGGGTACACTGAAGTTTGGAGGTGGTTCTGTCATGGTCTGGGGCTGTATGATGTGGGATGGGGTGGGGTATGCATGCAAGATTGATGGAAGAATGGATGCTGACCTCTATGTATCCATTCTGGATGATGATCTGTGTGCAAGCCTCGATTATTATGCGAAAACCTTGGATGAAGTCATTTTCCAACAGGATAATGACCCCAAGCACACATCAAATAAGGCCAAAACATGGTTCAAAGACAATGGGGTGAAGGTTCTCCAGTGGCCAGCACAATCTCCAGACATTAATCCCATTGAACATCTCTGGCAACACCTCAAAAAGAAGCTGGCAGAGTATGAAAACCCACCATCAGGGATTTTGGAGCTTTGGGAGCGTATAGAGGAGGAGTGGAACAAGATTGATGCAGGGGTATGTCAGAAATTGATTCAGAGTATGCCTAGTAGAGTTGCAGCAATTATTAAAGCCAAGGGTGGATATACCAAATACTAATTATAGAGTTTGTAATGTTGGGGACAAAACATTTGCAATGCTATGGCTGGAATGAAATGTACATATCTTCATCACAACTTGACCAAATACCATAAATTATAGCTCAAAGTCGAGATAAGATGTAGGACTATCTTCAATAATATTTCCGGAATTTTTGCTATTTGATTACATAAGATATTAGAGCAACAACTTAAAACTATGAAACATTGCAAAGGTTTTGTCCCCCACTGTATGTCAAATAGTGTCATCACGAATCATAGGACCATAGAGACAACATGCTGCTTCAGTCTACAACCCTTTATATTCAAGGCACATCCACAACCAGCCATTATAGTGTACAGTGGGGGACAAAACCTTTGCAATGTTTCATAGTTTTAAGTTGTCACTCTAATATCTTATGTAATCAAATAGCCAAAATTCTGAAAATATTATTGAAGATAGTCCTACATCTTATCTCGACTTTGAGCCATAATTAATGATATTTAGTCAGGTTGTGATAAAGATATGTACATTTCATTCCAGCCATAGCATTGCAAAGGTTTTGTCCCCAACATTACAAACTCTATAATTAGTATTTTGTATATCCACCCTTGGCTTTAATAATTGCTGCAACTCTACTAGGCATACTCTCAATCAATTTCTGACATACCCCTGCATCAATCTTATTCCACTCCTCCTCTATACGCTCCCAAAGCTCCAAAATCCCAGATGGTGGGTTTTCATACTCTGCCAGCTTCTTTTTGAGGTGTTGCCAGAGATGTTCAATGGGATTAATGTCTGGAGATTGTGCTGGCCACTGGAGAACCTTCACCCCATTGTCTTTGAACCATGTTTTGGCCTTATTTGATGTGTGCTTGGGGTCATTATCCTGTTGGAAAATGACTTCATCCAAGGTTTTCGCATAATAATCGAGGCTTGCACACAGATCATCATCCAGAATGGATACATAGAGGTCAGCATCCATTCTTCCATCAATCTTGCATGCATACCCCACCCCATCCCACATCATACAGCCCCAGACCATGACAGAACCACCTCCAAACTTCAGTGTACCCTCCACCAGCCTGTCACTCAGGCCTTCTCCCTGCCTTTTCCACACCCAAGAACGTCCATCTGACCCCAGGCGGTTGATTTTTGTTTCATCAGACCACACTACCTTTTTCCAATCCTCCACAGTCCAATGTTGATGAGCTAAGGCAAAGTCTAGCCTCTCCCTCCTATGTCGTGCTGAGAGTAAAGGCTTTTTCTTCTTGACCACAGCCTTCATTCCTGCCCCATGAAGGTAACGACACATAGTCCTAGCAGAGACTGGCTGGTTGACCACATCCTGAAATGCTTTGGTGACTTGAACTGCATTCTCAGCCTTCTGTGATGTGATTAAGCGAACTGCATGCCAGACATGGGTAGAAGAAAGCTTCTGAGGACGGTCACCTAAAGGCTTTTCAAGGGAGGGTCTATGTTTGGAGCATAGTCTGGAGATGGTACTGGTATGAACACCAGTAACAGATGAGATATGACTAGCAGATTTGCCAGCATCTAGCAGTGAAAGAATTTGCTGCAGTAGAGCAGGGGCAATAGGTTTCATGATGAATTGAGTAGCTATATTGGAGGGGGAGTGTCATTTTATATTGCCAGGTGTATGGTGCTGTTGATCCAGTCACATGACTTTGTTGATTGACTTGAGCAATCAACAATGTCACATGATTTCATGCTCACAAATTATAGGGGACAAAACCTTTGCAATGCTATGACTGGAATGAAATGTACATATCTTCATCACAACTTGACCAAATATCATAAATTATAGCTCAAAGTCGAGATAAGATGTAGGACTACTTTTGATGATATTTCCAGAGTTTTGGCTATTTGATTACATAAGATATTAGAGCGACAACTTAAAACTATGAAACATTGCAAAGGCTTTGTCCCCCACTGTATTCAACCAGTTTAAGGTCTATTTCCCACACAAGGTCAGTGACATTATCCACCAGTCAACAGGTGTTTAGGAGGGAGTCAGATACACATCCACCACTCAGCCACTAGGTCTGTGGCCCCAGCTCATTGTTCTTCCTTTAGAGTCTCTGCCATTTGTTAACTACACTGGTGACATCTGGTGGCTCATTGACCACTTACAGCAAGCAGTTTGTACTGTATCTAATATTATTGGGCAATGGTGTTCCCGTTATTTACCCCATAAAGTAGAATTTTGGCAGCAGTGAAGAAATTGCTAAACCCAAGGACAAATAAGGTTTCTATCAGAGTTGTATGTATGTAACTACATGACTATCTTAACAGCCTGTTGGGGCTATCTGCTTTCCTGTGTCCAACTGCTTTTAGCAGTTGAATGGAACTGAGGCTACCCAATCTGGGAATGATAAGTGGTTAGCTAAAGTAGCTAGCAGATTACCCAATATCCTTTCTTCCCACCCCCTAATCAGGTCTCAGCCTGTTGGCAGACATGCTACATAAATCACAATTTCTTTTATGGCAGAGACCCAACTTCCCACACTCTTCTTTTCCCAGGTTCCAAGTCCAATGCATTTTTGCCAAACCAGGCTGATCATGGGCTCGGGAGACACGATGTGAAGCTGGATCATTTCACGCTTGCTGCCCCAATTTTTTGGGTGACCAACTCTGAGTAGTCAACATGGGGTTAAGGTTGTTTGTTTTTGTTTTGCTATCTGACACAGGCAATCTACTTTGGGTGGCTCCACAGTACTGGACCCAGACAATGCCAGAAACCTTTACTGTACACATGCTACATAAGTGATTGGGATGATCAGAGATCGGTGATGAGATTAGATAAGATGTGGTGATAAAGAAGAGATTGCCTTTCTAGGCAATTGATTGGTAGTGGGAGAATGAAATTGTGCCAGCAATGGCAAAAGAATACATAAAGATGGGGAATCAAACGAGTGAGCTTGTGCATTCAGAAAGGCCACATGCTGGCAGCTGCCAGGGTGTAAATGGCAGCTGTATAATGGTCCCACTACATCACCACCCCCCCAGTAGGTTGCATAATCTCTGTAGCAATTTTCAAATTTCTTTCAAATTTTTGGCAATTTTTAGCAATTTTTTGAGGGTTAGATACCTTATCCACCAGCTGGAGGCCCAATTTGGACTAGTTTATCCACCAGTTGAGTGCTCCCAAACAGTCAAAAAGGTATCAGACCTCTGGCTGGATAATCGGGCCTCCTAATAGGGGGCAAAGATGAAGTCTGCGAGGTTCCTGTTTGGGCATGAAGCCAAGTGCTGGGAAAGAAGTATCTCCGCGGCGCCGTTCGGCTGCGCTTGAAACGGCTGGAGCCGCGCCATGGCAATAACAGCTATTGCCTAATATGGACGAACCAGCCATGTGGGGTCCCCTTTACCTATTTTGGACCAAATCAACCTGATTGGCGCCTTCTTGGCCACGCGGACTTAATATCCTGTCCGGCAGAAGCAACCGGCAACCGGCAACTTCAATACCCACCCTCTTAAAAATAAGCGCCCTAAGCCCTCCATCTAATGTAAGTAACGGATCCTTCATTACATTCCGGACCCGTAACTCGTTCAATGAAATTGAAAGTAGCCATGAGCCGTCATTTCAACCGTAATCGGGAAGTTAGCTTTGGCCAGATGAAATTGGTAGTAGCAAGTAGGTCGAACTGCTTATAAATGGGTGCAAGCGATACGACGTGTACTCCACTTCATTCTCGACTTCAATAGGTTCATGGGCGGTTTTGAGAACATATTTGTGTATCACCTGCTCATAACATTTCCTAGTTGCTTCAAATAACCGTGGATATTAGAACAGGGTGCGATCGTATCAATCCCTCATCAATAATATGATCTATCCAAGTGTATGGACGGACAATCGCAACTGTTAATCATGTTTCTAATTTCAGTACGATGGGCCTCAAATTTCACCTAGAGGCAGATAGATTACGTACGCTGAGTCTGTCCAGTCCCCACTGTTGGAATAACAAGTCGTACTGACCTCGAGTCTTCATTGTATATACTTAGGTAATCATCCCACGGTCAATAACGGACAATTACGGTACACGTCGGATAGTACACCTCAGTACTCTTACCAGGTACTGAGGTGAGTAGATACATGGTCCCCCTTGTTTATAGTGCATACACTAACCATTCCTTAGTCATTCCTTATACAGGTATATAGTCTAGCTACACACTCAGTACTCTTACCAGGTACTGAGTCATTCCTTATACAGATTCATTCCCTCCACCTGCGCGAGCTGTCATAACCTTTCAATAGGTTATGGGCCCTGCGAACATGTCCAACTCATCAGACTCCAACGGCCTCAAACTTTTCCAACTCCCAAGACTCGCAGACGATGGATCCAACTGGATTCATTACAAAGCGCGTGCAACTGCCACTTTTGGCGCAAGAGGCTTGATGCGCCACGTCGACGGAAGAGCTCGGCCACCCGCTCCGATTCGATACAACGAGGAGGGTCAAGCTGTTGATACCAGCGAGAACGTGCTCAGCACGGAGACCCTGGAAGCGGCTGAAAAGAAGATTGATGAATACGAGCAACGCGAATACATGGTTAAACAGCAGGTCTACGAAATGGTCAGCCCACGACTACTACTGAAGATCCAATCCATCCCAACTGCGGCCGGCGTCTGGCGAGCAGTATGCGCCGAGTACGAAAACAAGTCAAAGCTTTATCAAGTGGACATCCGCCGCAAGCTGCAAGAGATGCGCTGCGGGGATGACGATAACGCAAAAGAGCATCTAACGGAGATGCTCCGACTACGCGAAACGCTCGCAGGCATGAACAGCCCCGTCGAGGATAGGGATTTCATCGCGATGGTTATCGCGTCGCTACCGGATTCGTATCGCCCCATCATTAATTCCTTGAGCGCGGCTACAATAGCCACAAGTCAAGATTTATCATCAGAACTGCTGATTTTGCAGGTCATCCAGGAATTTGAGCATCGCGAGCTCATAAAATCACGAGACGACGATTCGGCAATGAACGCCCACGGCAAAGCCTGAGGCCAGCGAGGCAAGGGCAAGGGCAAGATCAAGGACGGCGACGGCAGCAAAGCCGCGAATGTCGAATGCTACAACTGTGGCAAGCGAGGCCACTATGTCCGGGAATGCTGGGCACCTGGAGGCCCAAAGGAAGGCAAGAAGCCAAAGTCCAAGGGCAAGGGAAAGAAGAACTCGGAGAGCGCAGCGGCATCGACCGAGAAGGACGAGGACGACAAGGAGGTTGTCCAGTACGCGTTTAGTGCAACGCTTGCAGCCGCGGCACCCGATCTAACCACGGACGACAACGAGGACGCTGACGAAGCGCCAGTAGTAGCTCAACCAGCCGTCGAAGAGTCCCCGCAGGTAGTCGATACAGCAGCGGCCAGCGCGTCGACCAGAAAACCTAGCGAGTCGATATTCGACACAGGCGCCAGCTCCCACCTATGCCCTGATCGCGAACGCTTCAAGACGTTTACGGCGATCGAACCGAGACCAATCCAAGCCGCCGATGGACGAACTTTCCAAGCAACAGCCAAGGGCGATGTCGAACTACGGCTACCCAACAGGAACAAGTCCACAACGGTAATCCTCAAGGACACCCTTTATTCCCCTGGCCTCTACTTCACCCTCATTGTTACGCACGTGCAAACCCCTAACCCCTAGCCCTGGTCAGATGACCATTCCCGTGACCTCGGACATCGGCTTCGGACTATCGGACTTTCGGACACGCTCGGATCAAGGGTTATGCACGCGGACTTAGCACGTTTTAATATGGACTCTGATATTACTGTAGAATTATTTAATTATCAAGGGACACTTAGGCTTAGTTACCACGAGGTATAACTCATGTATTCCGCATGTTAGGTTACCTTCACAGTATTTAAGCTGTAGTTACTTGTAGATAGTTCCTCAGTTCGAATATCAACTTAATATGTTCCCTCTTCTCTACTGAGGAACTCCTGTTCCACGCTATCTCCGTTCTCCAGTATTCCGCATCTCCGACCTACGCTCTACCTTCTTATCCGTTCTCCGGCGTTACTCCGTAACCCCGATCTCCGTTCCGAAATCAAGGTACCCTTGTTAGGTAGTGGGCGGCGCAACTCTGCACCCCAGTAGTTGAAGCCAAATACCTTCTCTGTAGTCTGTTTAGTAGTAGAATCTGGATTCCGTATTTAACACTCATCTCCGGCGGTCGACTCGATAAAGCGAAGTACGCTATCCTGATCGAGGACGGGATGTGCAAGATACTATCGCCGCGACCAGAGCGCAAGGTCATCGGCCAGATCCCGAACATCAATGGCCTCTACAAGTTGGTCGAACCCAGCAAAGCCATGAGCAAGCCAGCCGAGACCGCGAGCGCAGCTACCCCCATCCGCATGACAATGATGCAGCTCCATCGCTGCATGGCTCACATAGCCCCCGCCGCCATCAAGTCTATGCTGGACAAGAAGGTCCTTGAAGGCATAGAGCTTGAACCAGGATCCACAGCAGAGTTCTGTGATGTCTGTGTCAAGGCCAAGATCACGCGCGCCCCATTCCCAAGCAAGCGAACCATTCCACGAGCCAAGGCATATGGCGAATGAGTCCACTCCGACGTCTGGGGTCCATCGCGCGTCGCCACCATATATGGGAAGCACTACATGGTTACCTTCACAGACAGCTATAGCCGTGAGTCGCGCATCTTCCTGATGGCTCGAAAGTCCACGACATTCAAGTTCTACAAGCTCTACAAAGCCTGGCTCATGAAACATCGTGACGCCAACGGTATCAGGACCTTTGCTTCGGATCGTGGAGGAGACTACCTCAGCAAAGAGTTCAACGACCACCTCAAGAGCCAAGGAACCACACGCGAGCTCACCACGCACCATACGCCAGAGCAAAATGGAATCTCTGAACGACTCAACCGAACGCTCGTTGAACTAACACGCGCGCTACTCATCGAATCAGGTTTACCAAGATCGCTATGGGGAGAAGCCATCAACTACGCCAACTATATCAAGAACCGTGCTACGACCCGCGCACTACCACCTAACACAACACCATTCGAGGTTGCTACTGGTGATAAACCAAACCTATCCATGATCCACCCCTTCGGCTGTACCGCATACGTTAAAGCACGAGACGCAGGCAAACTTGACGCAAGAGCCTTAGAAGGGAAGTTCGTAGGCATCGATGGTGAAAGCAAAGGCTATCGGATATACTGGCCAAGAAAGCACAAGATTACGGTTGAGCGGGAAGTCGTTTTCAACAAGAACGAAACTTCCTTCTTCGACAGTGCTCGGTCCGAGGGGGAGAAGAAGACTGACGTTCCGACCACTTCATCCTCCAAGCCGACTACCTCTTCCAACTCCGTTCCATTCCCGACTACGCCAGCACCTGCAAAAGCGCCATTGCCTACGCCATCCTCTGAATCCACCGATACAGATGAGTCCGATACAGAATCGATTTCTGACCACCCCACTCCTCAACGCAGACCCAGATCTGATGGACTTGTCCCAGCTGATCCAACCAAGGGTCGAGGAATGCGTGAACGACCTCCTCCCGGCACCTACAAAGCCTTGTCCGATGGCAAGACTCTCCCAACTGTTGCGTCGTCAGCTGACATCTGCCACGAGCCCGACTTAACAATACCCACGTACGATGACCGACTCATTGAATATGCTATGGCGATTACTGGAACCGAACCAGAAACGGTCAAGGAAGCGCTTAGCGGACCAGAAGCTCAGCAATGGGAAGCTGTGATCGAGGAGGAAATCAACTCCATCAAGAAGATGAACACCTGGGAAGTCGTTGAAGCTCCACCTGGTATCAACGTCGTCGGCAGCCGCTTCGTATTCAGATACAAGACTACGCCTATAGGTTCCATCGATGACCACAAGGCTCGCCTAGTCGCGAAGGGCTATACGCAAGTCGCCGGTGTCGACTTCAAAGATACCTACGCACCCACCGTCTGACATAGCACACTACGACTACTCCTCGCTATCGCCGCCAGTTGAGACGATGAAATCCACCAGATGGACGTCAAAACCGCCTACCTTCATTCACCAATTGAAGAAGATGTCTATATGAAGCCCCCAGATGGTATTGACCCGAAGCGCATTTTTGGTGATACTAACTTCAAGAATCCTGTCCTACGCCTTCTACGTGCTATCTATGGAACTCGTCAAGGCGCTAGAGCTTGGTACTGACGCTTACACAAAGCCTTCCTCAAGTTCGGCTACAACGTTTGTCAAGCTGACCAAGCTGTCTTCTACAAGATCCTCAATCCTGATGCCTACACCATCGTCGCCGCCGCTACCGACGATCTCACCATTATTGCACCCACGATGAAGGAGATCAACGAAATCAAGAAGCTCCTCAACGAGACCTTCACCATGAAGGATCTAGGTGAGATTCACTGGCTCTTAGGTTTCGAGGTCATCCGCGACCGCAAGAACCGCACCATCTCCCTAGGCCAGCAGGCCTATATTGACACCATTCTCCGCTGTTTTGGTTGGGAGAATATAGCCTCCGCTACCACTCCAATGGATCCCGCTTTCCTCACCACTCCTGATCTATGCCCATCGAACCCAGCAGAATATGCCGCTGCTAAAGCTGCTGGATGCAATCGATACTCAGAAGCGATTGGTTCCCTCATGTACGCTGCCATTGGAACTTGACCAGATATCTCATTCACAGTCTCTACTCTCTCTCGTTTCATGCACAACCCTGGTCCAGCTCATATGACCGCTGCAAAGCGAGTCTTCCGCTATCTCAAGAAAACTCGCGACCTCCGCCTTGTCTTAGGCAATACCCAAGATACCCTTACTGCCTACACCGACGCTGATTGGGGTCAGCAACTCCACCGCCACTCAATCTCCGGATTTGTATGCTTGGTTGGAGGGGGAGCTGTCAATTGGGGTTCGAAGAAGCAAACTCTAGTTGCCCTCTCTAGCACTGAATCCGAGTACGTCGCTATGGCTCATGCATCCAAGGAAGTCATCTGGCTACGCTCAATTGTCAAGGAGCTCTATGGCAAGCTCAGCAGTGCCACCACCCTCTACTGCGATAACCAGAGCGCTATCTCTCTCACCAAGGATAGCACCTTTGTTACGCACGTGCAAACCCCTAACCCCTAGCCCCGGTCAGATGACCATTCCCGTGACCTCGGACATCGGCCTCGGACTATCGGACCTTCGGATACATTCGGATCAAGGGATATGCACGCGGACTTAGCACGTTTTGATATGGACTCTGATATTACTGTAGAATTATTTAATTATCAAGGGACACTTAGGCTTAGTTACCACGAGGTATAACTCATGTATTCCGCATGTTAGGTTACCTTCACAGTATTTAAGCCGTAGTTACTTGTAGATAGTTCTTCAGTTCGAATATCAACTTAATACGTTCCCTCTTCTCTACTAAGGAACTCCTGTTCCGCGCTATCTCCGTTCTCCGGTATCCCGCATCTCCGACCTACGCTCTACCTTCTTATCCGTTCTCCGGCGTTACCCCGTAACCCCGATCTCCGTTCCGAAATCAAGGTACACCTGTTAGGTAGTGGGCGGCGCAACTCTGCACTTCAGTAGTTGAAGCCAAATACCTTTTCTGTAGTCCGTTTAGTAGTAGACCTGGATTCTGTATTTAACAGTATATTCGAACTCACCTCCCACTCCCTAGCCCTTTCCTTTTCCCAGATGACCACAGCACGCGTTACCAAGCTGGCCAAGGCTGCAGAGCAGTCCCCCGCTGTAAGGGGACGCCTCTCCTTTTCCATTTCTCCTTTCTCCTTCTCCTTTCTCCTTCTCCTTTCTCCTTCTCCTTTCTCCTTTTCTCCTTTCTCCTTTCTCCTTTTCTCCTTTTCTCCTTTTCTCCTTTCTCCTTTCTCCTTTTCTCCTTTTCTCCTTTTCTCCTTTCTCCTTTCTCCGGACCTTCTTGCACTTCGAAACCTTAGAGTTCTTATTATTTAAGTCTAAACTTGTTCAAGTCCCCTTCCCTTTGTGACGCTGTCATATGACTCTGGCTCACTCCGGCAATACCTTACCGGAGTGTGGCTGTAGCAACTATATAGTTTATTTATACATTTTCCCACGCTTCCTACAGTAGTCGTATCGTCTCCTAGCGGAGGAAGATCCTTAACCTGTTCTCTTTGGATTTCCCCTCCGCTAGGTGAGTAAAGTGTATTATTGTAGTAGATAGTATTAATAACTTTGGATTTCCCCTCCGCTAGCGATTGCGAGTGTCTCCAGTCATCTGGAGGGTTGCCCTTACACCCGCCGCATCCGGATCCTCGACCTCAGCACACGCCCGCAGTCACCATAACACCACACGGCAACCCGTAGGGCGAGTCCGCGCATCTTCGACTCCTGTGGTGAGCACTACTGCTCCGACCGAAGAACTTCAGGAGAACCCCGAAGAATCTCGGAGAAACGAAACGATCATCGAAGAACGTCTCTCGCAAACTTCGTCCCATTCTCCGCAACCCCACCGAGAGCCCTCTGCTGGGCCATCCGGACCCTCCAGACCTGGCGGACCTCCTGGGCCTCCGGACAATGGTGATGATGAACCCGAAGATGACGATGCATTCGACTACGATCAACCTCCGCACTCCGCCCCCCGTCGAGAAACTCCGATCCGATCCGATGTTGGTGAGGCACTTATTCAGTCCCTCAACGGAATTACGTCTACACTCCGCAATCTGAATCGTGGGGTCTCCGTCCCTGCCTCCGCCAAAGCTAGCTCTCGCGTCAAGGTTCCCGATACGTTCGATGGTTCAGACCCTCGGAAACTCAACACATTCCTAGTTCAGTTGAAGTTATACTTCACCGCGAACTCCAGTCAGTTCTCTGACGAGGACAAAAAGGTTACATTTGCGCTCTCGTATCTGAAAGGCACGGCCTTCGATCTGTTCGAGCCATACCTCGCGGAACCTGATGGGGAAGTTCCACCCTGGATGTACTCCTATGAGGCATTCGTGGAAACCCTAAAGGATAACTTCGGTGCTATCGATCCAGCCCGAGACGCGGAAATGGCCCTCGACTCTCTCAAGATGCTCAGCCACCACTGGATCACGAAATTTAACGTGATCTTCCAGCAGCACGCTTCAAAGCTGGTTGGCTGGGGCGACAGGGCCCTCCGATACATGTACTACAACGCGCTTCCGGACCGAATCAAGGACGAACTCTCACGTTCTCCAAAAAGGGAATCACTCTCCGCTCTCCGATCCGCCGCTTCCGAGATCGACCAACGATACTGGGAGAGGCAAAAGGAGAAGAAGTCCGATCCCTCGGAGAAGCACTCCGAGAAGTCCGCGAAGAAGTCCACGTTGTCATGCAACGAAATTGTTCGGTACATAGACAGAGCGATATCAAGATGCAAGCACCCCCTAACTCCTAGTCAAGCAGGCATGTGACAACACGTGGCACGTGCAAAAGAAACTTCAACAGCTTCAGAACGCGACGCAACAGCATGACGCAGCCAGCGTCTAATTCATTGATCGTACAAGCTTTTCGATCATGATCGACAAAACTCCCATTAAGCTATTTCATTTCCTTTTTCATCCTTCTCTTAATGATCATCGCATTCACTTTTGTCACATTTAAATTACTGCGCTAACTCTACTTTAATTGATGCTTTTATAGTTTTATTCGATCATACATTCGCTACTTCGCTTCGCTTCTACCATTCTCCCGTTACGATCGACATGGCAATAACAGCTCACGTGGACGGAATCAAATAGCAACTCCCAGTTCCCCTGCTCTTGTCTATCGTTCTACATCATGACCTCCCGTATCGACATCTCAGTCATCACGCATAGTACCTATCTAGGCCATCCCAGAAGGCCTTGGATCATTACCAACCAGCCTAGTCGGCTAGTACAGATTGGATCGTGGCTACATGTTTATCGAGTTGAAACAGACTCATTCATAGGAGAATTCCAAGTCAATCGTATTGCATGGCACGAACGACACTATATCATATACATCATATCCCCCTATATGCCGACAATTCCATCAAGCTATTATCTAGCTGTCCATCGCACTCAGACAAGTATTCCAGCATCTATACGGTTCTGGCGATGGATGCTTACTTGGCATCTACCCAACGATATACCAGTTCTTGTTCCTGATCGACTCCCCTCTCCTATACGCATCATCGAGCCTATTTTAGCACCACCACGATCTAGACCAGCCCGGAACTCAATGACTCATTGACTACCCACCATCGTGGAATGATTCTCACAGTCATGACTCAGTCTGGCTATACGTGACTCGACAACGATCCCATCGATCATTACCCCTAGTTATTGATTGATGCAGACACGCACCGCACGGTTCACCCCCTGCCGAGACGAAGGCTGACTGAGCAACTCTATTGTGCTTAGCAATCACATCAGTCATCCTGTGGGAAGCCATCAACAAGAGACTTTTGCTATTGGACCAGCAGATTCGATCCCGTGATCCATTGCCATTGCCTGACTGAGGCGAGAGAGTGTTATTGTTTGTTGCCATATGGACTGTCTGTGACACTCCTATTTTTCGCATTTTACCCCTTTCTTTGATTCTACTTACTGTTACAATGACATCGTTCGTTTATACGCAGCCTTTTTGTTTGCACACCTTCAGTAGAGTATATAAACCCATGTACTCACTGTAGATAAGAACAATCTCAGAGTCAATTCCCAGTATCGTTCTCAGCAAGTTCTTAGCTTTCATCTTCGTCTAGCAAGCTATACTCTTGATAGTATTTTGTCGCAACTGAGTAGTAGGCAAGCCCAGAGAGTGGTGAGCCCTCAGAAGCGGTACTATTGGGATTATAGTAAGTTATACATCTTTCTACTCTCTTACAAGCAACCTCGCCCTCAGGATCGATATCTTCGACCCTACCCACTCCAACTACCTTTGTCCCATCCAATAGAAACAAGAGAAAGGGTCTCCCTCACCCTAAACGAACGACTGGAGGAATCCGACGGCGCATACTGTCCGAGAACCTTCAGGAGAGATTCAGGAAGTATTTCATTGTCTTTAACTAACCTTCACCATCACAATTTCGCTACTTTCACTACTATTAAATTTTATTGTTGGTTTTATTATTTGTCTACTAAATTTCATATTTCTATACTTCCTACTCTTTCGCATCACACCGTTCCAAAATCAAGGTACACCTGTTAGGTAGTGGGCGGCGCAACTCTGCACTTCAGTAGTTGAAGCCAAATACCTTTTCTGTAGTCCGTTTAGTAGTAGACCTGGATTCTGTATTTAACAACCTTCCATGCCCTCACGAAGCATATCGACATACGCTTCCATTTCATCCGTGATATCGTTGAACGAGGCGACATCTCCATCTCCTACTGCCCAACTCAAGATATGACTGCCGACATTTTCACCAAGGCACTTCCACGACCCAAGCTTGACAAGTTTGTTCATGCTCTCGGTCTTCGTCCGTCTTGAGGGGGAGTGTTGGAATAACAAGTCGTACTGACCTCGAGTCTTCATTGTATATACTTAGGTAATCATCCCACGGTCAATAACGGACAATTACGGTACACGTCGGACAGTACACCTCAGTACTCTTACCAGGTACTGAGGTGAGTAGATACATGGTCCCCCTTGTTTATAGTGCATACACTAACCATTCCTTAGTCATTTCTTATACAGGTATATAGTCTAGCTACACACTCAGTACTCTTACCAGGTACTGAGTCATTCCTTATACAGATTCATTCCCTCCACCTGCGCGAGCTGTCATAACCTTTCATTACCCACCACCGTTGCTCCACCCAGACGCTCTTCCTCCTTCGTTTTCTTCAGCCTAGTCCTACCCACTCAATGGACTCACAGTTCTCTCTGGTCAAAGAAACTCGTCAAATCACCGTATCCCTCTAGTTTGAAATAGCGATGTGCACCGTGTGCACGCCCGGAACGCCTCTGGAAAGCCGGGGAAGCAGGCGCTGATTGATTTGAGGTTGATTGATTTGGCACCTGACCATTGACGGAAAAGGGTAGGGAAATGCGATCGAAGCGAAGCGGAAATAATCAACGGTAATACCGTTGATGAGGGCAATGAGAATTGATGAAGGAGGAGAAGATGCTTAAGGAAGGATAAGGGTCCTATTGACTCGAGGATGCATAGTTTCAGTGATCACGGCTAATATGTCACGGTCGTAGCTACTGCGTTCATTACATAGTGATCAATATTGTTATTTTTTCCTTCTAATTATCTATGTTACATCCATGTCCTTCGCTGTATATGGCTGCACTAGTAGATAGACCCGTACGTAATACGGTAAGTTTTGGAAGAAGGAGGATAGATAATATTTGTATTAATCGTATGGAAACCCGGAGTGGCCTGCTCTCTTAAGCGACGTTCCGGGGTTTGTGATTGTTTGTGACAAGTCTGTACCCCAGAAACTCTATGGACTGTTATACACATATTAGGTCAGCTACTGGAGACTTGACTCTATGATTTACTCATGCCGCTGTCACCATCAAATGAAGTTGGAAACATACAGCCGTATTTCAGATTCCACACAGAATACAGCTAGTGTAAAGTGCATGCTTCGCTTTAGACATTTCATTATGCGCCTGATCAGCTCACCACCTTTATTCCTTAATACATAACTCTATTCCTGTGATTTCATGATAACTACCAATATCTCGTATAGAGAGTCTTCTTAAGCATTCAGGTTTGTGGAATAGATACTCCTGAAATATTTTCGCAATTTTGTGATTTTACCTTGAGTTTCCCACATTCATATACTGGGCGCTTACATGTCAGCTTGCTCTCGCTCTGCGCAACAGTTCCTACACAAAGATTAGTTCCTGGCTCCTAATTCTTGATTCATCCCGCAATACAACCCGGGCCAGCATATTCATTTGAAACTGGGAAAGTTTCTTTGCTCACTGCGACTGGCAACACGGATGCTGCAAAATCAAATGCTTCTTTACTTCTGCCTTTTCTGCTGACTTGGATTATCAGGAAATGTTTGAAGCAACTCAAGCTGCGTTTTCTCCTCTTGTTGCACCACCAATTACTGATATATATTTATACTATGGCCCCTCTTTACTGCACTCCCTGCTGTCATTGAACATGAGTACAACTCTTTCCTGCTCTTGCACACCCCATGCGCCGGTTGAATCACTGACTCGGCCTGTCACATAATCTCACATAGCAATGAAGGAAGGCCGCCTGCAGACAAATGCCTGTCGCTCTAATCTTGACTGAGCCGCTGTGATAACACTGATTCATACCAGGTAACATATCCGGCTCTTGTTGACTACGTCTACGCGGATTTGGGTCGGCATTTGGGTTCAATCAGCTGGGATAAGGTCACCGGTGCGTATCGAATTCTTCAAAATTATATTTGATCATGTGCATACATACATGCATACCTAGAAGACACATCAGCGCCTCAAAGCCCCATTGTGACCACCACCTTTACCACTACTACGGCATAATTCATGCAACCCCATCACCCTTTCTCCCATTGCTACTACCAACACCACCACCAGCTCATCTTTCTTGGAGCTTACATGTTTTATGCTGCATGGTAAAAGTAGACATAATGTAATTAGTAGCGAGTAATCAATACAACATGATTAATAAATAATTCAAAGTCAACGATAATTATTGAGAATCAGTCACTGGCAGTAGTGCTCGATGGAGGATTGATCTAATCTACTGACAACTAGCAATACCTCGTTTGAATTGGAGGGACACCAAAGCACCAGAATAAATGACCAGATCACATTTGACCTCACTCGATCTCACTCGACGCGACTTCGCATTAGGAAGTACTGATCAGGCGCGTTATAATTAATGGTATCGGGGGTCTTACTGCCAGATTTAGTATAGACAAACAATCACAAACCTCGGAACGTCGCTTAAGAGAGCAGGCCACTCCGGGTTTCCATATAATCGAAGTAATATGGGGAGTATTAGGGGCGTTTCCGTTTCCGACACTGCCAATACATGGAAATTGCTCGGCGACGACGTTTACTTACTGTGGGAATAGTCGGGTCATTAAAAGCTTGCAAAACATATTGTTGAACCATCGCCGTCAATCCTGGTCCCAAGTACACTTGTTGCAAACGAATACTTCGAAAGTGAAATGTCTTGACGTTTAGACAACGGCGCTTGCAAGCATAGCCAAAAAGAATATGAATGGATGAAGCGTATGCAAAAACAAAAGAACACAAGGGGTTAGCAAATCATATTGGATGCATGACCGGCTAAGGGTCATGGTCAAATTCTATCAACCTCTCCAGAGCTAGATCATCATCGTACCGAGGGAATGCCTCGCGGACGATGTCCTTCCACAGATACATTCGCCTATAATCATATCGAGAAGACATAGCAGTCTCCCAGTACTCTGGCATCCAACCCACAGTCTCCCAGTCAATCAGTCCTATGGGACGACATTCGTCATCAACCATGATATTGTGGGGCACCAGATCACCGTGAGTAAGGCTTATTTTATACTCCTTCTTTGGTCTTTCAGACACTAAACGGCGGATATGCTCGTCGGCATCTTCTAGTCTAGAGGTTCGGACGGTGCAGAACTCCTGAGCATGGAACTCTGCTGGATCGCGGAACGGACCGACGAGGAATTCACTTATTCTATAGCTCTTGAATTGACCGCCAAGGAAACCAGATATTCGTTGGGGAGGATAATCAGGAGGGGGCCTGATGTCATGTAGTTGGCGAACCCAAGACGCTATGGTATTCTGCACTACCATCCTCTGCTCATCAGTCGCGTTCACTAGTCTTGATCCTTTTCCATGTTCAAAGAGGAGCTGACCAGGGATAGCAGTCATGACAAAGATCCACGACTCGGATTTTCCATCTGGCCCCGGGGGATTTCTAGACGGTGATGGGGGAGTGTGACCATCAAACTTAATGAGTTCTGGTAGGTCGAAGTCGACAGTGGTTGAGAGTACGTCGAGAATTGTCGGCACGGGAATTTGAGTATGCTTCCTCACGAAATCTATGGCCAGGGGTTCGTTGGGGGTGAGACCAAATTTGATGTAGATGCCAAATGGGAGCCTATAAGTTCTACTAACATCCCTCTCCCCGAAAAGGCGTATAAGAGAGCGATAGACAAATGAGCGACTGCCTTGCGGTATCCGAAGCCACAACCACCAGAGCCAACTGCGCACCGTAGACAACCTGAAGTAGTATGAGATATGCTAAGGGGAATAATTGATATGGCGCACCTCTGGTAGTTGAAAGTACTGGGGAAGGACGGTGAAAGCGGCATTTGTGTTGGCGATCGTAAAGCAATTGCCTCAAAGTTCGTATTCATATACCGTCTCACGTGTGACATGCGACCTAATTTACGTGCTTTACCCCTGAAGGGCCCACAACACAACCATCGTGTGGCGGCCAGATGCACTCGCCCACCGTCCTCAATTTATCTCACTTTGCTGCTGAAGTGTATTACTCATGCGAAGGTCTGTTACTATGTGTCTATCATGCTGATATTGGTCTCAGATAACATACAAGACATCAGTGCAATGGTGGTTCTCTGGCGCTCCGTTTTTCTGCAATAGCATATGTACGTGAACCTCTAAATACATCTCACGTAGACTGTTCAAAGTAATTTATGGTAGATGGTGTCTCGTATGCCTCTCCTGAACCCCATGGCAATAAAGCCAATGCAACGGCTTCATCATACATTGATGATTCACCGAATCTTGTCCTCTGTGGCGTAAAATATTGGATTACCTTCAGGCAAAGGTCGTTAGAACTACTATCCCGATGGTCTTCTGACAACAATACCTCCTGTAACGGTTCGCCACATCTATCATGATCGATAAAACCAATTATCTCTTGAGACGACGACGACTATCTTGTGGCGCCAACATATGAGGCGCATCTTCCGATATTGTCTTGCTACGCCCTCACACAACGATGAGTTTAAAAGCCTCAGTTTTTGCTTGTGTAGATCCTCATTCAACACCTTACACAATCCAATTCCAGTCACAGCACGAAGTTCACGTATATACAAAGCTCGTATGTCTCATCTGTTCATCAATCACCGCTATCATGATGTGTTCTTTCACCTATAGATCACCATGTCAAACCAGCGATTGAACGTCGGCGATATTCTCGCTGTACTCTTCTCAAGAGGCGACGGCGGATATCATTGGACGATTTGCGTCCCGTTCTCTGCTCGCGAAGCCTACAAATTACACACCAAACAGCCCAGTGGTAGTCACTGGTTCTTTGAAAACCCCCCTCAAAATATCAGCCTCCTGAAATCCCGATCCCTTTGTGCCGCTATCAAAATAGGTATGGTCAAGCCTCAGGAGATCCATTATAGCTTATCCATGTCGATTACAGGGAGTATTCGTGGTAACATCAACGATGCGATGCCTTACATTGTCAATTTGCTAGCAAGCATCCCAATGGCTATACCTCCCGCCGATGCTCGCATCGAGCCCAGATTCACTTGCAGAGTTTGGTTTAAAGAAGCTGTTAGACGCCTCGTTAATGCAGGTATCATCGCAGGCTACAATCCGCCGTACTCAGCAATAGGTTGTTATGGCTCGCCACAAGCAGCATACACATATCACCCAGCCCTTTCTACTTCACCTATGCCACCGCACTCATCTTTGCACCGTTCTAACACTTATAATGGCACCTCCTTCGAACCACTGCAGACACCCCTGCCAACCACACATCGACGTTCATCATCAGAATTACGGCTCACTCGACGCCGCATCTGGCCCTTCTGGTTGACCAAGTTCGGACGGTTGGCGACTTGTTGCATCATTTATTCAAAGCCGATGACGAAGTTCGCAAGTTCATTGATAACTGAGAGCAGCATATTTCTGGTACACTACATTGACCCGAAATCTGCTATTTACAGCGGCACAGTCGAGAACTTATACGTTGAACTCCAGAAGAAAGGCCGACTTGGATCATCTATCCAGAGCATGACAATCAGATTGAGAAAAGCACATTAGCGAAGACATACAAATTTGATCGACTCCCCATTCGGGCGTATCAATCGCATCGAGATAGCCCTCTTGTTCAATGGCCACAGCTGACCAACTACTATAGTTCAGCGAGGGACCGCCGTGCACCACTTTGCGAGGCGTGTTCATCCAGAAAGACGTGTACACCTGCGTCGCAGGCTGATTGGTTGAGATATCGACTCTATCAAATTAAACCATGATCAGTAAACGGCTCTAGAAGAAATCGAAGAGCATACTTAATCCCAGATAAATCGCTCCACAAAGTCGTCCCAACCCTTTCGCTCTCGTCGTGATCATAGATCCAGGCATGGTCATAACCTTGACATCCTGATACAGTCCAACAACTATCAGTATGAATTAAGCCCTCGGAAATAGTGGACCGATTCTCACCGGTTCCGCAGAGGCCGATCGTATCGTCCCACCTAGCCCCGATCTTCTGCTCCGTCCTAAAGTCAAACGGTGTACTTGTCACGTTAGTGAATTCGCCAGTTGGCAGTGAGAAGTCATCGAGCGCGATAACCCGAGAAGCGTCAACTTTCAGGTGATGATTGAGGATAGTGTTGCTACCGTCTTGGAAGGCGTCCAAATTCCTAACCAATCTATGTGTAGATACGTGCTTATTGAGTCAGTGATATGACTACTTACCAGTAGATGTGCTGGGTCAACATGATCGGCGTCTTCTGAGTAGCGGTGGCCGAGACGGTGGTCTTCAGCACACCGCCATTGGAGACCTTGTGGGTAGCCTATGGATGACACATTAACCCCAAAGGAAGAAGCCAGCGGCGATAAATAGTTTCTACGAACAAAGGCAGTGACAACTCCAGGAAAACCTTCATCAGCGTTATCAACATGCTTGTAGGTGACACTGGTCGGAGTCCTCGACACGATCGTCCAGTTACGGCGGTCCCATCCAAAAATACCACCATGCAAAGTGACTTGGCCTAGGAACAAGCACACAGAGACAAAAGAATTAGCGATGGAAACGCTGCTATACAGTAGTGTTATATTGTTAAATGATGCTACTCACCGTCGTGGTCGTTCGTCGGAATATGGTATGTATTCGGATCACTGGGCAATGGATTCTTGGTGATGGGAATGGTGAACGTGCCTTTGGTGGGAATTTAAGCATGGGGCACGGAAATATCAATAAAATTCATGATGCTGCGTACCATTTCTGATGCGGTTTGCGTAACTGACATATGATGGTGGTATCGGAAATTTTCAGGAATATACGTAATGCTGATGGCTTACCGTCCTACAATAGGGTTGAACACGGGATGGGCGGGATCGGTAAGTAACTTCGACTGTCCACGAATTTGAATATCGATTCTGCTAAGAACGATGAGGGCGACATACATTGTCATCGTATCCTAAAATGACGTCTCTTGGTTTACCCTTCCTATCCTTGACCCACAGCTCAGTCATTGTTGCGCCGAACGATACAAACTTTGCAGTGATCGAGCCGTCGGGTGCGGATAGAGTAGTGACATCGAAAGGCTGCCGGTAAAAAGTGAGCAAACTGATTCTCTCTGACTTCAGTGAGTTCATACTCACGTATTGAGCCGCCGCAACTACACGGAGTACGGAGGCGCCAAGCGCGGCCCAGGCGAATAGCATGATAGTTATCCTCTGCGTGCCGCTTGACTGCTGTGGAGAAATAAGGTCTCGCAGGGGAGTGCCTGAAAGAAAGGATGAAAGCAAGGCATTTCCTCGCTTATATACGTATCTAGTCATCACAAACTTAGAGCGTTAGACGACCTTTGCGGCTGAAAGACCGGCCACGGGGACAATACACCGGGCTTTTCGAATCAGAGGCTCATGCCCCATGAGCTAATAGGATCAGGCTTAATTAGAGGGGAACCGAAGGGGTTAACCTACCAAATGGTATTACTCTTGTGCTCACCCCCAGTCATTTGACGATGTCGAGATCAAAACGTCGAGGCTAGGTATTGCAAGCACCGCCGGCCGCGGGACACGAGCGTTACCTAAACAAGCCAGTAAAAGTGCTCCCATTATCCTTCGAAATACCATTCGGTCGTCGTTGAGGTTGTCGAGCTAAGATGATAACTCTCGCTGAAGGTAGTAGTAGCCTTCTTGAGGATTCGGATTATTCACGGCACTCGAGTTTTCTGATAACTTCTATGCTGAGTATACGTTGTAATAAACGGTATAAGTTCGGGAAATACTATGAACATCGGTGCATAGAGTGTGAACTACATAAGCGCACCATTGATGGAAGCAGAAGCACTGACTCTTACATAAATTCTCGCACGGCGTACCCTAATGCTTATGTAATGTCGGTTGTCCTTGCACCACGGTACCAATGGACCACTAGCGTGACCCAGGCTGGACCACTTTATCGACTATAAGTTCAACGTTCAACGTTCAACCACCGTCTGTCATCACAACCACAACAAGTGCCTTTTGAGCTTCCTCATTTCTGGGCCTGCATTAATCAACGGACGAACATATAGCTCATTTTTTTCGATAAATGGTCGATGCTGACGCCCATTAATAACTTGAATGTTCCTTGGTGCCCGGATGATCACTCTAAGCGCTCGACTAGAGAAGCAAGGCAGTTTTTTGCGCTGATAAAGTGCGGACGACGATGCTAATTGGGATAACACCTCTATACGACCCACCTCTACTTGGTAAGCTCACGCCTTATCTTCCTCTTTGTGGGAAGCTCTCCGCCCAGCTCAAGCTGCTCATTACGAAGTTCATACACTCCTTGCCCAGCGTTCCTCGCCCCTGAGCGTGTTAGCAGGCTCTTTCCAGTATGCAGTTCGTGCTGCATCTTACTTCCTCATATCACTAAATTTGACCTAAACAATAATGATGAAGGATGATGAAGGAAACGAATGTACGTTTATGTCTGACTTCAATCCGAGCTCTACAGTCTACCCGCACAAGATGGCGTTACTAGTGCTTTAATTCAGTCTCGCAACGCCGTGGGAGGAGGTCTTATCTAAACGTACCCCTGGTTAAAAATTCACGGCCACTACGGGAGGGCCAGTGTATCCTGTTGTCGTCGTTGTATATATGGACTACGGGGCCATCTAACTGAGCTGAACCACCGTCTTCTTGGATAACCCCCGTTCCTCCTTTCTGGTTTAACTCCAATGTCCACCCTTCATAGGACATTCACGAGAGAAGTTACTGATGTAAATGCAAAGGATGAAGCGCTCCTTGCAAGTCTAGGGTACAAGCAAGAATTCAAACGCGACTTCACCCCGATCGAGGTCTTCGGGTTGGGTTTTAGCATTATCGGTGTGGTTCCATCTGTAGCGTACGTCCTGGCCTCGATGAACTCATCATTTCTCGAAACTTACTGTGGATGATTCTATCAGGTCTGTACTATTTTATGCCATTCCATATGGTGGCACGGTGGCGATGGTTTGGGGCGTAAGTTTTGTCACTCTTGTTTCGAGGTGAAACTCAAATTGCTTGACTCTGCACCAGTGGGCTACATGTTCTGTGTTCCTCATGTTCATAGCAATGGCCATTGCCGAACTGGGATCGTCCGCGCCCACTTCCGGAGGATTGTACTACTGGACCTTCAAATTCTCTTCACCAAGATATCGTAACCTCCTGTCTTGGATAGTAGGATGTGAGCTGAACCCGTCTTTTGGCCTTATTCCACTCACATTTTACGCCTGATTTCAGATACCAACACAGTTGGATATATAAGCGCCGTTGCTGTACGAAATTCATCTTTCCAGAACGTACACTATGATAAGGAGCTGAATTGTAGGGCATCGATTGGGGCTGCAGCGTTCAAATTATGGCAGCTGCAACTATGGGATCAGATCTCACATTCGTGCCATCTGTTTATCAGATTTAGTAAGATTTCCTACTTTCTACTCCAATGGTCTATTGAGCTAGCCACCTCGAAGCGGAGTATATTGTGCATTAGTGTTCGTCCACGCTCTGGTGGCTAGTATGGCCACGAAAGTTATCGCAAGATTGCAGACATTATACATCTTAATTAACATCGCGTACGAAATTCATTCCTTTACGCTTTCGATCCTAATTCTGAATGATGTATCTCCATTCCTACAACTTCGCGGTTATAGATTATGCCTGGCTGTCATAATCGGCCTTCCTGCAGCAACACCTGCAGAGTTCAAGAATACCGCAAAATTCGCTTTTGGACATTTTGAAAACAGTCCGTCCTTGATATCTCGACAAATAGCTCTCCTGATTATGATTTATTAGTGACGACGTGGCCGAGTGGCTTTGCATTTATCCTCAGCTTCCTGGCTCCATTGTGGGTTGTCGGTAGGTTCTCCTTTAGATTGTAAGCACCTCGTCGTTCATGTTGAATTTTGCCTATCAGGTGGTTTTGATTCGAGCGTGCACATCAGCGAAGAAGCCCGAAACGCTAATGTTGCCGTTCCTTGGGCAATAATCTGTGCAGTGGGATTGGGAAGCATCCTCGGCTGGGGTTCGTTGTTCCATTAAATATAGCACTTATTATATTTCATAGTCTATTCTTATAGCCATTAATGTGGCTCTTGTATTCTCGATGGGTACCGATTTGGCTGGTATTTTGTCGAGCCCGATTGGCCAGCCTGTTGCTACGGTAAGTCGACCTTCTTTGAAGAGAATAACGGTCTTAGCCTCGTTCTCACTCTCTTCACATATAGATCTTCTTCAATAGCTTCGGGAAGCGAGGGACATTGGCGATTTGGTCATTTATCATTATTGTCCAGTAAGTACCTACCGGTCGCTCCCCATTACCGTCGACCAACTTTCCCATAGATTCATGATGGGCACGAGTGTCGTACGCTCCATCACAACCGAGTCACCTGCGAAGACATTAATTCTTTTCAACAGCTAACCGCTGCCTCACGTCAAACGTTTGCGTTCTCACGAGATGGTGAATGACACGGACATAACGTGCTGTTTTCATATGTTGAACTTCCATGAAACCAATGTTTAGGAGCATTGCCCTTCTCCCGCGTCCTATACCGAATTAATTCGCACACCGGTACACCCGTCAACTGTGTTTGGTTCTCTGCATTCCTCGCCGGATTGCTCGCATTGATATGCCTTGCCGGCCCCGCTGCAAGCGGTGCCATCTTCACCCTCGGAGTCGTCTGTCAATATACATCCATATCAATTCCCGTAGCAGCCCGATATCTTGGAGGAAAGGAGTTTACGCCAGGTCCATTCTGCCTGGGAAAATTCGTAAGCATTCTTCGACGACATGTGTTCCTCGCGAGGATATTGTATAGAACTGATTGATTTGTATGCATAGAGTAAACCTGTCGCAGCGGTGGCGGTGACATGGATGTCATTCATGGCGATTGTTCTCTTGTTTCCCTCTGTGCCCGAGGCCAGTGCTACTGATATGAACTATACCGTCGTCGTTTTAGGCGGTGTCCTTGTGCTTTCACTCGTCTACTATTACTTCCCGGTTTATGGAGGCGTTCACTGGTTCAAGGGTCCGGTGGCCACCGTCGTCGATGAAGGACTACAAAATAGCGATTTCGCGGACCTGAAGAAAGGGGACTCTGATAGCGACGTTGGAATGGATAAGAAGTAAAAATGATGGTGCACGTGGCATTTGTAGTGATATTTTCGTATGTGCGGGCTTTCGTTCGAAGCGTGCCTGTGAACTGATTGTCGCAGGATTATCTTTAGAAACGTTTCATATGTCTTTCCATGTCGTATTCCCAGACAAACGAATGTTGTAATCCCGTGTTCGCTGAATCGAAGACCGTTGTTGATCAACTCGAGCTATTGTTTTCCCCGCCTAGAGTCTCGAGTTCTCCGAGATAACGTAGAAGCATCACACCTTTGTCTTTATTGGGCGCCTATACGATTTCCATCTATTCACCTACATACTCGGCTGCGCAAACCTTTTCTCCATGGGCCGCAGTTGTGATTGCAGTGCGCAGCGCATCACCAGTCTGATCGTTTGCATAATCGTATGCATACTTATCTTCAATCAATTCGTAGCCATGTAGCTACCTTGCAAATACTCAGTGCATCTCCACCGGTGAGAATGCATCATGTTATTCTACCTTCTACCTTCGACCATATTTGGTTGTTTCGCCCCCACGGTCTTTCAAGCATATCCTGCACCGTGTCATACGGGACGGATATTTCCTCCGACTTCCATTCATACGAGTGAAACTAATGTTTGCTATTGGCTTGGGGATATTTGGATTACGCGCCGGACTGTCAAGAACATAAGCGAGAGTTTCACGTAGTGGGGCCTCGTCTCAAGAGGAGCACCTCCATGGTCTTCGCTCTTGACCACTTCGCACAATAGTTGTCCTCTGAACATGGAAGCCGCAACGCCTGCGGAGGCTCTTGCAGTCGAGCATCTGTGAGTCTTTTCACGGCCTCGTGGAATATCGTTGTCGTGTTTACCTCCCCTATTCCGAAGGATGGCTGCCAAAATGTTTTCACTCGCTTCCTGTGGTATGTTTTGCATTGGATCTATGCAACCCAAGAAAGTAATTTGATTATGGATTTATAGTCATGCTCTTCTATGATATCTTCCTTACCTTTGGCGAAGAGGTCGAGCAGATTTGGAAGAAGAAATTCACGCCTGTAACCTTTCTTTGGTTTATGGTCAGATACTCTTCCGTATGGGCGAACATTGGCACTGACTCCTCGGGGCCCAACTAGAACCGTTATTTATCACCCCTTGGATATATTGTTATCATTGTATGTGAGTATCACGATTACAGTATCGCCATGAGACACGTTCAAGATATGTAGCATTCCACGATCCTTGGCCCAAGTCCCGATGCAATCGTTATGTATTATACCCAGAAGCACTCAAGCTGTTTACGTCCTTGGCCATCGGAAGTAAGTCCTTTTATGCATATGTTACGACTAATACTTAGCCTGATGATCCCGAAAGTCATTTTCATCCTTCGATTATATGCGATTTATGCGAGAAATCGGCTAGTTGTGATTTCAGCAAGCCTTTTATTGGCAGCTGAGTTAGCTGTAAAGACTGTAAGGACGCCCTTTGTTGTTTGGAACCAGGCCTAACGTCCAAGTTAGTGGGCATTTACCGACGGAACAAGTCTTGATTTACCTCCAGGTTTGTGCCCCTGTTGAGGTATTGTTGACTGTAGCGTATTGAAATGTCATTCTAGGATTGGTTGGCTGTATCTTGGTAGGGAAGTCACCTCCGTAAGTACCGCCATGGCAATGTTGTTAGCAAACCCTGATAAGGACATGAAGAGGGCAGAGATTTGTATACACATGGATTGCAGAGCTTATTTTCGGTACGATTCTCTTGATATCCTATGGAGCTGTTTCCTTCATACCCCTCCGCAGATTCAATCATCTTCTTCGCAACCTTGGCCCGCACGACGTACCTGTATCGACAAATTAGACATAGCAGGGCGTCGACGTTGATCGAGCTGATTATGAGAGATGGTGAGCTCACCAGGTCTCTGATTTCCAAACATGAAATAATCTTATTTGCAGGGATAATATACTTTGCTGTGATATTCGTCGCAAATCTTGTAACCGTTCTTATATTTTTGGTCAGTTTCATGGTAATGCTTGCTGATTAGTATGATGTTAACATTCGGTTACTGTAGCTTGCCCCAGTACGTTAAACAGTAACGAAAAGCAGTCTCAGGTCGTTGAAAGACTCACCCTCTACATAACAGCCCGACATAAAGGCTGTAAATGCCAGTTTCAGTACTCTAATCACAAGCTTGATGGTGTCTCGACTCATGCTCAACCTTCGTGGTGTCTTGGATCAAGGCCCTCCTGCACCCTACCGACCATCGCGCAATGAATTCCAAATGCAAGTTACTGTGGAAGCATCAACAGCCATTGCTAAAGGTTCGTTCTCAACGTCTAGCACGTTCAGTTTGTATGACATTCAAAATCAATCACCAGTCCAATCAGACGACGAGACGCTCAGCCCAAGTTATGCCGGACACGGTGAGGAGACGGTCTCGGAGACACCACGCAGCCCTACGCAATCCGAGATCTGTCTTCCCGGTCGCTCCAAATGGAATCCACCATCAGATTGGAAGCTAGATAAGCACGTCAATCTAGGGGTTATCGTTTGATATAGAGACCTTGGGACTAAGCGGTGCTGGCATCCATTCGTTTATCTTGTCCCTTCCTTTTACTTGCATATGGCGTCTGCCAAATACATACCTATTGTACCTTCGCCCCTTTGCAACATTAATGGACACACATGACTTAAGCACCACGAGAGGATGTTGATGTATCGGAGGAGTATATGGCATGCAGAAATACAAGCGACAAGATTATCGACACGTAACCTAGGCCCTTTGCTCCGGCCGTGGTTCTTGCCAAAAAATCAGTTCACAAGTGATGGTTACAATCGACGAATGGCACTTACGACTCCACTGTACACTCAAGATGAGGTTGTCATAGCCCATACCGTTGACTTTCTCCATAGCCCGTTGAGCCACCGCTCTATCCTCGAAGCTGACGAATGCAAAGCCCTTCCCAGCACCGGTCTCCCGATCACGACCAACGTATACTCTCGCAACTCTTCCGAAGTTACCAAATAGTTCACGCAGATCGTTCTCTTGAGTATCTTCTGAAACGTTGGTGACACGAAGGGTTGGAAGATCGTCCCGGTTAGAGCCGGCGCCACGCATGGATTCGCCTGCTCCGCGGCCGGCACCACGCATCGACGGTGGGACGTATTTGCCCGTCGTTGAAGCACCACCAGCCGGAGCCGCGGGGGCTGTATCAGCTGGTGGCAGATCGTCGCCTAGGCCAAGGTCGCCATCTGACGATCGTTGAGCATGAGGAATAATATAGTTGAAGTAATCGACGCACCAGTGGATTTGAGCCCAGCCAAAGTATCTTTATAAGGGCATTTTGCAGTAAAGTGGTCTCCTGAACACAAACGACAAACGACCTTTCCAGCACCAGCACTCTTGAGTTGAGCTTTCAAATTCTGTGAAGGTGTTTGTTCGGCCTCAGCGTTCTGAGGCGGCCGTCAGGCTGTGAAGCACCAAATGAAAAGTTTACTGCGCACCTTGTTCCCTGCGCTCAATTTGAGGAAGATATCTTCTCCTACTGTTGTCGTCGCACGATCTGGCCCCGGGAGGTGACCCTTTTCTTGGCCGAACTTTGTCCATTTTTTGCGTTCAGCAACCGTATGTTCGACCACAGATTTTTGTAGAGTACGTTTTATACGACGTGTGATCTGAAACAGGTCAATCCATCTGCATCTTCTGTAAACTGACCAAACCAACCTTGACTTTATTCCCCTTCTCATTTGTGACATATTCTACTGTCGTCCTGATCCCATTCTCGTCAACGAAGTCCTCGACCTTGTTGGGTGCCTCTGTTGATCCTCTTTAACCGATTTTCGAATGTATTAGCAACGTTACCGACCTAGCTCATCCACATCATCTGCCCAAGATGTTTTCTGTATACTATCACAAAGTTAGATTCATCACTGTCCCTCAAAGCAGGGATATTTACGCGGTCGGTGCCATTGTTTTTGGATAGATGCGATGGGTATTGAGGCAAAACGTCTATTCACAAAATTCGTCTGAAAATTCCCACAATCAGTAGAGATTATTCTCACGCTTAGTAGAGCTCAGGGGTCGACCAGCAGCGTATCGTTTATTTGAGGATCAAAATGAATAAGTCAGTGGTCCCTGCCTTTCCCTTCTGGTATTCTCGTTTTGAATATACCCCGCTCTCTGACAACGCCTAGAATCGTCCGAACATTCTGAACAGCTTCACCCTCCGTCTTCAACCTTCGCCGTCCTGTTTATGATTTGCAGTAAGCATAGAAGGAGATACCGCACAATTTGATATTCCACCTATCAAAGCCCAATTGCGTGTGCTGGGTATTCTTAGCGTCTCGCACTCTATCTCCCAACCACAATGCAAACTCAGCGACGCAAGCCAGATCCTATACATAGAATACGAGCTTGAATTGTTTCCATTTCCTCCAAGGTTCAGCCTCCCCACGAGATCGGGGTCGAGGTCCGGTATATTATAAGGTTGTGCTTGTGATCGCTGGTAACGGGAATCAAAGGTGAAGGCGCAACATGGAATTGAGATGTAGCCAGAGGCAGAATGGAGGGTTGAAAGCACAGGGACCCAAGGCGTGAGCTCATCTGCATGATTCCCTATAACAAACATCCCGGGACGGAAGAAGGCATCTGCGTTGGATTTGGTGTCATCTTCCACTGTCGGATCAATAGCGTGGATGTGTAAGTGAGCTTGAGTACTTTCTGGGTAATGAGACCATGAGGTACGCGCTCGCAAGTCGATACCATGTCCGTCATACCCCTCGGCTACCAATATATGGGTGAGCAAACCATTTCCACATCTGTAGGTGTCCAGATGTTAGAACCGTTGTCGCGGTCAGTTGAGATTCCAGAAAATCGGAAGAATACCACGTCCAGATGACGAGAGGTGCCACAAAAATCCTTTTGAGAAAATTCGGAAAGAAGGAGAGCATACCCGAGGTCAAGAAAACCACCAGGGGGACACGGCCAACTCCTCCACGGTCGATCGTCGTCAACAACTGAAGGCGCATTAGTATATGTATCCTTCCAAAGTAACATCAAATATGTGGCGATCCCAATATCCTACGTCCTGCTTAATTTTTGAAGACCAAGATGGTTCTCGTTCATACCTCGAAAACATGTTTCAACGGATCGGTAACCTCTTGCCACGTATCGATAAGGTGCTTGTGGCGCTCCCGCATAGTCAGGTATAAATCTTGGTACGGTTCCCGAGGTACCAGATTATCATGTATTACTCGTTTCTTGTAGTTGATCATGGCTCCCCAGCCATATCGATGGACCGTATCCAGCAGCGCTAGGCAAGTGCGGTATAGTCTTGAGTTCACATCCGTAGGTATGTCTGGCAGAGGTAATACCTCAATCCTCAACAAGGCATCCTCGGCAGAATCGATGTAACGGAAAGCTAGGTGTGAAACCCTAGGATGGTAGTACGGAAGCTCGGTTGCACCGTTCTCGAAAATAGGTGTTAATACCACAACTGAAGGCAATTGATGCTCGTCCGTCGTTGACATGTACAGCGTGCAATGCTGTTCCAAACCAGCATCCCGGCCGGGCCTCCTTGGAAGTAGCCTCCTACGTATATTACGAACAGGGGTGTATCCATCCAAAAGCGGGATTTCGGAGGGAAAGTCATGCATCATTTCAGCAACCGTTTCAGAGCGAAGGATCAGAGTAGAGTTATACTCTGGATGATCGATCATTTGCGATATAGCGTTCTGGAACTGGTTACCAAAAAAGTGAGACGAAGGAGTAATCAGTATTGTGCATGAAAGGATGGTATTGCTAACCAGTTCTAGAGGGAACCCTGCTGTACAATTGATAAGCGGCAACCAAAGCACGGTATTGTCCTGTCTCAAAGGCGGAAAAGTGTTCTCCCCTGGTATGCGAGGCTTTGGCTCGAATCGAGGACGTGGAACTATCGAGGTTGGAAGCGACATGCCTTATTCTAGTGTGTACAGTACGGTGATGCCAGAACAATGTGCACAACCCTTCTCCTTCTCTGGTAGGGGATCGTGATGGTCAACTCGTCGAGTCCAAACGGTCCTCCTGTTGCAGTTCCCAAAACTGGTAAGGGGCTCCCACGAACCCTTATTCTATACTTGGCATAAGCTTCCTGCCAACTTAGCATGAATTTGTTACTCCACCATGTCGCCGTTGTGCATTGTGCAAAGAGATTCCTATTTTGCGTGACATGATCTTCTATCATTTGTTTTAGCTTCCCGAGCGAGCCGCTGAAGATCAGAGTGATAACCACTACAGGTGGGGGTAACGCGGTCTTCTGACGAAACCTACATTTTGAAGGGCAAAATTCAACCAGAGCTGCGTATTATTTCTCTTGGTTGTCGACATCATGACGTTCCTGAGACCGTGGTGAGTAGGCTACCAGACTGAGAGATGGAAAATCACCGTGTTTTTCATGCACCGAAGCAAACCCGACCCCTTACCGCAAAAAGGAATTAAATTCTCATGTATCCCCGAAGGTCAGTATAAAGATAGTATCGAGCGCCCATAGTAAGCCAATATCACTTGCTCGTAAACACCATGACTGCATTGGTAAGCAGCTTTCAATTGGCTAGGTTGATTACTCACCTTGATCCTTACTATTCAACTGTATACAGGTCGAAGAGGATGACGGCAGGGACAGAGCTAATGAGATGATTAAGCCATTTTGCGGGTCTATGAATGATGCAGGATTCCTCTGATTTCAGCCCTTCCCTAAATTCTACCAGTTCATCTCACGCCCACCCACGAGCCCTAGGGTTTGTAAGTTACAACTGAGCCTCATCACGGACAAATTCACCCATTTCAGGTATATAAACAGTACGTTGTCTCCTCTTGCTGCTGATTATCATTGTCTTTTTAGTCAGTTTATCCCTTACCCAATCCTAAATTGGTAGCCGGAGTCGAGGCCTGATGTGTTTCCCAAGTAAACGTCAGAAGGATAATTTCGCTGATAAAAACGCAACAGCGGCCCCTCAGAACGGTACAAAAGGGCAAGCCAATTCCGTCTCTCCATCCCAAGCACCCCCTTCCTCTCAGCCAGCTACACAACCTACTCCATCAACTCAAGTTACAGAAGCCAAAGCAGACTCTACTATGGCCCCAAAGATCGCTATTGTTACATACTCCATGTACGGCCACGTTAACAAGTGTAAGTTATCCCTCCTATCTTCCTTTATAGTCGACTTATATACCTGTATAGTGGCCGACGCCATCTTGAGCGGTATCAAAGCAGCTGGTGGCACTGCGGACCGCTACCAGTACGTCCATGCTTCCCCTCTCATATTGTGTCGATACATAACCGCGATTTTAGGGTACCCGAAACTCTCCCTGTAGAGGTTCTCGAAAAGATGCACGCCCCTCCCAAAGCCGATATCCCTGTTATCACCCCAGAAGTCCTCGCTCAGTATGATGGTTTCCTTTTCGGTATTCCCACTCGTTACGGTAACTTCCCTGCACAATGGAAGGTACGGTACACGTTCATAGAATCCAGTTGCCGCGTTTCATAACTTCCTTAGGCCTTCTGGGATGCTACTGGTGGACTTTGGGGATCTGGTGCCCTAGCTGGCAAATACGCTGGTCTCTTCATTTCCACTGCCAGCGCTGGTGGAGGACAAGAATCTACTGCCATCGCATCCCTGTCGACCCTCGCTCATCATGGTTAGTTCTTTCACCTATATATTCTAAGCTACACCCCATGGTGTTTCATAGGAATCATCTACGTCCCCCTCGGCTACTCTAGGACGTTTGGCCAACTGACAAACCTTTCTGAGGTTCACGGTGGTGCGTACATCTCTGCATGCAGACTCCCAAGTACCAACCATATCCCTTTCAGGTTCTCCTTGGGGGTCGGGCACCTTTGCTGGTCCTGACGGTTCTCGTCAACCATCCGCTCTCGAGGTTGAAATTGCAACTGCCCAGGGCAAATACTTCTACGAGTTGCTCTCCAAAGTCAAATTCTGAACACTTGCATAGACGGACATGTGTGCATTTAGTAGTGTATATAAATATATCCATTTGTACAGCGACAAGAATAGCGTCATATTCACACAATAATGACGACCTTATCGATTGAGATATCCAAAACTGTTAAGCCTGAGATCTGAGACCCAATCCGACGACTAGGTTTCGTTTTTCACCTTCGCTTACCTGGCTTAACTCGAATGAAAGCGTATGACAGCGTGGTCGTGGAGACGGCTGGGACGTAGTGAGACCTAGTAAGACCTAGTGAGATGCAAACGCGCTTTCTTGGAAGGTCGGCTAGGCCACAACGTAAGTGAATCATTTGATGCCTAAACCAAGCCTTTCCCCGTGTAATAAGAGATTCCTTGTCAGTCAATAATTTCAATCGTGTGATCATGCTCCCTTCGGACAACAAGCTGAATGACCGAAGCGATGGCTATCAGAAAACCGAGTTTAGAAAGAAGTCGAACAGCAACAAACCGAAGAGATGGTAGAGTGGCAACACAATATGGTTCCGTACATCTATATTTCGCTTTTGGTGCTGTAGCTATCAAGTGACTTTTCAGCAACTTCGACCATGAGTTCCGTCTGATGCGGGAGTTCTTCTGGTATTCCAGAAACATCAACATCATCGCTTCCGGTTTTTGTGAGGCCATGTAGAGCAGGATCGAGGTATATGACGTAAGGCATCTGAGGGTGTTGGCGTCTTCCGGTAATTTCGTTGCTGCGTTCATCGCTGGTACCATAAACACCTTCGCCGTCAAGTGTCATTGTAACTTCGACTCCTCGTTTCAGGAAATATTTCACGTTCCACGTCTCGAGTAGATCCGCCAAAATAAGGGGTCGCAGTTTCAAGCAATCGTCTGGATTCACGTTCGGAACCGGGAATCGCCCTGTAAGTACTCTACGCAGATCCTGGTGAAAGCTAGTTAATCGCCGCCATTATGAATGAAGTAGATACTCAGACGCACAATGGTGAAATTTTCCCAAGCATCCGAACGGAGGTTGGCAATATCCAATGTTCTGAGTGCATCTCCTACGTCCACACCATGGCGCGAAAGGTCTGCAAGGACCCGCTGATCTCGTTCGCCCCAGTTATAAACGCGATCGTAGAAGACACTGGGAAACGACCCGCTGCACTCTAGTGCTTTTTTGTAAGGACCCGGCGCATCTTGGTAGTTGAGTGGGTGGGAGAGGGAGGGATGCTCGTATTCCTGACTGTTTTGGCTTAGTTCCGTTTCGTTGTTGGAAGGACTGGCTAGCAGAGTATGCAGCCTATCGAACCAAAGGTACGGTGATAGTGAAGGCGGAGGGAACGGGAAGAAACGTCCATTGTTGCAACTGTATTCTTCAGAAACATATGTTAAGTATAAAATAGGTGAGGATGGGGTGGTATTCCCTAATGTAGCTGGTTCCGGTGATCGAGATGCATCATTTCCGTTGCTGGTCACGGAGTCGGGAAGCGAAAAGGTTACTCTTACTTGCCTGCCCAAGAAATAAGCGTTATTCCACGTATCAACGAGATCTTGCAAGATAGTCTCTCGAGCTTCCAAGCAGTCCTCTGCCGACATATTAGGTATATGAATAAGTCCAGCCCAAGCTAAGTTTACGTGCTAATATCAATAAATCAAATCAGCAGCGGCACGAAGAGTAGTCTCAGGAGTGACCAACATGCATGAACTCGTTCCATTGGGCATTGTATACGTGAAAACCGGAAAGAAGGGACGGGAAAGGAGGGTTGCGGCGGTCTTTGGCAGGGGTACCTAAATCAATTATTTCAAAGGGATTGAATTTTTCTGATCTTCCGCGAGTTGGAAGCTGGTTGAACGCCCGAGGACGCCAGGCAATATCTTTGACGGCGACTCGATAGGGTCCTGGAACGAAGCGTAAAAGCTGACTACTTTCACTAGAAGTCGGGATTATGTCCGTTCGCCGCGGCGGCGGCGGCGGCGGCGATGACGACATCGATACTGGGGATCGTGGCATGGGTGATGGTGATGGCGGCGCAGAAGGTACTGGTTCATGCTGTCGCTCTTCGCCCAAACGCTGATTAGCATCAACAAATACCTTCTCTGTCCGCCAAGTTGCAGTTCTGGCCCGCCACTCCTTATCCATGGATGAACCATAACGTTTAAGAGTCTTCAGGACCAAGAGGAAGTAAACCAGGCCCAAAGCGAAGACGAAAGTGACAGCTATGCGAGGACCTAGTTCCTGGTGCGGAACTAGGCGAACCGGATCTTCGGGATCACTACTAGATCCAGCTCTCCAGACAAATGATAGGATTGAAGCGCTGAAAAAGATAATCGACCTGGCCGTGGATTTTAGGGGGTTATGCTTCATACCTGGTACATACATACCAAGCAAGCCAAACTGCTGGCATAGAGAGAAAAACCCAAACATTCCACCATATCAGCGTGCGCGTCCTACGTGCCTCCTGCATTGATTGTGAGCAGCCTTTAGTCTTTCGGTAAACGTTATGACTTCTACCTCTGCCCATGCCGCTGCTTTATACATCCTGTTCATCGTTCCGAAGCGCGCCATATATATACTGCCATATAATAAGCTCATGAGGGCGCAGACTAAGGAGAGCAGTACTCCTGTGCGAGAAACAGGATCGCCTTCGATACCCCCAATCTGAAGCATCGTGAGTAAGGCCCTGCGCGTGACAGTCAGCGATTAGCCATACGAAGTTGATCAAACAGCCTACGATAGTAGCAATACAGCTAGGATATTGACGGATTGCCATTCACTTGTCATTGAAGCAATGAAGTCCTCCCACGATAGCCGAAACTTGGCAAGAGCCGGAGAAATCTGCGGAGCATGGCCACCGTGTGTTGGGTACACGTACCAGTTGGCTTGGTAGACATCTTCCACAGCGTTCATCATATCCTTGATATCTGGCATGCTTAACTCGGCATCCTGGAACACCCGGGTGACGCGGTTGAAATACAGTGCAGGCATATGAAGGAGGATATAAAGATAACATCGTCGGGGAACAGTATCGAGGAGAAAAAAGATCAGAGAAGCGTATCTGTTCGGCGGCTTTGTGGCCACAGCGGGTGGCGGCAGAGTGTCTGGCGATGTCGGTCTTGAGGACAGCGATGATACGCTGGAATTGGCAAGTGATGGCGTGCTAGGGATTGAGAACGACGGGGATGGAGGCACTGGAGTCGCCTGGGCTGTCTGGGAGCGAAATGGGTCTATTGGGGCCCATGGGTCGCGACCCGAATTGCGAGTAGTCGGGCGACTACCATAGAGGCTCTGGTTTGTTGAATGTGGAAAGTCATAGCGAGACCGGCGATATATCGAGTTACCGAACGTGTTGCGTCGTGGAAGAATGCGTGAGGCATTAGGGTACGCGTAGGAAACACGACCTAGAGCGACATGCTTACAGCCGACTAAAGCACGAAGATTATGAACATACCTTGTGATAAGTTATTTGGTGCATAGGAGGGCTGGGCAGAGTTAATGGAAGACTGAGAGGAGGCATTGGCGATAAAGGGATATGATCGCCCTTTCACCAACGAAAATCAATGTCTCGTCAACCTTCAACAAGTCATACACGTACCTTCCGGTGAATCAGAAACTGAGTATATGGTGGATAGGGAAGCCATTACTAGCCAAACGATATCCTTCTAGAAAATCATGGCTCAACAAACCGTTGAAATCCAGGATTAATGAGCAGACTGAACTCACAGGTTCTAAGTAGAGCACGAAGATACGGTCGTTCTGGCCTTCAACGTTCTGTCAAAGCAGCCACAGCTTTACCAAAATGTTGATGCGCGCCCAATACACCGCAATCGACGTGCCTGGTAATGATACGTAGGGTCGCGGGGTAGTTCCCATCTCGTTCAAACTTTGAAAGATGCATTCTCAAGCTCAATTGAATGATTGATTGACGGAGCCGCGCGCACTTCTTCACATTGATTACATAATCAATACCATTTACTTCTCAACACATACATCGAAAGCCAACCTCGACCTCAGGCCGCGCTCAGCCTGTCCTTCACTGATGCCACTACGTATTACGGATTTGCCTACCGAAATTCTTCTGGAAGTCTGCACCTCACTTAGCTCAGCAGATCTGTCGTCGCTCAATCAAGTCAGTTAATCGTGAATCGTCCTTCAATCAGGCCTTTTTCACGACTTCATTTTCTCGTTTAGACATGCCAAACCCTGCATAGTTTTTGCCATATTGATGCTGCATGGCGTCTAGTTACGGCAGAATTTCCGTTAGACATTCCAGCAGGCAAGACCATCGATGATTTCAGCGGAGGCGACCTTCGCAGGCTGTTTGTCAAAGCTTGTGGATTGGATTCTAGACGGCGGGCCCATGACTTCAACCCCGTCAAGGTTACGACTACCAGGGCGCCCTACCCTTGGATTGTCAACAGCGTTCAATTTCTCAGCTCCGAATGGCTGCTGATGCTTTATCCTGTAACCGACGCAAAGTATAGTTTATGGTCTTTACACGATCTCAACAACATTCATATGGCTTGTTCGCTGGATTTGCCCCCCACAACCTGCTTAAACTTCTGGTGATGAGATTCTGATCGAAGGTGTAACGGGAACGGAACGCTGGTAGAATTTGATCATCCTTTGTTATCGAACACTTGTCAACCTTCCTTCTAGTTGCATCCAATTGCACTCGATGTTTCAAGTCGAGGGGACATGGAAGGCTAGTCACCTTAGTATCTCTGAAGGGATCGACGTTAGGTATAATGGGATCACAAGCTTGGCCTCCATACCTGCGGACATATGGTCACATGGTGTTCGATGGCTCAGAACTTTAAAAGCAAACGGGTCTGGTTGATCAACTCCCAAACGAAGAGATGCTTTTTTGCCAAGCTCCCGAGATATTTCAGCGTAAGCATCGCCACGATAAGGGAGCCACTAATTTTGCTGAATTTATTCTTTAGCATGAGCACATTCAACTCCCCGTTGCCCGTATCTCCTTGCATTCCGGCTATCTCGTATTAGTGGCGGGAGCGTGGAGTTATAACACAGATGCCCAGCAGATCGTTTATGTGTATCAACTCCCTCCCGGAAGGCATTATCCTCTCCTGGCACATGTCACTTGAGTCGGATAGTCTCATTTTGCTCCAATACCGAGGCGATGATGGAAAAATCAGCGTCACTGAATTCCATATCAATCCTTACTCCTCTAGCCCTTCGGTTTTTCTTGTTTCGCGGACGAGTTTCAGCGTCAACAAATTTGTGATGATCGAGGGTAGGATCAGCCGTCTCAAACGCCGAGGGTTCTTCTATTCTACGGAGATGCAAGACAACGGAAGTGTTGCTTCCAAGTTCTTTAAATTTGCTCCAAGCATCGCGGATGAGTCGACGATCGAGGTCGATGCCTTGTCTACTGACAGATTACTGGATAATGTTTTTTATTATAGGTATTGTCTTGACAATGCTATGGGGCGTTTATGTATTGCTACCTCGGGCTATGATGAGCAAGCTGTTCCCCAAAGTGGCTTGATCATCCTGGACTTTATTTAGCGGCGCTACATGTTATCGATAGGACGGTTTATGTCACTGATGGATAATGTCTACATTTGTCAAAACTACCTGCCTTTGCGCCTTCAACGTTGTACCTTTTGACGGTGCAGCACTATTGCGAGCAGTCTTCGCCTGCATTCAAGGGATCAAGAATGATGTTAGGATTGCTAAAGATCTCGAGATGAACGATATCTGAGCCTGGGAGTATTGACGTGAGTGTTGCCGCGAAACTAGCACTGTGCCATATTGATGACTTAATGTATATCCCCAACCACTCAGCATAATCAGTCCGCTGCATGTTGATGGGCATGCTAAATAAGTTGCTTTTGGTTGGATACTTCCGTGGGCCTGGGGGTAATGGCAAGCGCAGTTTCAAACGCCATGCTGCGTAAAGAAGGGCAATGAGCAAGGTAGTGTGCGTCGCTAATGACATGACCGCAAGTCCAAGGAGATTCCTACCAGATAGATGGAAGTCTCTGTACCTTACTTATTGACAACCAAGATATACAGACTTCCACGGCTGGGGGGTTAAAGCATGAAGTAGATGCCTGGTCGAATGTGGTTGACCCATCGACGGCTGCTGGAGGAAACTGGTGAGAAGCTAATGTTTAGGCTTTGTATTGAACGCCTTTCGAAGTTTCCCAAGTAGTGAGCTCGGAAATAGCATTACAAGTTTAATCTCCACAATGATTCTTGGCAGGTAAAGTGTTATATTCGCATGATACATCCATGAGAAGTCGATAGAAGACATCATTGTGATAAGCTCTGGCTTTGTTCTTGCTGAAAGATGAGCTTCGGCTTGGTGCCATTGGTTTATACGTTTGATTGGTTGTTCTCTCGAATCAGCTTCTCGGCCTGTGCAGAACGAGCTCGGATGGTACATTTGAATGGTAGCGCATACCTATGGAGGTTCGTCACATCCGCTCTACTGCGTAAAAGAGAAAGCATACCTAACTGATTGCCCAGCAAATTCGATGTTTGGCTCTACCTCTTGTCCATTTTCATTGACGGCTTTCAAAATATCAAATACCGAAAGGATTGATGCTGCTAATATCCACAACGAATTCATAACCATGAAACGTCCGGGGCATATCCTAATGACGAATTCATGCTTATGAGAAATAAATTTTGTTTCAAGGACTCGGCCTACCTTCTCCCAAACCCGAAAAAGGCCTTTGGATCTTTGTACTTATCGGCTACCTTCCCATCCCGAAGGAAACGTTCAGGTTTAAACTTCTCTGGCTCTGGGAAGTTTTCTTCGTCTTGTAGCATTCCCCTGTATCTCTTAAGCTTTTACAAGTCATCTTTTAAGCAATGAGACCTACCAGGTGTTGTAAAATATGATAGAATTCGCTGGAATGCGATATCCCTTGTATTCGTCTTCCATAACAGAAAAGCGCGTAAGACCTGAGTATCATCGTCAATAAGATGAGGATATATGAGGACATTCTACGTGCCCAAAGGTGCCACTGGATGCCATCTAAACAGTATATCAAGTCAATGATATCGTAATGAAGGTCGAGAGAGGATAGTTTCCTTATGACTTCTAAGATGATAGCGTGAATGTATGGAAGAGAGTCTAGATCATTGAAATCCGGTAGGCGACTATGCCTGAGTAAAGCATCGAGCTCAGTCTGTGCCTTCTTCTGGACCTCAGGGTGCAGGAGCATAGACGCTATGAAAATGACCATGCTAGCTTGGGTTGTCTCCGATCCAGCTAAACAAAGCTAACTTTAAGGATATCCGTTAAATATGTGTACGACACACCTGCAAATGCTACTGATACTACATTCTTAATGGTTTCTTCTTCGGTGGGATCGAGGTCAGCCTCATTCGTCCTTGCTAAACAACGTGAAAGGAAGGAAGATGTCTCGCTGGACTGTGAAACCTGTTATGAAGCATTATCATTATCCAAGTTTGGAACTCACATGTAGCTTCCGAGCGGCAGCAAATGGTACTTCAATCATGCGTTTTGTAACAAAGCGAGACCAACTTGCTACTTTCTGGAATTTGGCACCAGGAAACCAGGCGGGTATGTATTTGAGCAACGGTAAATGATCTACGATGAAGGAACCAGTAATCGCAGACTCTGAAGTTGCATTCATGGCCTCTTCAGCATACTTGATATACGGATCATTGTCTGACTTCGCATCGAGGCCATACGAAATGGAAATGACCATGGCACCGAAACACCTATAGATATATAGGCCAATCTGGAAAGATCTCTGTGTGAAACTGACAACCCACCATCTGCAATGGTCCATGAAACGTTCAGGTGAATCAAGAAGCCGGCATAGCAGAGCTCGAGAGTATTTCAGTTCTTGTGGATAATGTAGCTTCGAGTTGACTGGATTAAACTCTTGCCAAAATAGTCGACGGTGCCGCCTCCATCTATCGCCATACGGGATGAAACCTAGAGCCCAATTCCATCCCATCCTACACGACATGTTATCAATACATTGAATTGACATGGAAACAAGCGTACAATTCATGCATCATGGTACTCCATGGCCTGTTAAGGGAGTTAAGAGTGATGCGGTAGCGCCAGTAGGCTACATACCTGCTTGAGTAGATGGATGAACGTCGTACAAGGAGGTCATCTGCTGCATCCACAGAATTGAGGACGATGATCGAGTTGCCGAGAACTTCGAGATGGATGATATCTGAGCCTGATGACGGAGATACGAACGTCAATATTCTCCAGTCAAGTCCACCCTTCGTACCACTCACCGTATTGCTTCGACCATTCGGTAAACTTAAGCCATTGCATAGAAGTGGGCATGTCGAGTAAGTTGCCGATGATAGGATACTTCCTTGGACCTGGAGGTAAAGGCAGACGTGGCTTCGAACGCTTCACCGCGTAAACGACTGATATCAAGAAGATGAATAGGACGATATTGATTGACGTCGACATGGCTCTTAGCAAAAGGTCAGCCGGGGGAGGCATTTTTAAGGAACTAATCGCTGAGCCACATTTGTCCGTTCACACCTTAGCTTCATGAAGTTGTGTGGATGTGCGTCCACGGGACAGTCTTCAAGGGGTTGAAGCAGGTGCCTGTCCAGACGGCAAATGAGATTAACCTAATTCGTGTGTCCGAGGTCATGCAGAAGGAAAACCCGACATAGGACTCACTGTATATCGAGGCTATATCTTCAGCGTCAATCGCTATCCCCGAAACTAATCGATTTGACCAGTACTGATGACCGGAGCCTAACATCGAGGTATCCTCAACGACCGAACTAGCGAGCGATTACAGGGACCGATATGTAGATAGTCGCCAAGTGCATTTGATCAAGCTGACGATGCCGGATACCACAATGTTGGTCGCCATTCGCATGACCGATTGAAGACTCACCTCAGCAGATCCGACATCAGGTCCCGAGAATTCATACCCAAATACAGCGGTACAGCATAGTACATCGTCCTTATCAGTGTTAGCACAAATGCGCCTCATTTGATCCACCAATCTTGCGGCTGTTGTTTTGCAACCACAACCAATTAGCCGGATTCACAACGTCGGATCCGAATATCCAGTGCCGCCAATGGAGATAGTATAAACCTATGTTCATCTGCCATGGCGCCAGTCAGCAGATCGCTTTAGTACAACCTGGACATTCATCGTCGTCCCACTCTCCCAACACCAAGTAGGATGCCTTCAAGGCTTTGATGACTGATACATTAGACGCACTGAAGTGGAACTTCTGGTGAGCGATATGTGTACGGTGCTGCTGGTTGGATGAAAATGTTTTGATGGCATACATAGCGTTGGCGTGTCCGATGAATAAAGATAGCCCAATGCATCAGTTCGACTAGTGAATCGACAGAGAGGTATAAATCGTTGATATAAGGCTCCTTTAAAAGAGCGACAGTGGGGATACGATGCTTAGGTAGCCCATTATTGTTGCTTTATACTCGAATACGTGGTGTGGCAAACGCCCGCCCCATTCTACCAGGACTGCGCTCGTTGTCAGGACAAAGAAAAACAGCAATCACAGCTCTCACCTTCTCCGCATCCGAGTGTATCCTTGACAGAACTTCAGATATGAACGTTCTGCACTGAACCGGCCCGTAGGGTGCAAACAGTTGAGTCACATTAGGCGCTTAACCCATGTGAGTGCTCGAGCGCTAAGCAGACACGCTGATACTAGGTAGTGTGATCACGACTCAATTACAGCCTGCAACATGCCAGTTCAACTGCGAGATCCTCAAGGAAATTGGCCGGCGGTTGATTAATCTCCTCTTCGAACCTTAGTATTCTTATCCTCTCGCTCCGAAACCCGTCGGCATATCGTTCGATGTTTCAAGGATTCGTTGACTTACCGGTGGATGTCCTTTTGGATGTCTGCAAGTTCCTGGGTCCAACGGATCTCTTCGTGCTCAACCTCGTACGTCCTAGCTGTCTGCTCTCGAAGTTAACGTTAATCTTTTCAAGACCTGCCGAGCACTTCACGACCTTTGCTGTATTGATGACGTTTGGAAGCAAATCGCTCCGCAATGGCCGTTAGATATCCCGACAGGCAAGACGGTTCGTAATCTAAGCGGTGACGAGCTGCGCAAACTGTTTGTCAAAAGTCTTGAGTTCGATTCCAGATGGCGAGGTGATAACTTCACTCCCGTCAAGGTCTTTAAGGGGAAGCCGTCGCATCAAATTATTGATGTTGTCCACCTCCTTACTTCACAATGGCTTCTGACCGTAGGCTCTAAACCTGATGGATCTGAGGGCCGAGTATTTACTCTATGGTCGTTACATGATCCCAACAACATCCACGCCGTCTGCTCTCAGGAGGCTTCATCTGTGTCCTACTACGAATCTGCGGCTGCGTACCGACGCAGTGGTAACCAAGTTATAATCTTCAGTCATAAGGCAGATAACATGTCAGTCCATACACGTTAACCTCTTTAACACTATTGTTAACAACATCTGATCTAGGTCTGTCCAGGTTCACTCAATGGATCTCCGTGAAGGTGTCTGGGAAGCGAGCGAGCTTTTCACTATCCCTGAAGCATGGTATCCGTTCAAAACGAGCGGTTTTCATATCCAAGAGCATATTGTTGCATGGTGTTGTCATATCAATGGAAGAGATCGGACAGTTTGGATAGTCAACACGCAAACAAAGAGATGTTTCTCAACCAGCGTCTCGTCACCCTTCGACGTAAGTGCTTAAGGGCCCGATTATAACACCTCCTGATGCTGGACTGGTAATGCTTAGAAAACAACCATACAGCTACCAGTCGCTCGCATCACCCCCGATCTCACTTATCTCGTATTGATTGCAGGGCACTGGAATAACAATCAGCGGGAAGTCGAGCAGGTGGTACATGTCTACCGAATTCCACCTGAGTTATCAGATGACATAGTATCCAGCATGGAAAATCTCGCCGTCGAACACTTTGAACTTGGACCGGCTATAGCACTCTACAAGTCACCTTACACCGCTCCCCCATCGGTGATTGAGAGTGAAATTTCCTCTCGGCACGCATCACTGGATCAATCGAGCAATCTGGTGATAGTCCAACTCCGTCATGGAGGTGACGAAATATGCATAACTCAATTCGATATCTCGAACCCTTCGAGAGAGATACGTCTAGTTTCGCAGACGTATTTTCCTTCCAATGAAGATCAATCAGTTGAGTTGCTCTGTCGTTCTGGTCGTCGAGGATTCCTTGCGTGTGACGCTTTCACGAGCAGGAACTGGTATAGATTTTCATGTTGGATGGGCAATGTAGAGATTCATGGAAATGCACTATTGGCTGAAAACCTATTTGATGGGTATCATTACACGTCGTTTGATTTCGATGATGTTGCGGGACGTATGTGCGTTGCGACTTGGGGCGTGTATGATGGAGTTCCGCAAAGTCGCCTTGTTATCTCGGACTATATTTAGTATTGTAAAGCCAGGAGTAGGTAAATACGATTTTAAACTAGCAAATCCATTTACGAGAGATGCGAACCTGAGTCATGTACTTTTCTGAGATACAAGCACGATAAGCCAAGCGTAGCTCAAGGTTTGTCGACTTCTCAAACAGAGTGCAAACCCCTAAACAGAGGGAAGCGCCAACCTATTAAGCGCCAAGGGTCAGACCGGGGACCCTTGACCTCACGGCGCGGCGAGGGCCTTGCCCATAACATCGAACTCGCCCACATGATATCAGACAGCGATGGAGATGGTGGAGCTCAAACATGGCCCAAGCTTCTGCTAGAGATGCCTACGGATGTCTTATATCAAGTTAGTATATCCTTCTCCCTAGGCTTCCGATAATGATAATCATGCATTTCGATCTCAATCAATTATGCTAGATATTCCAATGGACGGATCCACGAGATATTCTGACCCTAGCGAACAATGTCAAAGTGATTGAGTCCTTCTTAACAAGTTCAGATGCCAACGCCCTGTGGAAAGCTATATTTGATTGCAATCCTATCGCCAAAGACTGCCCAGCTCCCCCGCGACCAGATTTCGTCTCCCACCTCAAATGGGCAGACCTTCTGTACGCTCCGTTGATATGCGAGGTATAAATATCTCCTAGTCATAGCTATCATATGTTCACGAGGCTTAGTTATGTGGTAGGGGTGCATCTATACCAGACTTTTGCATCTTCCGTCGACTGTGCGAGGACCAATGTCTCGCGAATCCAAATCTGTTGAGTCAAGTATAACTCTTCATGATCTCGTCTGAACAGTTCACAGGATGATATTCTATCGCGAAGTAGAGGACAAATCAGAGGTCCAACCTATCTGGGATATGGTTCCCTATACGTCAATCAAACGTAGGGCAATGATCCATCCCCCTATTCTAAAGCCTTAAATATGCTCCAGATTACGAAAATGCTAAATTCGTCACAATCAGGAGATACTGGAAGAAAGATTTTGATGTTGTGAAGAATGAACTTGAAGCTAAACAAGAAAGCGCCAAGGACTGGTTCATATCTCAGCGAAAAGAAATGACTCAAGCGACTCTGAAGGCAAGTTAACTATGATATGCCTTGCTTGGACGCCGTTGACGTTGCTGTACTCAGCATAGTCAATTGTGCGTTGGTTGGCTTGGCCATCTGCACATTCAGGCCGAGTCGGTGCAACGGGAGAAAAGGACGAAATTCGTTAACGAGTGGGTATATGCAATATCTGTGCTCATCATAGATGGTGATTAAACATCCTCCAAAGCATGCGTACTCGTTGTATAGACCATGGGTACGATGCCAAAGAAGTTGACGTCGGTATGAATCGTCTATATCGGCTAGATCCAGATTACGAGCTAACAGACGCAAGTACGTTTCTTCACGCGTTGATCTTCTTCTCTCTCTAACTTAGCATCAGAATGGGCACTTGTTCTCCCCCAAGTCGTTGCGATTCTGACACCAATTCAAAAGGCTCTGAGTCTTGATAATGAGACCCTGCGCGTTCAGCGCCGCAAAGAGCTTGTATCTAAATCGTACTTATCCTACATCAAGTCTCTCCCCCCATCTCAATGGCACTGCACACCCTCCGAAGAAGCCGTCCTCCAAGATTTCTACGTAGCCATTCACGACAAGTCCGACCTCACTCTAGACGACCCCGGGTTCACCGAATCCCAACTCTTCACCCGATTCACGGAAATCACACGTACAGAAACACGTCGCATCCGCAAACAGCTGGAGAACTCGGTGACGAAATCGGGGATATTAGAAGGTATAGAGAATTTCAAATACGGAACCAACAACGGGGATTTGCCCTTGATCGATCGGGCGTTTTGTGTTTTCGTGTGTCCGAATTTGAAGGGAAAGCCGAGACGTCTGCATTGCTTGATTGGCTGGGCTGGGATTTGGTCGAGTCTCAATTATTTGAATCAGCCGTTGAGGACAGTCAGGTTTTCGATCAAAGGATCGCAGGCCGTTCAGGCTGTTGCAAAACTTTTGGATTTAGACCCGTTCCATTTGCTGCCACAGGATCTGGATCGATTGGCGATTCGCTTGATATGCAATAGTTGCCCATTGCAGTCGCATGATGGTTTCAAAGGCAAGGATGTCATGACCTGGCGCGAATATGTATGCACCCTCCTCTATCCCCACTTCTTCCGATGTCACAGGCTCACTAAATAATCTAGGTTGAACATTTTGCTGACGCAGGTTATTGGACTCCACTGCAACATACTGCTCCGAACATTTCTCTCCTTACATTAGCGGCTGCGACTGATATTCGGCAGCGTGAAGACCACGATGCAATTAATCGAGACAATGTGTGGAGTTGTACGCATTGTGCGGTGCATTATCGAAATTATACCACGAGAGAGAAGCTATATGAACATTTACAGACAGAGTCCATGATGATTAACTTATTGCTTCTATACAATTGCTAACTCGTCTTCTGATTTACAGGCACAATATCGCTCAACCTGCGGACGGAGATGACCTAGTAGTCATGAATATCCCTCATTATCCACGAAAGCCCGTAGTAATCAGTTTGGAACCGTTGGAGAACCTGATTTGCGTGATGTGTCCGTTGACTGAGACTAGGTTTTATTCTCTACCCAATATCACTGCCCATTTACGCGAAGTGTAAGCTCATCTATTCCTATCCTTTACCTTGTCGTCACTGAACTAATTCTATGGTAGACATAACATTCGGGAAGATTTATCTTGCGCGAAACTCTTCTACGAGACGCAGATGATTAAAGCGAGAACCCCGGATGAGTCGACGCCGCAAGCGGAGTTGTCAGGGAATCGTGAGGAGTCATTTTAATTTTAATTCTTTGTTTTTGTGGTGGTATGCGAGGTCTCTCCTTTCCCTATGCATGCAATCAGGCTTTCGAGCAGTCGGTCTTTGTTCTATCTTCTGTTGTACAGGTACTGTCTTTGTGGGCAAATTGATATTTTGAGCGTAGTCTGCTGCACCCTTCTTGCAATAACCTTGAGCGGATACCAAGTATTCGGCCTGGCATTTGACGCAGATATACCGGCATGCTCGGAACAGGTTTTGTACCTGTATTGGGTGTATCACGATCTCGTTATCGCCGCAGAGATTGGAATTTTTCTTTATAAATTTCCACTCACATCAACATGGCAAATGTGAATCGTTTCTGTGACCACCACTACGCCTTCTTTAGGGGTCTAAGGCCTTACATCTTGGGTACTTGCATATAAATATGGCTGGTTCGCCTATAACCCTCAGGAGGGACGGTAACCTCTTGTCATCTTGCTACATAGAATCAATTCTTCCCGAAATATATGTCTATACCGATGCTGATCCATGTCGGCTTATTGACTGCACTTTTATCTCTCATTTTTACCCTCAGGCGCTCTAAAACGCGCTTTCCTTTGCCTCCAGGTCCACCGGAATATGTGAAACCGTTGGATGCAATAGGCTGCAGGCTTCAATGAAGCTGCAAGGGGGAATTGGAGACTCGTACTTCAGCGCTGTGGAGCAGCCTGCCCGAGCTCACGCCAGCGTATTGAAGGGCCTTTTGATATTGATACATTACATCGTACGAAAAAAGTGTTGAGGGACGCATGATGTAGCCCTGGTTCGTCTGACGAACTTGAGTATGTGGGCCACTGCTAAAGCATGGCATAGACGGGGCCGGCAGGATTATTACAGGTAACTGGGAAATTTCCCTTATCAGGCTTAGCAATCTTAGAGAGTGCTGTTGAATCTGTTAAGATAGGTCAAGAGAAGTATTACGCCCCTTACTAATTAATATTTACTCTCTCGAGGCATATTTCAAGTCATCAGGAAAACATGATTACGGGTCCGTAATGTAATGAAGGACCCGTTCCTTTGCCGTATTGGGCTGCTGTGGGCGCTTATTCGTAGTCGGAGGGTATTCGAATAACCGGTTGCCGGTGGCTTCTACCGGTGGCTTCTTCGGTGATTAGCAGCCTCATTTCCGGGAACTCAAGTAAATTATGTAATTCTTCTCAGCACTCTATTGACTCGGTCCGAAACAAGCTGTCCCAATTAAGTAAAGACGCCCCCCTTTATCCTTTCTTTTACGTGCACTCATTACCAAATTAGGCAGGTTTACAAGCAAGGTAATTAATTGTTATATCCATTTCAATATATTATACCCCTTTCACAAATGTTTGAAGACTCACATGGCCTCTACTTACATTTAGCTCCTGCTATGCTCAAAGTAGCTGTGTACAGCTCATACTCACATGAATAGGTTAGACACTACTAACCCTTTTATAATGATTAAAACTAGATACAAGTGAGCGTGGAGGTGAAAGATGCAAAATTGTGACTTCTAGCAAGCTTTTAGTGCCCAAATAAGCCAGCTTACATAATACACTACAGGAGTCATTTCTATTGTGGACCCGTACATGCCATGCCACAGGCAGTGGCCCACATCTGCAAGTTTCCCTTAACGGACTTAGCAATCTTAGCCGGAGCGTGTTGATATCTTGGCCAAGTCTGTTAAGACAGGTCAAGACAAGGTTAAGTCAGCGCTAAGACCCAAGAGTTTCTCAAAGAAATATTGAAACACTCAAGGAAATATTTAAACAACCCTTGACGCCCTTATCAAGTTCTTAGCAGCCTCTTTATGTACTTATCAGGTGTTGACAAAGCCAGCAACATGCTCAGGTTAAGGCTGCTAAGCCTGATAAGGGAAATCGTGTTTTCCTGACGAAGTGGAGTCATTGTCTCTTTTTGCTGCAAGTGTGAGTGTCTTAACAAATCTTTGGTTTAGATTCCATTTTTTGATTTAATAATAAATGTACTATTGCATGAGTAACAATCTGTGATTGTGATGTTGGTATTAACAACCCAGAGATAGTAGAGTGTCCAACAGAATTTTTACCAATATTTTAAAAATCATATCATATTATATCATAATGTTACGCACGTGCAAACCCCTAACCCCTAGCCCCGGTCAGATGACCGCTCTCGTGACCGCGGACATCGGCCTCGGACTATCGGACCTTCGGATACACTCGGATCAAGGGATATGCACGCGGACTTAGCACATGTAGATAAGGACTTTGATATTACTGCAGAATTATTTAATTATCAAGGGACACTTAGGCTTAGTTACCACGAGGTATAACTCATGTATTCCGCATGTTAGGTTACCTTTGCAGTATTTAAGCCGTAGTTACTCGTAGATAGTTCTTCAGTTCGAATATCAACTTAATACGCCTCCTCTTCTCTACTAAAGGAGCCCCTATTTCTCCTGCCTACTCTAATACCGATCTCCGGTACTCCGCATCTCCGACCTACACTCTACCTTCCTGTCCGTTCTCCGGCGTTACTCTGTAACCCCGATCTCCGTTCCGAAATCAAGGTACACCTGTTAGGTAGTGGGCGGCGCAACTCTGTAATCCAGTAGTTGAAGCCAAGTACCTCCTCTGTAGTCTGATTAGTAGTAGAAGCTGGATTCTGTATTTAACAGTATATTCGAACTCACCTCCCACTCCCTAGCCCTCTCTTTTTCCCAGATGACCACAGCACGCGTTGCAAAACTGGCCAAGGCTGCAGAGCAGTCCCCCGCCGCATCCGGATCCTCGACCTCCGCACACGCCCGCAGTCACCATAATACCACACGGCGACCCGTAGGGCGAGTCCGCGCATCTTCGACTCCTGTTGTGAGCACTACCGCTCCGACCGAAGAACTCCAGGAGAACCCCGAAGAACCTCGGAGAAACGAAACGATCATCGAAGAACGTCTCTCGCAAACTTCGTCCCATTCTCCGCAACCCCAACGGGAGCCCTCTGCTGGGCCATCCGGACCCTCCGGACCTGGCGGACCTCCTGGGCCTCCGGACGATGGAGATGATGAACCCGAAGATGACGATGCATTCGACTATGATCAACCTCCGCACTCCGCCCCCCGTCGAGAAACTCCGATCCGATCCGATGTTGGTGAGGCACTTATTCAGTCCCTCAACGGAATTACGTCTACACTCCGCGATCTGAATCGTGGGGTCTCCGTCCCTGCCTCCGCCAAAGCTAGCTCTCGCGTCAAGGTTCCCGATACGTTCGATGGTTCAGACCCTCGGAAACTCAACACATTCCTAGTTCAGTTGAAGTTATACTTCACCGCGAACTCCGGTCAGTTCTCCGATGAGGACGAAAAAGTTACATTCGCGCTTTCGTATCTGAAAGGCACGGCCTTCGATCTGTTCGAGCCATACCTCGCGGAACCCGATGGGGAAGTCCCACCTTGGATGTACTCCTATGAGGCATTCGTGGAAACCCTAAAGGACAACTTCGGTGCTATCGACCCAGCCCGAGACGCTGAAATGGCCCTCGACTCACTCAAGATGCTCAGCCACCACCGGATCACAAAATTCAACGTGATCTTCCAGCAGCATGCTTCAAAGCTGGTTGGTTGGGGCGACAGGGCCCTCCGATACATGTACTACAACGCGCTTCCGGACCGAATCAAGGACGAACTCTCACGTTCTCCGAAAAGGGAATCTCTCTCCGCTCTCCGATCCGCCGCTTCCGAGATCGACCAACGATACTGGGAGAGGCAAAAGGAGAAGAAGTCCGATCCCTCGGAGAAGCACTCCGAGAAGTCCGCGAAGAAGTCCACGTCCTCCCACCACTCGTCTAAACCCACATTCTCGAACTCCGCGAACCCGCCCTCGTCTTCCTCCAACTCCGGCAATAAGTCCTCAACGTCCTCCGCAAAACCCGCTTTGAAGAATTCCGCACCACCCCCTTTCGCCAATCAGTTGGGAAAGGATGGCAAACTGAAGCCTGAGGTCCGCGCGGAACGCATCCGGAAGGGACTCTGTCTCTTTTGCGGTGGTTCCGGACATCGGGTTAAGGAATGCCCCAACGGAAACTCGAACTCCGCCAAGGCCCGCGCAGCAGTAGCTGAATCGGACACCTCTGAACAAGAGGCACACATCTCCGAGACGGAAAACTGATGTGCAGCCCAGAGTCCTCGGACCCTCCGCGGAGCTGCGATCTGTACATATGGCCCGACATTTGTAGACTTAATGCTGCATCTCCCGTTCTTTCTCCTTCCGCTACCTACGTTTCTCTTACCTCGGACAATCTTTCTGATACCACTACGATCTTTACTGCACTGATAGATTCTGGCTCTACTCACTGTTTTGTAGATACAGGTTTCATTCGTGCCCATGGACTCATAACTTACCGTACCCCCCCGATAAAGCTTTTGTTGTTCGATGGCTCATCAAATAATTTCATTACCGAAGCTCTTGACCTACTCTGTAGGTTTCCGACTGGCGAAAATCTGAAGATTACGTTCTTTGTCACACCTCTGGACGTTTCCTGTTCTGTTGTTCTAGGACATAACTGGCTCACCCGCTACAATCCGTTGATTGACTGGGTTTCGAGCAGTATCTCGTTCCGAGCACCAGAATCTGGCAGCGTTATTGCGGCCCCGGCATTGGAAGCACCTCCGACTACTCCGACATCTCCGGATACGTCTCTGTGTTCTCCGCAGCCATCTCCGGTGACTTCTCTGTCTGTTCCGGATTCTCCGGAAACTCCGCCTTCGACTACGATTTCCTCCGATCCTCCGAATATCTCCTTCATTAACGCCGCTGCCTTCAAGACAGTCTCGCGTATGAGGGGAGTCCAGGTATTCATGATCAATATCCGACCCGAAGGAACAACTTCTGCCAGATCTTCTGTCGTGTCCGACCCTTCTCCGGACCTCTCGAACGTTCCTGCCGAATACCACGAATTCGCGGACGTGTTTAGCAAAGGTAAAGCCGAAACTCTAGCTGATCACAGGCCCTACGACCTCAAGATTGAGTTAGAGGAGAATGCGTCACCCCCTGTGGGTCCGATGTATTCCCTGTCCCAAACAGAACAGCAAGCTTTGAAAGAGTTCATCGACGAGCATTTGCAACATGGTTTCATCCGTCCGACCAGTTCTCCGCACGGTGCCCCCGTCCTATTCGCCAAGAAGAAAGACGGTTCTCTCCGCCTCTGTGTCGATTACCGCGGACTTAACCGCATTACTCGCAAAGATCGTTATCCGCTTCCGCGTCTAGCCGACCTCCTAGATGCACCCCGCGATGCCAAAATCTATACCAAGATCGATCTCCGGCACGCATACCACTTAGTCCGGATCTCCGAAGGAGATGAATGGAAAACAGCCTTTCGAACTCGCTACGGCTCTTTCGAGTGGTTGGTTATGCCCTTTGGGTTAACCAACGCTCCCGCGGCTTTTCAAAGGTTTATCAATGATGTATTCGCTGATCTTTTAGACGTCTGCGTCATTGTTTATCTAGATGATATCTTGATCTACTCCAATAGTGTAGAGGAACACAAGGAGCACGTTAAGGAAGTTCTCCGACGTCTCCGGAAACACAAACTCTATGCTAAAGGTGAGAAATGTGAATTTCATGTTGACACCGTAGAATATCTAGGTTATATCCTTTCTCCGACCGGACTTACCATGGACCAAGCCAAAGTCAAGGTTATTCAAGAATGGCCTGAACCCCGCAAAGTCCGCGATGTTCAGTCCTTCCTCGGCTTTGCGAACTTCTACCGACGATTCATCCGCAACTACTCCGATATTGTCGTTCCGCTCACCCGCCTGACCCGCAAAGGCACCCCTTGGGTTTTTAGTGACAAGTGCCGGACAGCGTTCAATGAACTGAAAGCTGCCTTTACTCAAGCTCCGGTACTCACTCACTGGATCCCCGATGCTCCGATGATCGTAGAAACCGATGCCTCGGACTACGCTCTAGGAGCTATCCTCTCGATCTACACCTCCGACGGAGAAATCCACCCCGTCGCTTTCCACTCGCGCACATTCACCTCTACGGAATTGAACTATGATGTCCACGACAAGGAACTTCTCGCAATTTTTGAAGCCTTCCGAATCTGGCGTCAATACCTTGAAGGTTCAGCTTCCGTTATCGATGTTGTTACTGATCATAAGAATTTAGAATACTTCTGTACGACTAAAGTCTTAACCCGAAGACAGGTCCGCTGGTCAGAGTATCTCTCCCAGTTCAACCTTTGTATTCGTTTCCGTCCAGGCAAGTTAGGAGCCAAACCCGACTCCTTAACTAGACGATGGGACGTCTACCCTAAAGAGGGGAGTGAGCGCTACCAGCACGTCAACCCACAAAACTTCCGACCCGTCTTCACTCAAGAACAACTCGTAGCATCAATCCGCGCTTCTTACCTCTTTGTACCCACTCTCCGCGGATCCGTAGTCATGGATGTTGAACAACTCCATTCCGACATCAAGTCCGCGCAAGAATCCGATCCGACACTCTCCGTCCCTATCTCCGAACTAGGTCCGCGCTGGTCAAAGGACGACTCCGGTCTCCTGCGACTAGACAACCGGATCTTTGTCCCCGACTTCTCCGATCTCCGAGTCCGTGTTCTCCGCTATAAACACGATCACATTCTCTCTGGCCACTACGGCCAAAACAAAACATTAGAACTTGTCCGCCGGGAATACACCTGGCCCAATATTCGCGACTTCGTCAAAAGCTACTGTAAGTCCTGTGTCACTTGCATGCGAGCTAAACCCCAGAGACACAAACCCTATGGCAAACTCCGACAACTCCCCGTACCTTCTCGACCCTGGGATTCCATATCTATGGACTTCATCGAGAAACTCCCCAAATCCTCCGGTTTCGATTCTATTCTAGTCATCGTAGACCGACTCTCTAAACAAGCCATATTCACCCCCTGCCACGACACTATCACCTCCGAAGATCTAGCCAAGTTATTCGTAATGCATGTATTCTCCAAGCACGGAGTTCCGAACCACGTCACCTCCGATCGAGGTTCGGAGTTCGTCTCCCATTTCTTTAGATCCCTCGGTAAAGCCTTAGAGATGAAATTACACTACACCTCTGGCTACCACCCTGAAGGTGATGGACAGACTGAACGTACTAACCAAACTTTGGAACAGTACCTCCGCGTTTACTGCAATTACCAACAAGACAACTGGTCAGAACTTCTTCCTATAGCCGAATTCGCGTACAACAATGCTCCAAGTGCCACCACCGGAGTATCTCCGTTCTTCGCGAACAAAGGTTACCATCCCCGTATCTCCGTACATCCGGAGTACGACCTCGCTTCCACCCGTGCAAGAGAATTCGTAGTCAACCTCGATGACCTCCACCAAGAACTCCGATCCGCAATGTCCGATGCGCAACTCCGCTACCAAGCTCCTGCAGACCGCAGACGCTCCGCGGCTCCGGACTTCAAGGTCGGACAAAAGGTCTTCATCAAAGCTCAGTTCTTTCGCACTACAAGACCCTCCAAGAAGTTATCCGAGAAGTTCATCGGACCTTTTGAAATCATCGCTCAAGCAGGTCCTTCATCCTTCACGGTTAACCTTCCCCAATCCCTACGCTCAGTGCATCCAGTATTCCACGTATCGATGCTCGAGCCCGAAACTCCGAACGAGATTCCTCTCCGCGTCCAATCTCCGCCTCCTCCGATCGAAGTTGATGGCGAAGAAGAATACGAGATAGCCGAAATTGTTGACTCTAAAATCGACAAGCGTTATCGAAAGATGCCCTTGCGATATAAAGTCCGATGGCTAGGCTACGAAGATACCGCGGAAGAATTCTCCGAGCTCGGAGCGGACGAACTCGAACACGCTCAGGAACTTGTACAAGAGTTCCACCGTCGATACCCGGACAAACCTGGTCCACTCAGCAAAATCAAACCAAAGTAGCTTAGCTACGTATTTCATTCCTTTTCTTTTCTCTCTCTCTCTAGTAGTTGTAGTCTTAGTTACTTACCTTTAATCCTTTCCTTCTCTTGTTATTTACTTACTCAAGCCTAGATATCAACCAAGTATATATCAAGAAAAACCAAAAAGAAAAGTCCAAGTAGCTACTATATATTACAAATTAGTCCGAGGAGTCGGAGTACTCCTCCGCCTCCATCTCGTAGTCTCCGTCCCCTTTCTCCTTCTCTTTCCCCTTCTCCGTTTTCTCCGTCGCCTCCGCACGTTCCTCCGCTTCCCTTTTCTCCCGTTCCTCTCTCGCATATTGGTCCGACTTGATCCATGTGTCCAGCCGGAACTCCACATCCTGCAAGCGGTCCTCGATGTCCGCGTACTCCTCGTCCGTTTCATACTCATCCCGTTCTTCCAAGTGCTCCGCCGTCCGAAGGATGTTCTCGAGACGCCTGGTCCGAGAACGCTCCTTTGCCATCGCCACCCGCAACTTGGAGATCTCCACCGAGTGTTCCATTTGGCGCTGCTCGAAGCGCCTGGTGAAATCGACGAAGACATTCATCAGGTCCCTATTAGAGGGACCCTCATCCGCGACGGGCATCGCTTCCTCCACCTTCTCCGCCATACTCCGCGTAGTCCGGGAAGGTCCTGCCTCGGGTATCTCCTCCGCCTTCCTTGCGGAAACTTTTCTCCGCGGAATCCTCTCCGCCACTTTTCCCCGCCCAGCCTTCGTCTCCTGTCCCTTGGGGAACTCGCACCGATGTTTGGCTCGGTGACACCCCTCGCAAGTACTTGCATTGGCGCTACAAAGGCGTTGTCAGCCAAGCACGTACCATGAGTTAAACAAGAGAAGCTCACCTTGCCTGGGGAAGGCACTCCCGCTTACGACCCCTGCAATTATAGCAGGCACGGAGGATCCCATCCGGCCACACCGTTGCGAACTCGTCCCCAACCTCGCGGTCCCGGATCTCCGGACGTTTCCGCGAAGTTGGTTCCTTGGGTTCCTTCTCCGGACCCCCGAGCAATACTGGCAGCTCCTTTTCCTCACCCTCCTCCTCTTCATCGTCCCGAACCGTCATTCCTTTCAAGGCCCGCGCGATCCCGATTTTGGCGCCGCGGATACGGCGATCCTCATCCTCCTTTCGGTGTTGTGCGCGGATCATCGCTGTCCGCTCGTTCTCCGCGAAAGCCTCCCGTTCCATCCGAGCCCTTTCCGACATCTCCGCAAGCTCCTGCGCCACTTCCTCTGTGATCAACGTCAGTTCCGGCGACTCCGACTTCACGAAAACCCACGAACCTCCAGGGGTCTCCTCCACCATTCTACGCTTCCCCTTCGACTTCTTCGTAGGTGGCGAAACCCCGGTTGGTGTCTCATCCCGTGGACGGGCGATCTTCGGAGTCACGACAGGAGCTCCGGGCACAACGGACGAAACCTGCTCGTTAGCGAGCATCTTGGCGGCTATCTCTCGGGCGACGAGAGCCTGGAGTTCGGGGTATTGTGCGAGGTCTTTGAGCGAGAGGCCGGACATTTGGGGTTTTGGAAATGGGAGTGTTGGGATATGGGTGTGTAAAGAGTAAAGTTGTCAAAGACGAAGAATATCGGAGTTCTCCTCTCCGCTTTTAAACCGATTGTTCGAACTCCGCTACTTCGACCTTGGTTCTCCGCAGCAAGTGACGTCATCATCTCGAACCTCGGACAGACACCGAAGCTTCGACCTTAGCTCTCGGAGAAAATTCCGAATTCCGGACGAAACTCCGAAGACCGCTCTGGATTGGCCTCTTGGGACTCGGCCTTAAGGGGGGAGTACTGTTACGCACGTGCAAACCCCTAACCCCTAGCCCTGGTCAGATGACCGCTCTCGTGACCGCGGACATCGGCCTCGGACTATCGGACCTTCGGATACACTCGGATCAAGGGATATGCACGCGGACTTAGCACATGTAGATAAGGACTTTGATATTACTGCAGAATTATTTAATTATCAAGGGACACTTAGGCTTAGTTACCACGAGGTATAACTCATGTATTCCGCATGTTAGGTTACCTTTGCAGTATTTAAGCCGTAGTTACTCGTAGATAGTTCTTCAGTTCGAATATCAACTTAATACGCCTCCTCTTCTCTACTAAAGGAGCCCCTATTTCTCCTGCCTACTCTAATACCGATCTCCGGTACTCCGCATCTCCGACCTACACTCTACCTTCCTGTCCGTTCTCCGGCGTTACTCTGTAACCCCGATCTCCGTTCCGAAATCAAGGTACACCTGTTAGGTAGTGGGCGGCGCAACTCTGTAATCCAGTAGTTGAAGCCAAGTACCTCCTCTGTAGTCTGATTAGTAGTAGAAGCTGGATTCTGTATTTAACACATAAGCAACATATATGTTGAGCTGATAATCCAAAAGCTATGAAATCAAGCCCTTTACTACTTCCATTTGGAGCTGCTACTTCCAACAGTGTATCTAGGTTTATTATTGTATTTCTAGGCATTTTAGCAGCCATGGTTTACAAGCTATAGGGGGAGAAAGCCTCCTATCTCAACGGCACTTTGGTTTTGTGCTCAATTTGGTAGGTTGAACCATGTGGCGTCTCTCACGGGGCTACACATTCTCACGCACCTTCCTGAAACCGAGATCAAGGTAATGACTGTGAGAAAAGCTTACTTGACATTCAGTGAGATCAGCATGACGTGTTGACTACCGGCTATCATTACCGGCAACCGGCTAAGTTAATAGCCTCCAAGATAAATAGGCGCCCGTAATATTGTCACTTTACAACAATAACGGAGCCTTCATTTCATTACGGCCCCGTAACTTCGAAGTTTGTGCCACTTTACTAAGCGCCCGCACAATTAGCCTTGGCCTTAGCGCTCGCCGTTGAACCATTGTTGAACCGCGACTTTCGCTTTGCTACTCACCTTACGCTGTATGGCTGACAACCGGCTACCTGCAGAGATATGGAATCATATCTTTGACCTTGCTGCTGATGAAGACGTAATTTATCAATACGGATTGCCAGATGTTACCGCAGAACACGCATGGCTCAGGATATTCAACAACGAGTGGTCTTTGAGGACACCCCAGCTCGCGTTGGACCAATTGCAGAGACAGAGTTACGTGACGAAGAAGGTGAGCTTGGACTCCTTATTCTTTCTCGTGTTTGGTTCACGTAGGGGAGCGGAGCATCACGTCCGAGACTTGACACAATATTGCCTGCTCAACTTCGTCTCGTTGAGTTCGACCAACAATGATTAACTTGCGTTTGATAGGCTATCATCTCCACGTGTAAATTTTGGAATCGTATTGGGACAGAGTTCCTTTATCGATGCCTTTTCTTCGATTCGCCAGCTAAACTGGTGACTCTCGCTCAACGCTTCGCGTCTTTCGACTCCAAATCGTCATCGCCTGCACCAGGGTGGTGGACTAAACGCATTCACATAAGACAATACTACACGCCTGCGTCCCTATCTCAGAATACCATTGATTCCGCTCTCGCTTCCATCATCCAGTCTTGTCCCAACCTCGAGATTTTCATCGTTGACTGGCCTTTGACGACCACGTCTACCTTCATGCGCATTGCAGACTCTCTTGCCACGTACAATCATAAACACCTTCGTACCATTCATTGGCAAGTCCCGTGTGAAACGTTGCCAAAGGTCATATGGGCCCTCGATTCGCTCCCGTACCTTCTCTCGGCTCATATAGTATTCAAGCCTCCTATCTCAGAAGAAGCACGCGAACATCTTGGGTCAGCGTTTGACGTTCACCTTACTCTTCACTGCCTTCAGCAGCTTTTCCTAGACGGATATGTCTCCGATTTCCTTGAACAAGCCACTGGGTGGTCACTTCCGTCTCTACGTTCATTATCGATTGACTGTGGCATACACAGGAATGATCAACCTGATGTAAACGCATTCCTCGTCGTACATGGCGCTGAACTCGTTTCGCTCAACCTAAATAGTATTCCTCCCCTGGATGTTCCAAAGATCTTGGATCTCTGCCCACTTCTTACCGCTTTCTCGTTCAATGCAGACTGGCGTATGGCACACGAAGGTTCTGTGATCGCCGGTACCGACAAGAGTATCGTCGTTAATCGTCCTCACGATAATATCCGGTTCATCGGCCTACATGGGTTAACGCATGCCTTCGGTGTCGGACTCGTTGGGGAGAATGCAGCGCTACAACCACTATCAGCCCGTTTAATCAGCAGAGTCAACGATCTCAACGTAGAAGAGTTGAGCAGGACCAATTTTCCAAAGCTTCAAGTCGTGAGGTGTTTGAACAGGACTCTCCTCGAAGATCTGAACAAATCAGACGGACCATCGGAGGAAGCAGGCGGTCTGGAAAGATGGGATCGGTGGTATGGTACCTTCTCTAGAATGGGAGTTAGGCTGGAAGACTGTACCGGTGCTCTATTGGGAACACTACCACAGGATGAAGTACCTGACGATGGCGAAGATGACGAAGATTCAGATGAATATGAAGATGAATACGAATATGAGTATGGGGATGAATACGATGGATATGAGGATGAAGATGAAGAATATTCAGGAGAAGATGGAGAGTACGAGTACGACGAGGATGGGACATGGGAGTTTGAAATTCCGCCTCTCCCTGAAAGCGACGAATTGCCCAAGTCTCAGGTGTTGAGGGATTTGCTGCAGCAATGTAGAGCTATGAATGCGACGAGGGAGGAATCGATGTTTCCGCCGGGATTAATGCCATCGTTTGCTTTTACTGTGACGGACGTCGATACGACCCAGAGAACTCATACGGCTGGGCCCAGTTCGTTACGAATGTAATATGTATTATGTACATACTACATTCCTTCTGACAGTTACAGTAATGATATTATCTGCACAGTACGATTCCTATCACCTATACACCGAGACTCTTGTTTAGCTACTACGTCGTGGACGTAGGACTATTCGCTTATGGCCGTATCTACCGACTAGTAACTTATTTTCTTTCATGCCTGTGGTTACTCCGCCTTTTTATCCCGTCGCATCTCGGCGTTTCGGCGCTTGACGTTTCTCTCATCCTCCCCTCATGCACTGTCATGCCCAACGTACCTACTTCAGCTGGAACTAATGCTTCACCCATGGACTGTTGCTGGGGATATAGTCTTCGCAATAATCGATATTTCGAAGACGAGGACTCGAGCACGGACGACGACGACGACAATGGTTCTAGTGCACAGAAGCTTGTATCCAACCAAACCGAGATGCTGAATGACTTGGATCTATCCACTCGAGAGGACACGGCGGTGTACAGACCAAATCCATTCACAATTGCTAGGATCAATGCTGCGTCAAGAGCTGATAAAAATCCGAAGGATCGTACAGGTACTGAAGGTAATGGTGCGACGAAGAGGACTGGCTTCAAACCCTCAGAAAAGACGAACCCGTCTGTTCAGCATAGTCGGAAAGGACGCTCGTCTCATCTTAGTCAACGTAACGGACGACGCAGCAAGATCATACAGGGCCAAATAGTTGATGGACTCAAGAAACAGGCGTGTCATCAATCGGGAACTGACCTGGAACAGCGGACGACGACACCCTTCAACCCCCTAGTTTCTACTCAGAACCTTTGTGTTAATCCTGGTAGCCACGAAAAACCTTCCGTGCATCCAACTGGTGCGCATATACTGACAGAACAAACTCAAGATTATTGCACGGGCCCTCCACCCAACGCGCTAGACCATGAACTACAATACTCGCTTCTGTATCAACCACAGAGCCTACCACATGCTGACGGTCTCATTCGTGATCCTGTGCTGCGTAGTAATACCTCGCCGCGTATAACTAATGGTCCCATTCTACCCAACGTGACCGGCCCCGAAGTCGAAATGGACAGACCAATTGCTCAAACTGCTGACCCAGGCGTACCGTCCTTCGAATCGTTCACCCCAGTAGAGGGCTCCGGTGGTCATACTTCTCGATTCCTCGCCCCCATTACTCACGAGACAACTAAACCTCAACGAAACCGTTCCATTGCTTCGCAACACAAATATATTCCTGATAAATCAAGACCGTTTATGGATCATTGCTCTTCTCCAACCACGCCGTCGCGACCAATTCAAATCACCCGTGGAGGCGTTTGCTCTTCACCCCTACTTCCATCTTTAGCTAACCGTCGGGATTTTATTGCTTCGCCTTCAAGCCTTCCCAACAAACCTGCTGCTTATACATCTTCGTATATTGCTCGCGAGCCCTCTTCTGCCTCTAAGGCCCGTGTTCAACCTAATCACCTCGCTCATCATCAGGGTTTTGCTCAATCCTTGCTTCAAAATGCTCTATCATCGCACCGCGACACTAGCATGCTTTCGCGTTCTCATGTCGAAACGGAATTACCTCCATCAAGCCCGCTTCAACCTAGCTCTCCCTTGTCCGTTCCACGTACTCACATTTATGCAGAAAATGAACCTTCGCAAGTCAAGAGACCCTCACCCCTTCCTTCCGTAGTCCTGCAACGATCCGTAACAGCCAAACGGAAGCTGTCTCCCTCGCCCTCGCCCTCGCCCTCGCCTTCTCTACCCTCCCAAGCCGATACGAGACCTCCAAACCTCAATGTGCGCCAGTCTTCTCCACGCCGACGTGATCCATATGCCTTTCTGCAGGATCTCGATCAGCCAGATCCTGACTCCTCTTGGAGCACTCTACCTGCTCGAGGGAGAGAGAAGATGTGAGTATTCTCGTTCTAGCGCACATCGTGGCTTAATTATTCCGTAGACGTACCCCAGCCCCAAAATTCAAGACTTCCGGAGCGTTTCGCCTCCCCTCGAAGTTTAGGCCTGTTCCGATTGGCGTCGATCATCAGGTGAAGAAAACCGGCATGAGTGCTGATTCTACCAGAAGAATTGTGACCTTTTTGCCTACGCCATTGATCTCAGTGGCGCAATCGACTCCTGATACCAAGGATAGCAAAGAATATCGCTCAACAGACAACGACCACTCCACCGCTGGGTCTGAACTATCTCGCTTTGCTTACCCATCTCCTTCCCGGTCTGTATCTCTTGTTCATAACCTACCCCATGATCGAAACACCTATCAAGACGCTCCTGTTGGTACTTCTAAAGCGAATAACATCAGTGGGGATACGATACAGTACCCCCCATCCCCGCCACTCTCTGATCCACCACTTGGGCCTATCACGAACGAAGCTTCGCAGAATGATATAGAAATATCTTTTGACGTAGAAGCCACTGGGAGAAGATACCCTAACATTCGGAATCTGACGTCAAGGGTAAGTCCGCATATACATTTGGCCGTTTAATGCGCCGAGTTCGAGTTACATATTGAGTTACATATTGTCTAGTAGCGCAGGCAAGCTTTTTCGGATATGTGGAACCTTTTGCAAATGGAGAGCTGTGGCATGGTCTTTCGTGATCGTGAAGATTGCTTGGTCGGTGTACTCAGGAATGAACATCGGAATCATGAAATTCCGATTGCTGTGTGGTATGGTCTAAGATTGTCTAATCCATTGATGTAATATGTTTCTAGAATTTGCTATCATGCGGTATTCAAAACCTCTGGCGTCGATTGATTCCTCTTCATCTCACGGTCAGACTGCATGAGGCCCATTAGCGAATAGCGCCTGACGTCATTTTCATGACTATATCATGCTGTTCCGCATAAGATATGCATATGTTTTTCTGTGCCCACATAGCTCTCGGGGTGCCTTCCTTACCTGGAATTGATTGCTTTAAGGCAATGAATATGTAGACTTCACAGCGCGTAATCGAATTTTCACGGGCAATGATGGTGCAATAAGCGCGGAAGATCTTTCCTGGATGCACAATTCGAGTGGCTTCCATAACATGCTATGCTTCACAAATAGTGTCCAGGAACGTTGATGTCGGATGAGGGGCCTGTACAACACCCGATATCCCTACTCTCGTTCATTGATACCGATCTGTCCGACAAGGCTGAAGATCTTCTGCTGCTGCGGTGCCATCAGTGTACGTTTCCATTAATAAGCGTCATTTCTGATATTCACTGCATTGCTAACTAGTGATGAGATACCCTAGCTCGTACATTCCTTGACAAGCTAACTCTATTGAGTATCGAAGAGATGTCAACCAACGCCGTTATCAGCTTGATGATCGCAATCTCGCTAATCATCGTAGGACTGGTACGGCGGACAAGGCTGGCTTTGCCATTACCACCTGGTCCAAAGAAATATCCTAGCCTTCATGGTCGACAACCTGCGATTATTGAAGTATCTTCCTCGCTGGATGCCAGAGGCTGGTTTCCAGGTCTACGCAGAGACTTTCCGAGGCCAAATTGACCAGATGATTGAAAATCCATTGACGGAGGCATGCAAATTGCTTGTAAGAGTATGTGTAATATGCGCGGACCATATATTCGTTGACATTGTCCAACTAGGCAGATGGCAGGGGAGAACCCAGCTTGCTTTCTCGCGGTTTTGCCAGAAACATTGGACCTCCAACCGGGACAGATGTTCAGGTGCTGAAAAGTGTACATGGGTGCGTCATTTTCTCACGAATAGTCTGTCTACTCATCTTCAAGATGACCACAAGGTGGCGCAGAGACCACGCCATCTTTCCTCTCGACATTCATCGCTGTAATGATAATCTACCCAGATATCCAGGCTAAAGCACAGGAAGAGTTGGACACGGAACTTGATTCCCGGCTCCCTGAATTTGGGGATCGGCCACATTCGCCTTATGTTTATGCCATTATGCTAGAGACTCTGAGGTTTACAAAATCATTCAAGCTTCCGCCCGCAGCCCATACTGAGCTCAGCATTCAGAAGGTGGGAACCAGTTGGTCCATTGGGTGAGTTAGGAGTTCCTAACGCTCATAACACCTCACCAAAAGGTCAACCTTTTCTCGATCCTAGGGGTTGCACACACAAGACAAATACAAGGGATATCGTCTTCCCCAAAATTCCATTGTGTTCGCCAATGTTTGGTGTGTTCTATCTCACCTTCGTGGAAAGTTTTGACGTGACCAAGGGCCATCCTCCGTGATGAGAGGCTTTTCCCTGATGAGGAAACGTCCAAGCTAGAACGATTCTTGAGGGATGGAGTTGATCCTCAGCTTAGTGAACCCATTGCTGCATTTGGCTTCGGAAGAAGGTGGGTCGTAGTCAACAGTCATAGAATCATCCTGCGAAAAGGCGTTATCTAGCAATGGCTTCGTTATGGATCTCCATAGCTTCCATCCTTTCCGTCTATAATATTACCAAAGTAACAGACGCGGATGGCCATCAAGCAGATCCTAGAATCGAATTCATCCCAGCATTCATAAGGTATGTTCATTTTGCTCATGGCTTCGCTTTGAAGTCAGTGACAGTCTTTCGCATAGACATCTAGCGCCGTTTCAACCAACGCTCATTTAAACCTCGCTCTAAGGAAGCAGAGAAGACTATCCATAATTCCGACCTGATTTGAACACTCCCGGCGAAATAACGGCCCATGTACAACATTTTTTGTGAGAGAAAATCATTTGTACCTTTGTCACGGTTTATTTTGAAACCGTTCAAATGATTACAGCCCTACCATCGTGCAGCGGGCCCTGGGCCCATTGTTACCTTATAACTTTTATTACCTCCATGTTATCATGCTCGTTGCCCACTAAAATGATTGACCACGATCATTTGGCAGAAGTTCATGTATTTTCAACACGGATGTCGCATTCTCAGGTGATCAGTCGCTTGTACTTACATGACTCCCCAGCGATTACTAGAAGCTCGATGATCACCCGCACATAGGGTATTGAGATCGTGGGAGGCGATATCCGTGAGACCATCTGCGCATACACTCCACGAACACAGCGCTCCCCCTTGCCTTCGTGCATGGGGTCGTGGCCTTGTGCTCCAAGGGGAAGGCGTGTGCTCTAACGAAAATACTTTCAAGACATCTACTTTAGCACCGTTGCAAGGCATCAGGACATCCGTGAGTGTCGTAGACAGAACGCAAAGATACAGAGGGGTGTAAAAGTCCTGTGCAATCCCATCCCGTCCGTGGGTGAGAAAGGTATTTCCAGTTTTGGCATAATACACATTACCTCTATAACTGACTAAAAATTTGATTAGTCGCTTACTGTAATCTAGTTGAGAATGGTCGTGAAATTCGAACTCCGGCCTACACTAGGCCCATGTATCTTCCTATCATGTGTGAGAGCACTGGTCTCATGCGAGAGAAAGTCTCCAAGATAAAACGATATAAAACGATGGCCAAAGACCTTTGATTCTTCAAGCGACCACCGACGATTCTCAGCGCGACGCAAATGTCTATCATCGGCATCTTGATTGCTGCTACCGTATTACCAGCCGTCATCGGTGCTTACAAGCGGACTGGGCGGAACTTACCACTACCCCCTGGTCCCAAGAAGTATCCCCTCATCGGTAACCTGCTGGATGCACCCACAAAGCACCAATGGATACGATACGCTCAATGGTCAAAAGAATACAGTTGGCGTCTCCTTCTCGATATAAGTGTCAGTTCACTGATCTGTGTTAGATTCGGATGTTATCCATCTTCAACTACTCGGAAGTTCCATCATCATTCTGAACTCCATTGAATCGGCAAATGATCTACTCGTGCGGCGCTCGGCCTTTTATTCGAGCAGGTATTTGCCCGTCTATGTAGTAGCCTCCGCGGCCTAACTTGAAGACCCGAAGGCCAAGAAGTACAATGATCAACGAGCTGTGAGGATCTGCACTACCATTAACCTACTTGTTGGATTTAGCCTATAACTTTAGCATGCGCTTCGATTTCAACTTCGGCTTGTTACCGTATGGTAATGAATGGCGAGCGCGCCGACGAGTATTTTGGCAGGAATTCAACCCTGGAAATTCAAGTAATCACAAGCCCATACAAATCAAATACGCAAAGGATCTTCTTCAGCGGCTGCTTGCAGAACCTGATGAATTTCTCCATCATATCTACTAGTAAGTGGTTCATCTATGACTACAATTCTCGGTTCTCATTGGGTGATCTCACCACTGTGGTATTAGCATCCTTGGAGAAACCATCATTGAGATTGCATATGGGTTAGATGTCCAACCCAAGGATGATCCACATATATACCGTGCGGAGAAGGCTGTACGACATCTTGCTGAAGCCGCGATTCCGGGCTCGTTTTTGGTGGATAACCTTCCTATTCTCAAATATGTTCCTCGTTGGGTACCCGGCGCTGGTTTCAAAGCCTATGCAGAAAAAGCCAAGTACGAGAGTGATCAAATGATTGACATCCCATACGCAGAGACCTGCACATTGCTCGTAAGTGGGGATCGTATCCTTCTGCTCCGTAATCACATCTCTGTTTGCAGGCAGAAGGAGAGGGAAAGCCCAGTCTAATTTCTCGGAGTTTATCCTCATTTAGCAAGTTCCCAGAACAGGTGATCAAAGACGTAGCATCGGTAGCTTTCGTAGGTGCGACGTTAACTGATCAACCCGCCACTACGTACGTCGGATTTAATTATCAATGATAGGTGGCGTAGAAACTACACAAACCGCCCTTTCGTCTTTTTCGCCGCCATGGTCCTATACCCAGATGTCCAAAGGAAGGCGCAGGAAGAGCTGGATATATACGTCGGTTCGCGTCTCCCTGGGTTTGAGGACCAACCCCATCTGCCATACGTCTACGCAGTGATGCTGGAAGTGCTAAGGTAAGCATATGTGATGCTCAGCTATTGCCTGGCTAATCATTTCTAGATGGCAGCCCGTAATTCCGCTAGGTAAGTCTTCCGTTCCTATCCCAGTTGCAAGGTTTCAGCTATTTCTCGTATTTCAGGCGTTGCACACAGCCTGATCGTGGACGATGAATACAAGGGTTACCACCTACCTAAGAATTCAATCGTGTTTGGCAATACTTGGTGCGGCACCACTAAGTAGAACTTGATCATCACTCTATCAACTTATTTCAAAGGGCTATTCTTCACGACGAGACCGTTTTCCATGAACCTGAGGAATTCAAACCCGAGCGATTCCTGAAAGATGGTAAATTAAATCCAGAACTCAGCGAACCCGTGGCTACCTTTGGTTTCGGAAGAAGGTACGCATCGTCATGCACATGCTCAGCAACATCTGCGAGAAACAACGATGTAGGATTTGTCCTGGTCGCTACATGGCACTAGACTCCCTGTGGATTTCTCTATCATATGTCCTTGCAGTATTTGACGTTACAAAAGCAAAGGACGAGATCGGCAATGATATTGATACCAGGATCGAGTACATATCTGCGTTTATAAGGTGCGCAGGATCTCTTCATCCTTATTGGCATTGAATGTGTAACTGCTGGACAGACATGTGTTACCTTTCAAATGCTCAATCAAACCTCGTTCTGAGGACACGGAGAAGATGATTCTCGATGCTGACATGGACGTTCGCTAGGAGGCATACTATTGTCGATACCATGGCGCAAGTGTGTGGGCACCGAGATAAATATGTATCCTTTATCACCCCGCTGATGGATTGCATTGCCAACACAGATGATTGGTTACACTCGTGAACATGATTTATTCTCAGATGCATGTCCAGTTATTGAAAAATACGCTTGCCGTGGACAGTAGCAGCGTGACCAACTAATATGGACTCACTATGATCTTTTCCAAGCTCCCGTTCTTCGGCGTTTCATGAACTCAATCTCGTGGATGATATCTTTTCTATAATACCTAGGCCAAAGCTACAGGAAGAACCGGACCTCGGTTTCCGCCACCCGGAATTTTGAGATCAGCCACATCTGCCTCATGCACACCTTCCGATCTTTATACCCCTAGAAGCTCGATCCCCCTTGCGTACGGCATCCAGATGTCGATCAAGTGAGACTATTTGTGAGACCTCCCGTCTGTCTATGGTAATACCTCACGACACTGCTTCCCCACCTTTATCCACATTGTACTCCAAGATGTCCATTTTGACAAAGATGTCTACAAGTAAGTACCAATATGATATCTGCAGGTGCGGCCGCCCGTAAACAACACGAAGACACAGCGGCGAATAAAGGTTATCGATCTATCACACCCCATCCGTGGGTGCCATAGAAAGGTATCTATTCCAATTCTTGCGTAATCGATATTTTACTCCTTGTTCAAGTAACTAAATCTAGTCGAGAATGATCATGACATTTGAACTCCGGCCTACACTAGACCCATGTATCTTCCTGTTGCGTGTGAGAGCACCGCTCTCAACTGAGGAAAATTCTACAACATTGACGTTTCGTGTGTTCTCAAGGTAAAATAGTACTCAAAGACATTTGTGCCTTCAAGCATCCGTCATCAACTCGCAGAACGATGCAAATGTCTACTATCAGCATTTTGGTCATTCTCACTATAATACTAGCCATCATAAGGGCTTGTGGCAAGCGAGCTGCACGGAACTTACCGCTACCCCCTGGTCCCAAGAAGTATCCCCTTATCGGCAATCTACTGGATGCACCCACAAAGCATCAATGGATACGATATGCTCAATGGTCGAAAGAATTCAGCGAGTACGATTTCATCCGCCTTCAAACTCACTAACTCTCCACATCAGATTCGGACATAATCCATCTTCAGGTTTTTGGCTCCTCAATCATTGTCCTCAACTCATTTGAGGCTGCGAATGAACTTCTTTCTCGACGCTCGGCCCTCTATTCAAACAGGTATCATTGTTCCTTATCATTGCATTCGCGGGTGCTCAATAACTGAATTTCACTAAATCTATAGACCGATAAGTACTATGATTAGCGAACTGTAAGCCCATAACTCGTATGACATCTTCCGGTGGTTAGGCTCTGAACAGTCTTGGTTTAGCATGGGTTGGACTTATATATTCAGCCTTCTACCGTACGGAGATGCGTGGCGGGCTCGCCGTCGCGTATTCTGGCAGGAGTTCAACCCCGCAAACTCGAAGAACCATCAACCTTTACAAGTCAAGAACGCTCGCGATTTGTTAAGGCGACTTCTCGATACACCAGATGATTTCCAGCGTCATATCCGCTAGTAAATCTCCCTGGATGAGCAAATATCATTGCACAAACTTACCACTTGTTCTTAGTACACTTGGAGCAAGCATCATATCGACCGTCTATGGCTTGGACGTTCAGCCGATAGATGATCCATATATCACTACCGCGGAAAATGCTTTGCACTACGTCGCCGATGCTGCGATCCCAGGGGCCTTCATGGTGGATAATCTACCAATTCTCAAATATATTCCCCGCTGGATACCAGGTGCTGGTTTTCAAGTCTTTGCGGAGAAGGCTCGTTATGCTGTTAACCAGATGATTGAAATTCCATATTTGAACGCTCGCGAACTACTTGTGAGTGCTGTGTAAATATGCAAAGTTATATGATCTAATCACTGTTTAGATAAAGGGAGAAGGAGCGCCCAGCATGCTTTCTCGGAGTTTTCGTGACAATCCCCCATTCCTCGACGGCGGGTGCGATGAACAAGTAATTAAGCACGCAGCAGCGGTGGCCTATGCAGGTAGGTCCCGGGAAAAGTACGCATCTCGCTCGCTGAGGTGGTGATCATGATTCACTAGGCGGTACCGAAACAACACCATCCGCCCTCTCGACCTTTATCGCCGCAATGGTTCTTTACAAGGACGTACAGGAGAAGGCGCAGAAGGAGCTGGATAATCATCTTGGTCATCGTCTGCCTGAGTTTAGCGATCGAGAACATCTACCATATGCTCACGCAGTCATGCTAGAGGTTTTAAGGTTTGTTCGCTCCTCAAGTTTTTAACCGGGTCGTCTAACATTCTGAAGGTGGGAGCCGGTTACTCCACTAGGCGAATATTTTGTTGTACGATGCTCCTACCTTCATGTTCACGTTCCTTCGAACTATAGGTCTTGCGCATAGCCTCATTGCCGAAGACGAGTACAAGGGGTACAGGCTTCCTAAGGATTCCATTGTGTTTGGCAATACATGGTGCGCACTTCACCTGACAATATTGACATACTGAGCTTGTACAGGGCTATCTTACGTGACGAGAATATCTTTCACGAGCCAGAGAAGTTCAAACCGGAAAGGTTTATCAAAAACGGAAAAGTAAATACTGACCTTGGCGAGGTTGTTGCAGCTTTTGGCTTTGGAAGAAGGTTTGTGCTTTACTGTGGAACTGATGATGGAAATTGAGAAGTAATAACTGTGGCAGAATATGCCCTGGACGCTACATGGCGATGGATTCTCTATGGATCTCTCTTACATCAATTCTTTCCATTTACAACATTATTAAAGCGACGGATACAAATGGGCGAGATATTGAACCATCTATCGTGTATAATCCAGCGTTTATCAGGTACTACTCAGTAGCACCTTCGTCTTTCTCTATAAAGATATTGACAGATCGTTTGGTACTGCACAGGCACTTACTCCCATTCAAGTGCTCAATTAAACCCCGCTCAGCGAAAGCCGAGAAGATGATTCGTGACTCCATCTCAATTTAGGTAGAAATCCTTGGACATAAATCGTCCATGAATTCTTCTAACACGAAGGTATCGGCTGGCGTGAATGCCACTGCTTCTGACACATGCTGACTTGATAGTTTTGTGTTTACTGTTACAACCAGATTATATATCTTCTATCATACAGTTTATCGCGTTTGATGCTCGCAGAAGGCGAAGAGTCCAGTCATAAGCATTATCCTTGCGGATCTCCTCTACCCCTATTACTGACCCCTGTCTCAAATGTTAGTCTTCTATTTGCTCATATTTGTCCATTGTGGCTTTGTTTCTGAGACAGCATTGTCTCGCCATCACTGGCGCGCTCTTTATCTCTTCTCCTCGTGCTACCACATTCCCTATCTTTCTTCAACGTGCCTAGGAAATTGATTCGACTTTAAAATGCTTGATTCCTCGCCGCTAGCGTTGCCAGCGATGCCTAGGCCACTCAAACGATCTGCCTCGACAGCGTCGTTACCGACGCCTCCACGGACGCGTCGAAAACGCAGAGTCAGACTTGGATCGAGTGTTCCAAGTGATAGTGATTCTGATGGTGTAGCGGTTGATTCTTCGGATGAAGAGATTGTACGGGGTACGGGCGCAAATGACCACAAGAAACGCGGAGCCAGCGGCGACGCAGAGGCAGAGGAAGACTGCTTTTGGATGGGATCGAACCGTTCGAAGACTTTGTCGTCTGCAGAAAGTTCTCCAGAAACTCGTGAGAGACAAGAAGAACGCTCTCCTTCAGCGTCGCCCGTACCCCTTCTGCATCGGAGAAAACAACTGAAAAGCACAAGCTTGGGTGCGGCTCCCGTCTCTCCGCCGCCCTCTCGTAGAGCACCCAGAGTTGCTATTAGTAAAAATGTGGTAAAATGTGCCGCATCTGTTACGGCAACCTCCGTCACAACGTCTCCAGAAGCTGCTGCCTCAGCCACGCCATCCACTGCTTCACCTCCTGTCACCCCAGATAATAAGGTCAAGCGGCGAGAGAAGCATCGCTATAAGGGACCAATCAGAGATTCGCCTGATAACCCCTTCATTGAGGAGAGTGCAGGTCTTTCTGATGCAGAAGGTCAAGACAATTGGTCACCTGTTGGGCCACGCACGCCACCCGAGGAGCGGCCAACTCTCACTTATGTATTGTAAGTCAGGTTTCTGATTAATCGTTGCCCCCGTATACTGATCACGTCTCACTCCATCTAGCCGTGGTGTTAAGACTCAATTTATCAATCCTCATTATGATCACGTCAATAAGCGACCATTGCCGCCCGACCCCAATAGCCTCCTTCCGCCTGATCATCCGGACTACTCCGGCGACCTCAGCTGTCCTCCTAAGCTTCTCTTTCCTCAAGTCCACCGCAAGCGTCCCCGTGTACGGGAAACCCGATCGTCAGCTAAACGTGCTGCTGATTCCAGTGACGATGAGTCCAATTCTCTTCGATCAAGGATGCAATTGCCGCCCGGTTTCGAAGATATCGCTGAGCCGCTATTCGGAGGTGAAGTTCGTGGAGCTGGTCTCCGCAGAAGCCCTCGGAGACGAACTGGCTCTAATTCAGCGTTAGTGGCGGCAACATCAGGCTCGTAAAGAAAGGAGGAGCTACCGCGAATTCTCCATCTCTGAATAGCTATCTCAGGACTTCTATGTTAAATTACTCAATGATCTCGCCAATCCATCATATCACGATTTGTTTCATTGTACATTCTCCTTGTTGTTGTCACTCTTTTTATATCCCAAACTCTCCGCCGCGATACACCTACTCTTATACCTTTCTCGATGTGTAAAATTTTTTTGCTTTGATTTGCGAAACCTCAATCTCACTGCTGACTCCGTATCGTAGCTGTAGTTCGTAGCAAACGTGGTTATAAATGCTGTCCATCAAAATAAGCTAAAATCCAGCAACGGCCATCTTAATTAAGTCTCCAGCCTCGCTAGACCGTGGTCTGATTGAGCACTTGAACGCAGAAGGATGACTAGTAGTTGAAAACATTGGTAAAATCGATAGCAGGCACTGACCAATGCCACAATACCTGATGAGACCCGGCTCGTAGACGCCAGAAGGCTTGCAAACACGTCCATCATTGTCAGTGGCCTCAGATATGGTCACCGTCGATAACACAGACGCAATGGTGATCCACAACATAGAGTACGCAATATGTTGCCCAGGACATATCCTGTGCATACGCAGATGTTCAGAGAAAAGCATCTGAATCACAAACAGCATACCGTGGTCCAAAGCCAAAAGCAGCTGTAGGGCTCCGGATGCTTGGATCTAGCTTTCCATCCTTCAAGAATCTGTCCGGATTAAAAGCGAATGGATCTGGGTAATCCTTCTCGTTATGCAAAATTGACCTGGAAATCAAATTTGACAGCTCGAGGATGCATAAGAGTAATAGGACTAACCATGCGTTTGCTATCACAGTAGAATTCTTCTTGAGACGATAACCTTTATATTCATCATCTTTTTCCAAGAGGTGGGCCAGGGCTACTCGTGGTATAGTCAGTATTTGGAGTGACGATAGTATCCAGAGGAGTGTCTGTACCTAGGGGTGTTACAGGCCCCCATCTAAATAGTGAGTATATCCTTGAAAATACAGAGACAGTTACGGCACGATACCTTAGAACTTCATTTGCGATGGCGGTGATGTACGGCAAAAGCGGTTTATCAGCAAAGTCCGGGAGGCGATTACCATTCAAAACTACGTCTAATTCTTCTCTGGCGCGTCCTTGAATATTCGGAAAGAGGATCATTGCCAGGAAAAAGGTGCTAATGGCGGAAACAGTGGTGTCCGTGCCAGCTATTGTTTGTCTTTAACTGTCTAGTCCACCACAAGAAAGGTCTACTCACCAACGTAGATGTTGCCCGCGGTCTCCTTGACTAATTTCTCCCCCTGGACCTTACCTCCTTCGCGTAAAATGTCATCGAGGGCTCGAGACGTGAACGATAGTTGAGGAGTTCCCTGAGACTAGAGCAATGACGTTTCAGCTATCAGCATGTGTACTCTAAGAATTTGACCACCATAGACTGCTTCGTAACTTGGAAAGGACGATCTAGCATCTCCTGAAAGTTTTTGGCCCATTCATCGCCTAGTCTTCGAAAATTACCGCCAGGAAGCCACTTCGGCCAATGACGAAGGAATGGAAGATAGTCGACAAGGAACTTCCCCGGAAGCCCCGTTACAGCCATGCCTTCTGCTGCTCGTTCTGCAACCAATATATATGGATCATCCTGAGGCTTGACGTCGATGCCATAGCCTATAGCCATGATGATGGCACCAGCCATACTATTATTGCAACTAAACGGGAGCTACATTGGCTTGAACTTCTGGACTCACTGTCTTGTATGTTGCAGGAAATTTTCTGGATCATTGAGAAGGCGCTGTAAGAAATCTCGAACATACTTGATTTCGTGAGGTTGATGGGTTTCGGCGTCGCTCAGACCTTTTCTGAAGAGCTGGCGACGTTCCCGCCAGAATGCGTCGTTTGGAGCAAAGGCAAATAGCCAGTGCAATCCCATTCTAAAAATTGTGTCACATTTCGGATCATCGCTTCTAGAGTACTTGTGTGGATGGGCGTACATTTCATGGAACATGGTCGACCACGGTCTAGAGGATGATATGCATAAATCAACCCTCATTACAATCGAAAGAATAGGAATACATTTCACCTGCTGGAGTATATTGCAGACCGGTTCACCAGGAGCTCATTGACCGCTTCTAAAGAGTCTAAAACGATAGTTGAGACTCCAAATCTTTCAACTTGGATAATATCAGAACCTGTAGTAGTGGAGGAAATGAATTCTTGTAATATATATATATGGAATAAGCGAGACGATGCTCACCGTATTCGACACATAGCCGGTGGTATTTGATCCAATCAGGTTGATCCTCTGGCGCGCTGGAAAGATTGCCAATGATGGGATACCTCGTAGGACCAGGTGGCGGAGGTGGAGAGGACCGGAACCTCCGCCGAAACAGATTAGTGAAAATCAAGGAAAGGGCCAGGACAGCCACAGCATAGAGCATATCAGCGATTCAAACCCGGGACAGAGAATCTGTTGTAAAGTTGCTGAATACGGACGCTACACATTGATACCCAGCGGGAGGTTTTAAAGCATTCATAATCGTACATTACCATGTATTACTGTTGGAGCTAATACATAAAAGCCGTATCAGCATCACAAATTGACTCATTCGAATCTGATGAGTCGACGAGATACGTGCGATTAGTCCCCTAGAATGAATCTTCCGTGGCTTGGAGAAGGAAGGCACCTACTATAATCGTTCGTTGGCGCCAGAACTTTCTCCTCAGGGGGACGTTTTCAGTGCCCCCCAAAGCTTATCGACCTTACATGAAGCGGCGTTGTGCTTTTCTCGACGAACAAGATGTCTGGTTGCTGAATCGAAGGCTAAAGGATTCAATGTTCATTTCAGCTCTGGGTAAATTTCTCATATAGAGGAGAACGGTTAGCACGGTCCGAGACAAACTATTGGGACCTCCTGTAGTCAAGTTGGCGGGCTCATGCACCTACCCACCATTCAGCCTTCCTGCAATTCAGTTCCAAAGACCTGGCGTGTGGTAAAACAATGTGCGATAGGCGCCAATCTGGGAATTGTTGAGAAAAACGGGCGCTCTGAATGCTATAAGGTTTCTTCGTGCATCGACATCCTGCTCAAGATAATATACCACATAATTCCAATCCGCAGGATTGCCGACGCCCGCAGGATCTATAAACATGGCTTCAGCTAGTCCTGTAATCAATGGATTTGACTCGCCAGATTTCCATCTTGATCCACCCGCTCAATCTATTAACATCACTCCTCAAAGAGTGACTATACGTGCACATCCCAAGACTGACTACTGGAGAATCCCTCACAGCGAACAGGAAGAGGCAGCGAACAGGCACAACGGTGCATTTTATGGTGTTCCAATTGACTCCGAGAGGTCCTTCGAGGCAGGTGCTTGGATTCAGGGTAAATGGGGTGTGCAGTATGATCAAGGATGTGTCATGGTTATCGCTGGAGAGGGGGACGGCAGAGATTCCTCATGGATGAAAGCAGGCGTAGAGGTGGATGGAGGAAAACAGTGGATTGGGTAAGTATCATCAGTTGGGTGCTGGAGGTGTGATTTTTAGTGGCATCAATAGGGCCGTCGTTTCGTCCCTGTGGTCCGATTGGTCGGTCGGACTTGCTTCCAAGAACACATCACAACTTTCCAGGGACCCTTTCTGGCTCTTCATCCGCGTTGTGCGCTTTGGACCAACGCTTCGTATCTACCATATGTTCGCTCCTCAGCCTACTGATGTTCCGGACGCGTCCCCTGATCTAGTTATGATAAGAGAAGTAAAAGGATTTGACGAGGAAAATAGGGGAGCGGAAGGCGGTGGACGCAATCGCTGGCGTATTGGAGTGATGGTTTGTGGCCCAAAGAACGAGGAAGGAACTGAGGCAACATTTGAAGGCTTTTATGTAAAATACTTGTAATAAACGGGCCATATGTATAACGTACAACTACATAGGAAGATATCTGAATTGAGTTTACAAAGGGCGCGCGGAGGAAATATGTTGAAATGGGAAATATCACTCGTTAAAATCCGTTCGATGCCAAGTTGGACGGCAAGGTAAGTAGTTAAGAACTTTCGAGGTTCAGCCCTTCGTAGCCCACCGCCAATCAAGCTTAATCAGACATCGGTATCGAGGGACACTCTCCCCTTGAGGACCTCACTTTCATCCTCAGCCACTGTGCCTTGCCAAATGGTTATAGTTATAGTGAAGAGGATAATAGGCTTGGTCGGTCAACTCTCTTCTAGATCGTCATCCGCTTCGGCCGCCTAAGAAGTCTGCCACTGTTCCTTGCCAAGTCGTTATCGTTATATTGAAGAGGATAGCAGCCTTGGCCAGTCTGCCCTCTTCGCTATCGTCAGCCACCTCAGGGGGCCTAACAAGCCCACCGCCAGATGTGATTACATTGTCACCAACTGGTTCCCGTGTGTCGAGGACTTCATCATCTGCCTCTCTCCACTTTCCAAGTCTACCGCCGGCTAAGGATGCAATTACATCGGTACCGAAAGGGGGAGAATCCCCTCCTTCACGACCCTCTATCTCAACGGCTCTTTTGGTGGTGGTTAGAGTGATGGCCGGGTCAATGGTAAGAAGAGCTCCGATGGAATCGCCAATGATAGATTCCCGCTTGATAGGCTGCAGAGCTGCGTTTTCGCCGCTTTTCAGAGCCCAGCTAGGAACTAGGTCACAATGATTGATCAATTAATGATATCCCATTAACCATTGCCTGAAATACGCACATGTACCGAGAATGACAGGTGCGGCAGTAGTAAATGTACATGCCATGGCCAGAAGAATCACACTTTGTAAGCGCATCGTGATCAAAGCTAGGTGAAAGTTAGTTAAAGGTAGCTTAGAGGGGTTTTGTGAAATAAGAGCATACAGTGAAAGGAACGTATGATAACCTTTAGAGTTAGTTTCAGTGAATTGCGTGGAATGGAATGAGAATAGGGAATTCGTACGAAGTCTGATGGATGCGAACGAAAGGAATGAAGCTTGAAGCTCTTGAGGTGAGCAACAAAGGGTTGCACCACTCTTAGACGATCACAGTGCCTGGTGTTCTGAATAAAATATGAATACTAAGTATAGCAGAACGAATACCTGCCGAAGCGAATACGAAGACCAAGCGGGTCCATCTGGCTTCGAAGGGACATGGCTGCCAGTACAAGGAAAGCTAGAAGTTCAAGTGTTGCGATTTCAGTGGTTTCTATTCCGGTGGCAGCTTGAAGACCTCAAAGCGGATAGTCAATTCGGAAGAAATCACGCCCACTAAGTAGCATAAGTGGAGAAGCTTCAGAGTGCCAGATGAGGCCCTATTGTATTCTATGTGAGGAACTGTGATCAATATTCAGCAAATTAAGACATACAAGGGCGTTATGTTCTCATGCTATCCGAATTTTGATGGTAGCTCAATCAATCCGGAAGAACTAACGAGAATTCCTCCAAGCCTGGAGGGCGTGCTGTCGGATTTGTACTAGTGGGTGTCGCGCGGTATCATGCGTAGGGCGACATTATGATCTGACGGCGTAATGACATAGCTTCGCTGCTCTTGAATGCGTCAAGTTCGACATTGCATATTCTGTAGAAACAGAAGAACTATCGACTTGCTGTCCCTCGTGTAACGGAGACGTACCTGGAGAAGTTTTGTTAATCCGCTCCGTTTAGTAGAAAGAACACTTCGCAGCTTTCCAAGGACCCTTCCTGGCTCTTCATCTGCGTTGTGCGCTTTGGACCAACGCTTCATATCTACCATATGCTCGCTCCTCAGCCTACTGATGTTCTGGAGATTTCCCCTGGGCCTTGATCTAGTAATGATAAGAGAAGTAAAGGAATTTGATGAGGAGAATAGGAGGGGCGGAAGACAGTGGACGCAATCGCTGGCGTATCGGATTCATGATTTGTGGTCCAAGGAACGAGCAAGGAACCGAGGCGACATTTGAGGGCTCTTATGTAAAGTACTTGTAATAAACGGGGCATATATAAAATGTACGACTACGTACTGTAGGTGGATATTGAACTCGAGTGTTCAAAGGGGTGGAGGAAGAGATTCCGAATCAGAAGTATTGACGATGATGATGTTCTATAGAAGGATGTTAAGAGAGAAAATGGCAAACATATCATCCGTTAGAATCAATTCGCTGCTGAGTTGGACGGCGAAATAAGTAGTTAAAAGCTTTCAAGCTCCAACTTCAGCCCGCCTTCCCAGCCCACCGCCAATCAAGCTTAAGTAGACATCAGTATCAAGGGGCGATCGCCCTTCGAGGGCCTCAGGATCTACCTCAACCCGCCTTCCGAGCCCACCGCCAATCAAGCTCAAGTAAACATCGGTGTCGAGGGGCTCTCTTCCTTTGAGGACCTCATGGTCTTCCTCTGCCCGCCTTCCGAGCCCACCACGTGCACCGGCCAAAGTTAAGAGAACAGTCGAGCTGATCGGTCCCCTCTCTTCGAGATCGTCCTCCGCCTCAGCCCGTCTACCAAGCCCACCACCAGCTAAGGAAATGATAGCCTTGCTACCAATTGGCTCCCGCGCATGGAGGATTTCACTGTATGCATCCCCCCGTCTTCGAAGACCACTGTCAAGCAAGGATATGATCGCGGGAGTAATAGGGGAAGGATCTCTTCCTGCGAAAGCTTCTTCCTCGACGGCCCTTTTCTCGATGGCAAGGACGGTGGCTGGATCATTGGCAATAAGTGTTTCGCTGGGATGGTCGATAATCGGCCCCCTCTTGATCGAGGCTGCGTCGCTATCACCCTTCTGAACCCGGTTGTCAACATCTTTCGCCAAGTTAGGAACTAGGTCGCGATAGGTCAGTCAATCAATTATATCCCATGTACCATTGACGGAAGTACCCACGTGTACCGAGAATGACAGGTGCGGCAGTAGCGAATGTTGCTATGGCCAGAAGAGTCACACTTATAAAACGCATTTTGGTCAAAGCTCGGAGAAAGTTAGTGGAAGGTGTCCTGGAGGTATTTCGTGGATTAAGAGCCTACAGTGACTAAGGAATGTATAAAACTTTTCGAGTGTGCTTTTAATGAATTGCGTTGAAATGGGATAGGAATAGGGAATGCGTAGGAGGTTTAACGATTCAGGTGCGATGTGAACGAAAGGAATTGAAGCTTGGAGCTCCTGGGGTTGGGAAATAGAAAGTTTCGTCGCTCTTATACGATCTTGGTTGGCACGGCCTGAACAAAAAGGTCGAAGTTTGCATGCTAAGTATAGCAGAACGAAATACCTGCCGATTGCGAAGCGAAGACGAAGACGAAGAGGGTGCTTATGGCCGTCAAAGGGACGAGGCGGACAGTACAAAGAAAGCTAGAAGTCCAAATGTCATACCTTCAGTGCTTACTCCGGTGGCACCTGAAACCCTCGAAAAACGAACGGTTGACTCGAAAGAAGCGTAGCTTGTTGATTTTGCAGCGCCAACTACCATAGCACTAGATAACAGAAATTAACAAGCCTCAGAGTGCGAAATGAGGTGCTATTTCATTCTCTGAAAATAACTCTGGTCAATCGGCAAATTAGGCAGACATACTGATGCAATGCAAGGACATCATATTCTCATGCTGCCCGAGTTTTGATGGTGGCTCAATCAATCCCACCCTGGGTGACGTACTGTCGAGTCTGCGTGTTAGTCAGTATTGTGTCCATCCTCTCCCGAGTCATTGAACGCAGCGAGTGAAACATAGAGAGGCGAATATCTAGTTTGACGTTGCATATTCGGCAGAAACATCAGAGTTCTTAACTTGCGATCTCTCGTGAAACGGAGATGCATCTGGAGAAGCATCGTTAGCTAGTTCCATCCTGTTTACTGTTTAATAGACAAAAAGACTGTAAAATATATAAATCATCCTTACGAAAGAAGAGCTTCGGGGTTCAAACTTTCGATGGTGAACATCACTTCAGGATTTCTTGGGAGATATTTCGACGATGCACAAAGTAAGTTCCAGCACGCGTACTCAACACATCACTCGAGGATTTAGTGAGGAGTCACTAGTCACTGAACAGGCGTCCGTATGCCACGCTACTAGTAGGCTCACGCGACAACATTTGAGCGCTTATATGGCGCTTAGGCTCTTGATCTCAACCGTCACTCACCGAAGTCCTAATTTTGCAAGCACCCAGCAAACATGTTACTCCGCAGATTTAGATGGATTTTTCTTGTTAGCTGTACAGCATGCATATAGCCACCTGCCCAAGCTGTCTTTGTGTATATGTGAGCCTGCTTAATCAATGTTTCTCTATGATCTCAAAATAAGTACTTTTGGACTCTGGAGAGACATCTAATCGGTCGATCAATCGATATACGTGCGTGCTCAACAATAGTCGAGCCATTGATCTGGTCTGTTGGAACTAAAATGGAATGTGCCACGGTCCTTTCAGCTTCTCAGCAACGTCGCATGAGACACGAGGGGAACACGAAGTGGAACAGCATTCACTTCAGAAGCCTGCCCAGTAACTTTACCCCAAACCACTAGCCTCCAGCCCTACGCTCACATTGAACGACATTGCACAGATGAATATGGAGGATGTATCGAAGGTTCATTCAGTGGTCAACATTGTACGTTCGGCTCCTTCACGAATACTCCTGTAGGCTGTTGACGCCACCATGTAGCAAATACTCGGGCTCTCTCGTCCAGTCACGTCCCTAGCAGAGAGCATAACTCGAGCAGCATCGCTGCTTTGGACTCTGCATATTGGTTTGTATGACTTCTACGGGGAATCGTCTTCTTCCGTCATTGAGTTCACAGAGGCCAAACAAAATATGGGCATGAAATGGGAGAGGCTCCGCTCATTCTTACAGCGTTCCTTCGGTTATACACTGCATTATATGACCTTGTGTCACTCGCTCAAGTCTGGCGGCCTCATACAACATGCACCGTTAGCAGCGGCAATCATTTCCAACGCGCACCAAATACGCAACGAGATCGTTGGATTAATACCTATGTATATGAGTGCGCTCCAGCAATTTTCCTTGCTGACGTGTGAAGATCGGACTCAGAAGTACCAACCGGGTCCCTCTATTGACCTTGGGATTTATAGTGAGGTTCATCGCGATATAGGCTGAGCTATTAACTAGGTTTGAACCCATTAGCGCCCAATGGCCAAACCTTGTGCTCTGTTTTTGAAGCGTTGCAAACGACTTTGATTACACTACAGGAGTCCGCCGTACATATCGGTGATATTTCGGCTTTCTGGGATGAATATGTCTCTCACTTGGCGGGTATCTTTCGCTCTGGAGAGGTGGTGAAAAAACTGGGACAAAATGGATATTTCCAAAGAGAGATTATAACGTGGAAGAGTTACCACGACCCCCTCCTTCAAGCCATTTTCTCTATAGCTTCTTCCTGCGATCCCCCTACGGTGGCTCCTATAAACCAAACCAATTGGCGCAAGAGGTTTGCGCGTGTTCGACCGGCGAGGAGAATAACTGGACGCGATATGTATTTTGGGTAAGCTGAGACGTTGTTTAACCAAAGTAATTAAATTTATTGAATAGTTCAACAGACCGGAACTCGCTCGAAGACAAAATTCAGGCTTTAGAGCATTGACTAGTCCAATGCAATACGACGTCCTTGAAATCAAGCAAGCGACGCTCACAGTTCATACCTGCTTCCAGATCTGCATCGCAAGAGCAAGGTGATGCATCTCTAAATCCTTCCTCGTGATCAGGCTGAACGGTATCAGGTCAAGCATTGCCGTGGATATTCATGCCGCTCTCGAACGACCTCTACAAGAAATCGATAAATATATTATGACTCTGGCCAGCGTAGAGGGTATTGCTATCGCGGGAATTAAATTCTGCCGCGACGCTCAGATATTGAGCCGCGAGCAGAACAACATGCAAGCCTCTTCATCAATGCGCGAACAGGCATTGAATGTTTCTAGTTGTATCCATGAAGTACTCGATAGATATAAGGTTATAGATATAGCATTGCGACAGGTAGGTTAAGCCCTGATCGCATGAATATCACTGCTCAGGGTATAGTAGGGCGTTAAATACGTTCCAGCCAAGAAGTACATTGAGACTCAGCTCCCGTATTCGAAAGAATGGAACCAAGCCGTTATTACCAACAGTAATACTAGGGCACTACTCATAGAATCCTCACTGACCTCTGCTTTAGAAGTAAAGGTATTGCACGATATGGAATTGCTGACCTACACCGAGATTATGTTTGGCTATTTGATTCAATTGTTGATGGAGTTTCGTTCATTCTGGCTGGACGTAGCTGCTTACGCCGAATACCTCTGCACGCATGGCCCAGTTAGCCCACTGAGTGATCAAGAACTCTACGAAGAATGGAAAAGACAGCTATGCGACTATCAATCTGAGGTAAAGTATTGCAATTCGTATGATATTCTCCTTTACCGGAACTATGGTCAATAGATTTTGAAAGGCAAACTACTAAGACAGACGAAGGGGAAGACAGCTATTATGACGCTGGCTACTCCATTGCAATATGAGATCCTTTCTCTGAACCAAGCTACATCCATACTCCGCTCCTGCATTCAGGTCATCTTTACACGTGCCAAGTAAGCCGCCTTTTTTATTGATTCCTTGCACTTCATCATTCCGCCTAGGTCAAAGCGTCTAAGCAATCGACTTCAGGCTTACAAGCGCCTCTTTGAGCATGCAGATGAGTATACTGAGATACTCACCCGCGTTGAAGGAGCAATCATCACGGGAATACTATTCTGTCGAAATGCACAGAGACTATTCCCCAACCAAGACGACACACTAGCCTTCTCGCTTATGTACGACCAGGCTCAAAGTACTTGCACTCGCCTTAGGCAGGTGCTTCATGATTACGACGCGATATACAGGGCTTTACTTCAGGCGAGTCGAAATCATATATCACAGAAATATGCTTATACTGCAGCAGGAGCTTTACTGTAATAAGGCCGCGACGCACCATCAGATGAAAAGACCGGCTTTAAGTCAATCAGAAAAAGGGCCAATCCATACAAGTAAGGCTCTTTACCATTAGGTTGGATGTTATAGACCGAAAGGCGTCTGCCCCAGAGCTCAGCACCTTCAAATGCAGAAGATTACTGAGCCACACCGAAAGCATTTTGCAGCGTCTGATCCAGGGGCTCAAAATATTTCATATCTTTTGGTCAGACCTGCTAGTAGACATTGAGCGTATCTCCAAGTGCGGTCTGAATGGCTCTCTGAAGAATAGTCGAGACCTGTGTGGAGAGTGGAAAAGGGTGGAAGAGGCGCTTCGTGAGTATCAAAATGAGGTAATACTAGTAATGCGTGGATGATGATGAAAGATCTGACGAATTACCGTGCATAGGTTACCATGGGAAGGCTGATGATGTGCGAAGGATGGGTGGGATACTCGATCCGTACATTTGGCTTGCAAACGTAGTTCTCGCCCGCTGATCCACCTGCACCTTACACGCTCTACAGTGCTTAGCAATCTACTCTACAATGGATACTAGCCTTTAATGTGCCAGCCCATACGAACTAGGCAGTACGTGAGTTGAGCAGCGTTCGACGTCCAGGGCCGGACCAAGAGATGTTGACTCGAATATCAAGAGGCAAAAGGCTGGACAACGTTATCCATAATAGAAAAGGACAGACACTGTATGATAAGTAAAAGAGGAAGAAAATCATCAAGTTTCCAACAACTGAATCATCGTCTATCTAAATATTCTCCACAATAATAGGCAAACTCGGCTTCCCATTCTCACCTACAACAGGTATCATATTCACCGCCACACTCATCCTCACTTGCAGATCATCATTTTCGGAAGTGGGTGGAGGGAGAGAGAATTTGAAGCGACGGACAATTTCGGTGAACAGGACTTGGAGTTCTGTTACAGCGAATCTCCACCCAATGCAAACCCTCGGACCTCCAAAGAACGTCGACAAATTCGCGTATGGGCCAAATGACGACGAGATTTTGCCTCCATCTTCTTTCGTAGCCGCGTAGGCGTGAGACGCAGAGATAGGTTGCAGGTCCTCAGAGAGCCATCGCTGGGGTTTAAATTCGTGTGCATCAGGACCCCAAACTGATTTCAGGCTACAAAGCAAATAATATGTTAACATTAGGGTAAAATGGAGAGGATGGCGTAGAGGGATTTACCGATTGTACGAAGCCGTAGCGATAATGATATGTTGTCCCTTCTTCACTGGAACTTCCCAAATTCTCTTGCTGTTGGGCATGACAATGGGCTCTGAGAGGGGAATGACGGAGTCGGCATGAGCGACGCGGTCCGACATGGGGAGGCCTGGGTGAAGGCGAAGAGTTTCCTATCATTTGAAAGCAATGAAACGTCAATAACAATGAGGAGATATGAGGAAAGATTCGTGGTAGGGGAGGGAGGTAAGAGAAGCACCTACCTTCAAGAAAGCATTCAACCAAGGCAACGACTCGATTGTTGCATAACTAATATCACCGTAAGACTGTTCGTATGCTTCCATGACTTCTGCCCTAATTTTTTTCTGGAGCTCTTGGTCATATGCGAGGCGATAGAGAGCCCATGAGAGGGTATTGCCCTGTCAGAGAGTACAAAAGTCAGATTTCCGTTTGTCATGGGAACAGAGAATGAGGACGTACGGTGGTATCCTGTCCTGCGATCATCAACGAAGGAATCTGCTGCTCCATCTCTTCGACGCTCATCTTTTGGCCGGATTTCGAAGATGCATTTGCTTTTACTATAAAACATCATATAAAATCCTGGTCAATATCTCATCGCAAAACAGAGAATATGAAAGAAAGAAACACCCACCCAAAGCATAAGTCAAATCCTTCTTCGCCTCACCGCCCATTTTCACCACCTCTTCTTGACTCCTAATCAGATCACTTGAGACCTGGCCGGCCAACACTCGGTTATGTTGGAGGGTTTTGAAGGCAGCGGTAGGGAGACGGAGAGCGAGTGTTAGGAGGAAGGGTGGGATGTAAGGGACAAGCGCGTCAACAATGATGTGGTATTTGGATCGAACGCCAGAGAGAGCGCTGTAATAAGAGAACACTGAGCAAAGGGGAGAAGGGACACTAAGAAGTCGACGTACATGATATTACGGTGAGAAGCGCCGAGTTCACTGTCGCTATTCTCGAGGGACTTGAATTCGTAGCCCATAGCACCTACAATCACGCAGATATTTCAGTACTCGCAGAGGGCAGAGATAAGAAAGAGGGATGCATACCTTCACCGACAGCGTCCAAAGTCGCGTCATGCAAGGATGGATAGATGTCCAACGCGCCACTTTTACCGATCTGTTCACCTTTATCAAGCATCTCTTCCCATCGGTTCGCGATCTATCGGAGAGACGAAGACAAATTCTATCAGTTAAACAATACTGCAATACATCAGCCACATCCGTTACCTTCTCAGCAATCTTCTTGAATGTCGGGGGAAGCGCCCTGATCACGGCTGGCGAAAACGCAGTATTCATCACATTCCTAATCCTTCTATGATCTTCACCAGTCACATAAAATACACTGTGTTTCCCAATCAACATATCCACGCTGTATTGCTGTTGTGCGGAGCGTTGGAACGTAGCCGTATCATTCAGAATATGCTTCAATGCAGCAGGGTCAGAAACGACGAGGCGGTCTTCGCCCAAGGGACCTTTGATACGATAGAGGCCTCCGTATTTGTCTTGCCATTTGAATTCGTAGTCGCCGTAAGTGTGTGGGAGGAGAAGTTGGGTCATGTTGCCGTAGAGCCATGACGGGGAGGTGGGGCCGGGGACGTATTCGATACCGCTGCGTTTGAAGAAGAGGCGGTACAAGGCGGCGCCAAGGAGAGCGGCGGAGAGAATAATGGAAAGCGACATGTTCACTTTCGCCCTGTGAAGCAGGGAGGACAAATGTGTGGCGGGTCAAGTAGGATCCCACTTGGAAGGAACGATAGGGCGTAGAAGTAGCGATATATGACATTTTTGCTAAGTGATGAATATCATTTTCTAGACGCATCAAAGCCTTTCCAAAGGCTCTCTAGCCTGGATCCGGGCCAACCTCCCTTGATCACATACCATCATCCTCTGTTTAACCGAATGTTCATTATCCTCACCCAAAGCCGACTCCGAGCTCTCGGTATGGTCGTGTGGTGCGCCATTAAGTACTCCATGCCGATATTGTTAACCGTGAGCATGCAAAGGTCGTACGGGCACGATGAGTTGATGACACAATAGTTGAACACGGAAGGGGGAGAGTGGAGATTCATCGGAGGCGAATGATAGCCAATACTCAAGTCTCGATTCGTCGGGTTATTGCTAAGTTTTGGTAGATACGCGGGATACCGAGATGTGGTGATGTGCTCACAGAACGTTGATGTTAAGCGAGACGTTATGGGTATAAGCGGGCTGGGTTGAACTGGACTTAGAGCGGATGTAAAGGGGTAGATTGGTTTGGTTCAGCTGATATTCAGACCTCGCGGATCGAGGCTTACATCGGGATGAATGGCAGTGGTCGCATATGAAGGTACACGAGAAGGATAAGGGGTAGTAGTCGCGTAGGTAAGGGCTAAAATAGTGATAATAGATAGTCGAGTTGATAGAATCATCCTCGCAAAGATGATTGTCATGACACGCGAAGCGACTGGAATTCGCGGTATGGATGGAAGGGAGTTGGCGCTCCGAGGCTTACGACATGAAGAAGGGTGATCAGTACATACATGAGAGCTGTCACAATCGCACGTTGAAACGCTCACCATCCTATTATCCCTGATACCCGTATATTCTTTGGGAGTTTAGATGAGTATGAGAGCCTGAGCGTTTATTCTCCTCGACCTCTCCGGTTGGTCCTCTGACTGATCATACATCATGGGCATAGCCCTGCATCTGCACCAGTGCTGAACACACAAGTGTTTTGGAGCTCTTCCGAGCGGAATTCCACGGACACAGAGCCCGTTGATGCATTGATGACGCTGCTCCTAAAGGCGTCGTGGACATCCTTGGTCCAAAATAGCGACATTCGCTTCAAGAACATGCTACATATGCAGTCGCAGTTGTCGCGATGGCAGATCATCCATGCAGCCAGAAAGTGATGATTGAGCGCCTAAAAAACTCCCTTTTGAAAATGGGCGTCTATTCGAGTCCATGTAGTTCTCATGCCACCGTTGGTTCAAAATCACTTTGTCAGAGTCGCGATGTCATGGCCCTTCCTTTAAGAGGCACCCCGAGAAAGATCTGACCAAAATTGACTCGGCCATGACGGTACTTTGTCAGACCATAGACCTACGATGTTTAAACAATGCGCTCAATGTGTATTCAACGATAAGTCCCACTGCACTCCAAGCGCGTCCTACGTGTGTATACTCTGAAATTGTATTTATCGAGGTATCGTACGTACGATGGGAGATATACAAGCTATGTATTCCCTCATACTACTGTGTCTACTCTAGACCTAGCAAACGCTGAATCCACGACTTCGGCAGCAAGTCTTTTAAAGCATGATCATAATAATCTTGCTGATCCGTGATCTATACGTGAGATGATTTAGTTATTGTCAATTACTTGGTTGTGCTTGCTAACCTCCTCATGGTATGTATTGTAGTGCTCTTCCATCGTTTTCCACTGCTTGAGAACCTGCCCGCTAATGTCCGGGTTTTTCCGGATGTACTCAATCGCAGCCTTCAAACGGCGCACATCGACTTGCAGGCTGTGCCACCAATTTACGAACTCTGAGACAATGGATACGAACTGATCCAGAACGGCCAATGTTAGTGTTGCAAGGTCATCGTCATCCATTTCCCGCAGTTCTAAAATCCATTGTCAGTATATTTGTCATTTCAACTCGAGATGAAGTTAGCGCTTGCCTTCTGCTGTCAATACATGGCGCGTCACCTGATTATCCTTGGATTCTCGGGTTGGTAACAGCGACGCAGGGCGTATTCCTCGCATCTCCTGTGTTTCATTGAGCCTCGGATTCTAGATATCGGGATGCAAACCTACCTCATATAAAGCGACCCGTATGCTTCTGAACCGCCGCAACATGTCTTTAACATCACTAAGAGCTTCGCGCGTTCCTTCTAGCATGGGGTCAACGACCAACTTGGGATCGAGATCCCCATCCTCGAGGGCTTCGGACGCATGTCTGCAGATGAGCATCCCCTTCTCTGCGACGCTGAGACTAATTTCAATAGTGCCAACATATACACCTGCTTGTTCAACAACCCGTTTGTACATCTTCTTCTTACTGGATGATGAGAACTTGAAGATACTTTTCTCCCTGCGTTAGGCCACGATGCGGTCAGCTCTTGGCGCTAGAGATAGTATCAACTATAACTATGCATACTTTTGATATTTCCTATACTTCTCGCAGAAGACTTTCAAGCACTCGAACGTTTCGCGGTTGGACGTAGTCAAGGCTCGAACCACTTCGGCTTGCGAGGCTTTGCGCAAGATGTCACTTGGAGAGCTATATCACCGTCAAATCATAGGCCGATTACGTTAACAACTGAAACTCACTGCTCTGCTTTGTTACCTAGCAGCGTACGGCCGTGAGTGCTGTAATGCTAACATCCCGAATAAAGTCTAAACTCACCGTTCATCTTGGCCATCGTTTGGCTGTACGATCTAGCTGCCAGGAGCAAGTAGTGCGAACAAAAGCCCTTTGTTCGTAGATATATAAGTCGCCACAATGCCATAAGGCTCAGCATGTCGAGCACGACGACTGTTCTCAGGCGCTTCGCTGACTTAGATGTTCGAGGACATTTCATTTACCATATCGGAGCTTGCTACCATCTGCTGGAAATAGAGTCCTTCCTCGATCGATTCGAGATACGTTTCATGCGGGCCCAAAGTGCCCATCCATAACTAGAGGAGAAGTATGTCCTTTTCCGTGATTGAACTTGTGCATTCGGATGTCTGATAGGAGCTATTCTCTTGAGGAAGAAACCCTTTAGTTGGCATATTAACGCCCGCTTAGCGCCTTTCGGTATTTTTCAATGCAACATGTAAGTTTCGACCAGCCAGAATGTGGTGGCGTGTGCAGCATAAGAAAAGCATGTACAACTGAAACTTCTATCGCCACTTCATCGTTGATGGGGAGAAATGCACCGGACCAATTACAAGGTACATCTGGTGCGTGTAGTGTATCAAGTGTAATGCGTGTGCGTGTTGGTGATTAACTCCATCCCTACACCTCTGACAGTCTTGGACACTACATGCGCGCTATTGCTGTCAAGTTTCAATTGATCGTTCAATGAATTCGTCATGTTTTGTGTTTTTATCTCGCTTCACTGGACGGAAATCGACGAAACACGAAAATGTGGAGTGCGTGCGTCTTCGGAACTTGCATCACCTGTCATTGATGGCGGAATATGATACGAAGATTCTACGACGCCAGCTGCAGAATACGGTTGACCGCTCTCTCAAATGACTACATGTGGCCACTAATCCTTCTTATTACTGCAGAATCAAGATTTACTACTCCGATACAATGGGTATTATGTATGAATCATCGAATTGGGGTCATACATGTGGTTTTGTGACGCTTTTTGTGGCGTCTTCATGTGCGATCCGTGTAGAACCTCTGAGAACTTGGAATTTACATACAGCCACTAACCTGCTCCTTTTCTTAGCAGATTTCCATTCAAGGTGACTCATCTGGTAGTAAATTATGAGAATGGAGTCAAGTACGTGTTTTACTGTCCGTTCTTACGGGGATAAATGCCCCTACGATGAAATGCGATAGGAATGTATTGCGAAAACTGCGTGAACACATGCGTTTATGGCATTGACGTTTGATAGAAGGCCGTACAAAACATGAGATGTACACGAGCATTGAACTCAGTACAATATAGCGCACCAAAACTTGCGAACAAAACCCATCTTACACATTGCTCTGACCAGCTTATTGCACCCCTCAACGTACATGCCACCTTCATCTGTAGTGGTTACCAAGCGGACGGCCCGGGTTGACACAGTAGTCGATGTTGTATGCTCGGGAATTATCTAGACTATGTTTTCATGCTGACGAATGACCCTGTAGCAACCTGTCGATCTCTCGCGTCCAGTCAGCTCCCTGGCGGAGAATGTATCGACCGCCATGGCGGCACTTTACTCGCTCCATATTGCATTGTCCAGTGTATACGGGGAACTTTCTCCTTTCATCATCGATTTCACAGAGGCGAAACAAAATATAAGCCAGCAGTGGGAAGAATGGCTCTTATTCCTCCAAGATACCGCTGGCTACGCCCGTGATTATGTCACTGTTTGTCAATCTCTGCAGACCGGGGACCCGGCTCAGCATACTGCATCAGCGACAGCCGTCCTCAAGAGCGCACAGAGCGTGCGCAATGGACTGTCAAAGCTGAAGCTTTCGTACACGCAGGCAGTACATCAATTTGTATCGCGTAGATACGAGCCCGCCCAAGTGTCTTCCGTTGCCAATGTCCATCGTATCTCTGAAGCTTTCAAGTCGTCTTCAGCTGCTCTCCAGAAATCGCTCACATCTGCTGAGGATATACATAAGTATTGGGAGGATCATGTCTCCAATCTAGCTGAACTTTCTCGTTCTCCAAATATGGTCGATAGTGGACATTTCCGAGAGGAGACTGCGAAGTGGATCGGTTATCACGATTCCCTTGTGCAAGCGATTGACTCTATATCGTCATCTTGCGATGCTCTTATGGTCGCTCCGATTAATCAATCCAACTCCTGGCTCAAGACGCTTTCACGTTTCCTCCCAAGGTGGAGAGATATTGGGTGAGTCGATATGAGTATACCATTTTCATAACTTCATTGGCTTCATCAGACGGCAAATCCCGAGTCCTTCGTTTGTACCGGTAGCTACTGGCAAGCAGGACGGTGGCTATAAAGTCCTGAATAATCCGATGCAGTACAACATATTGACCACCACACAAGTGACTTACACGATCCATGCCTGTCTCCATATATTCTTCAAACGGATCAGGTGAACAATATGCTTAGTTTTGTCTTCGTTGGTAGACTAACATCCTTCTCAGTATGCAACCTGGCTTACGTTCGAGTTGCGTCGAGGGCCTTCTAGTGCAGGCCGATAGATATTTCTTGACCCTGAACAACGTCGAGAGTGTCATCGCGACAGGAATAGAAATTTGCCGAAATGCTCAGTGGTTAACTTGCAATCAAGAAGTTAAGCGAGCTGCGTCGTCAATGCACGACGGGGGGTTGGCCGTTTCAAAGCTAATCACTGCTATACTCATTGAATACGAACAGATAGACGAAGCATTACAACGGGTAAGCCTGAATAAACTGCAAGCATCCAAATATTGCTCACACAGCTTGCAGCAAATCGCATTGAATGCAGACGCAAGATGTAAAATAAACAAGGCGCCGTATACATGTCAATGGCGGTATTGTGTAGCCAAAGAGGGTCAGGCTGCATTTGCCCATGCGAAATCGTTTGTTGACAGACCTTTGGCATAGATATCAAACGATTGAAAGACGGAGAGTTGCTTCTTTACACCGAAACGGTTTTGAACCGCCTGGTTCAGCTGTTGAAAGGCTTCAACTCATTTTGGTCCCAGTTGGTGTCCGACGTTGAATATTTTTACTCCCGTCCCGCAATTGGCTTGACGTACAACAGACAAATTTTCGAAGGATGGAGAGATCAGGAAAATGCCCTCATTGCATATCGGACTCAGGTGATATCGTCCGGACTCTATGGCACTCTATGTTCTATTCATGCTGTGAAATAGGTGACGAATGGCCAACGGTTGGATCAAACAAGAAAGGTGTCATTGGCGGACAGAGTGCGTGACTTAATATGCAGTGGCGGATTTTAATATGCATGTGGCTCTGACACGCTATGCGCAGTGCTAGTTTTTCAGTTATGCAGTCTCTTATACGACCTCTTATACTTCGCAGCAGAAGCCTTGGAGGGTTGATTTATTAGGACTACACGATGCTTCGACTAATGGAGTCCTTGTCTTCGCTTAATCGTTACAAAGCCTACAGTATGTTTGTCAGTTGATAGCATATCCGGAATACTCCTTCAAAAGCTCCACGATAAGAAGTATTTCCATTACTATTTATTGGAATTAACAGTGATGGGAGGTTGTGATGCAATCACAGCCTCTCTTGACATCGCCGCAGATTATATACGTTTCGTGAGAGTGGTTACTTCATGGACGGAGAAGCCAGGTGCAAAGATGGCTCATGGGGTCCAAGGTTGGTCCAAGGTGACTCGTCCTGTCAATCTATTACTGAGGATTATGTAATCAGCGCCCAATTTTTTATTGTTGCCCACAAGTTTGTCTCCTCCCATTCAATGAAGTGTAAACGCGGAAGCGGTGCCTTTTCAATGATGGATTCATGGAGCCTCGCAACCTGAGTCCCTATTCGAGAGGCATGCAGTCAGAGCGGCCTTCAAAAAGAAAGTGTACAAGAATATGCTCGACCAATTGCGAGTCTATACGTCAGCACGATTGACGCTAGCCTCAGAGTCGCAGAGAGAGGGATGTCCATCTCCAGAGACGCGACGTCCGCCTTCGAAGACGGGACACTGCCGCTCAAGCTAATCGTCGGGACCAATGCTAGAAAGGACGGAAGAAGCCCTCAAGGACGTCGACAACATATCAAACCGGTTTAGAGGCATACGATTAGCGTTGTATCATGTGCGCTGCTGTATCGTTATCACTGGCAAACTGCCCAGTCCTACGTTCTGAAAGGAACCATTGGATGAATTCACGTAGTCTCGTACTGCTTATGATTAATTGGGGTCACATGTTAAGCTATGCCACTATCAAGCGTTCTCGTATGCCTACAGCTCTCCCTTCAACTCCTCTAAGTACCTCCTCAATTGTCCAAAGACACCGTTGCTTGAGCGTCGGCATAGTCTACCCTCGCTCGTTTCTTCCCACCTATCACCACCAACCGAGATAGAGCCATACAACAAGTGTTCTGGGTCGTACTTGTCCTTAATTTGGAGGAGACGGTCGTAGTTCGCCCCATAGAAGGCATGTTTGAAATGAGGTTCGACTGGAGAAGCCTCATTCAGGTATGATCCTGACTCCGGTGCCAACTTGCGGAGTGCCTCGGCGAAATCGTGCGTAACAATTCTCTGATCCTCGAAGATGCTTTCGAGGCTCTGGCGATCATCCAATAGCCTGATACAAGTCTATATTAAGATTGCCAATAAAATACATTGATATTGAAACAAAGACGTACTTGATAACGCCCATCGTGCGCTCAGCTTGCCTCCATGCAGGAAGGACGGCATTATCCGGGTGACCGGCAGCATCCAGTGTGGGTCTCACAGCGATATCCAATAGCGCACCACCCTTGCTGGCAATACCCTTCAACGTATCGAGCAGTGCCTCGAAGCTCTTTTCATCCTCCCAGAGTCTCCTGGGCAATAACCTGTTCCCGATCTGGAAGTTGGCGATTTCAGCTCCTTGGAAAGCAGGCACAGCTGAGAATGCTTGGAGGTATCCAGGGTGATTGCTGATCGAATGCATATATTGGATGCCGAGGGCGTCAAGGTCATGAAGGAACGGTTTGAGTAGCGCGGTAACTTCGTCAACGCTGAGGCCAGGTGCGAAGACGGGGTCCAAGCTGAAGCCTGCGAGGGAGTAGACGGCGAAAGAGAAGGCTTTAGCGTCAGTGAGTCGAGGGGTATTTCGCTGGTAAGCGGCAATGGCTTTCCAGAAGGTTTCTTCAGAGATGCCCTGGTTAGCAAATGCCAGAGAAGCAATGGTAACGGGGACGTCTGGATAAGCTTTGATGGTGACCGACCATAGGATACCGTAAGTTCCACCACCCTATAGTGAATAAAGTAGGTAAGCGCGTTGGTATCAAGGGATAGAACGATACGAACTCCACCACTCAAAGCCCAGTACAGATCCTTATTTTCGGTCGGTGAAGCGGTCACGAATTCGCCCTGAGGTGTAATTACTTCGTATGATAGTGCCTGATCTGCACCCATACCATAGCTTGAGCTGAGTACGGAATGCCCACCGCCTTGAATATAACCACCAGCGAAGCCAACAGTCTACGGAATTGGATGTCAGCGCTGATTGATGAAGAATAAAGGATACTTACTGGGCATTCACCACTAACGATAGCGAGACTGTGTTTATCGACAGCAGCAACCAACTCCTCACCGGTAACTCCTGCGCTGACTTTGACGGCTGCACCCTTATATGGGCTCGAAGGCGAGTCGTACTTATCGATGATAGTGATATCTTTCAGATGGTGCATCCAGACGGAAACTCCACCTGCACCGGTAGATCTACCCATGTAACTGGGTGAATGATGGAAAGCATCAGCAACATATACTTTGGGAAGATTGTGGTGAACATACTCATGGCCAGTATTTTTAACGACGAAACGGACATTATTTTCTTTCGCGAATTTGAGTGTGTTGATGACGTGTTCAGGCTTAGTCACGTTTACGGTGTACTGTACATAGGGTCCAGTCAAACATGGAACATTTGGATCGGTAAAGGGATCGCAAGTCTTGTTCAAGAAGATAGGGTCCATGATGGAAGAAGGGTGAAGTTCGCTGCATTGAAATTGGCTAAGCGTCGATGACGTCTGAGAAGCCAAAGAGAAACATACTGGAATGCAGGCTGGCGCCAGTTCTTACGAACAATTTCGCACTGCTCTTCGTCATAATTGGGATTGTGACATGGAGCACCAATGGGTATGGGTTTAATGAGCCGACCGTCGACGGAGGAATTCAATGCACTCCATGCAGCGGCACTCGGCCACGCTGCGTCACCAGGCAGGAGTCTGCATTGAGGGGACTCTATTCCGACTAATGCGCCGGATAGGAATAACGCGGCATCTATCGCGGTCGACCAAGCTTTCTGCAACATACTGATGCTGCGATATTAGAGGCCAGCGAGAAGGTAAGTTGCTTATATATCCAAGGTGGGAGACTTAACGCTGCAGTGGGTCTTTCAGATGGTCGTTTGCAAAGGAGATATCAGTACGCGTAGGCGATTCGCATCCGAGCGAAACTTCACGTTGTCATCCAGCCTAAAGTATTCACTGGTGGCAAGTATGGAAACTGATGGCCTCCTCCGTGGAAGAAACTAGAACGGCGAACAATTGAAGGCTTGTACCAATGCTAAGATTCTTATCATTGATTCTGTTAAAGAAGCGAGTCAAAGATACGCGACGGATCTGACAACGGATCTAGGTTCAGCGGTTTGACCTGGTTCACAGCGCCGGTGAACAAGCACACTTGTCCTTAAGTCCGCATCAGTAGCTCATGGGGTAATTGGTCCCGCACAAGTGACGCAATGGCAGGATCTGCATTGTCAGAGGATGGAGATATACAAAACCAGAGGCAGCCTTCACAGCCGAGTCAGAAAGCCTTGACAAAGGGAGCTCAGTAGGCCATCTTCTAACCGATACTTCGGTTAGATCGTTATCCTGCTAAGAGGTCCAGCGTCTTCACCAAGAACCTTTACGATTTAGTTGAGGTAGCAATCTTAGTCCGTCTGTTCGAGACCGCCAGTTCATATCAACGAGATGCAAGTTGAAAACTTGGTCTTGACAAGCTCTCATGGACCGAATACGTAGGATATTCTAGTCCCAAGTGAGAAGTGAGTTCTTTCAGGTAATCATTCGGATACGATCGCGTCAGTTTCAACAGAAATAATATATTGAACACCGGCTTACTGAAGAATTCATCCGGAGGGAAGCCATCGTCTCGCTCGCGAAGTACTTACTTCATACAGAGCTTCATAGTAATGCGACACGAATTTCGACTTCGGCGTGATTTTGCAATCCTCCCATAGCCCTGCTAAGCTGTCGTTGATACTTGGATCCTTGAAGTCGTAAATGTTGGCACCTCCGCGGCTTGCCGGCCAAGGCAAATTTACTTTTCTCACGGCCGGCGCTCCTATTGTTCTGAAGCTCGCCCAAAATTTCCTCGCCCAAAACTCGTCGTTAGCAGTGGATTGACACTGGATGAATATCTACAATGATAAGAACTCTGGAACCTGAAAATGGATCTGCCTCGACCAACTTTATACTGATGATATGGTTACTGTTGTAGCATTAGCTCCGCACGTTATCTTACCCTCATACTAATCGGATTGATGGCCAGCTTTTCCGATGGCCTACAGCAGTTGGACCAGGATCACCACTCGCCAAACTGACTTACCACGGCTATCTACCCCCTTTGAACATCACCCCCTGCCGACATGGAATGAGTAAGTCATCCAAGGACGCCTACCTTAGAAGCACAATATATATTCTCCCACCCAAAGCACGCGGTTTGTGAAAGGACCTATCCGCAAAGATGGCCTTCAGTATCACCGTCGTATACGTTCTTCTGAGTATCATCTCTGCTGGTCTTACTCTATTCTTCCGCCGAAAACGCTCGCTTGGGTTCCTTCGTGGTCCCAAGCCGAAGTCTACACTACTTGGTAGGTCCACTGTGCTCTGGTCACGCAGTAACCTTTCTAACATTTTATGCTTGCTAGGTCACGAATACGATCTGTTGAATGCAGAGGCGTGCACCTTGGAACGGGGCTGGACTAAGCAATATGGTACCATATTCCGCTCTGCTGGATGCTACGGTGTAAGTTACACTCTTCGTAGTCTTGTCTAATAGTCTACTCACGTCAAACTTATAGGAACATATACTGATGATTGCTGATCCGCGGGCACTTCAACACATTTACGAGTTAAACTACAAATATCCCAGATCAAAAGATAATCAAAGAGCCTTCAAGAAACTCCTAGGTAGAGGCATCCTATGGGCTGAAGGTCAGTGTATCGACTTTTGCAAGCAGGTAACACATCATGACGATGGTTATATCAGGCGAGGACCATGCGCGACACAGAAAGACCCTCAACCCTGCATTTTCGGTTGCTCAATCGCGCGGTTTCCTGCCCCTGTTCCAAACCTGCGGTGATAGGGTATGCGTTCCGGAACCCGTATTCATGACTATTCACCAATCATACATCTAATAGCTTCAACGTCGATGGGACGCTATCTTGCAGGGCGAGGAAAAGGTTCTCAACGTTTATGACTGGCTATCCAGAGTTACTCTGGACGTTATTGGTGAAGGTTTGTAGCCCTTGAAAGCTAGTCGAAACCACCTTAACTGATCACGCTGCTAAGGTGCCTTCAACTATCGGTTCGGCGCATTGGACAACAAATCTGACGAATTCTCTGAAATCTTGGCCAACCTTTTGTAAGACGTATTCAGCTCGTGCCTGCATCTCTTAATAATGTTTTGACATATTACGTAGTATGGACACCAAAAAGCCTACCGAGCGCACCATCCTCTTCCGTGCCTTCCGTCGAAATATGCCAAACTTCGTTGGCGATCTCTGCGACTACTACGCGACATGGTTCCCTTCAAGGGAAGATACACGATTCTCAGAGTTCCAGAAATTCTCTAAGGGCATTGCTCGTAAGCTCCTGGATGAACATATGGCGGCTTCGGCAGATTACGCTGCGAAGAAGGATATTCTTAGCTTATTGGGTACGCCGTTTCGTATATCGCCATTAAATCGATTCTTTAATGCCTGTCTCAGCCCGGTCCCCCTTCCACGAGGACCCCAAGAAGCGGATGGATGAAGACGAAGTTGTATCACAAATGGCGTAAGATCAACCTTTTAAAGAAGCCATGTCACGTCGATCTTGATTTCTCTTCAGAACTATTATCCTGGCTGGACACGACACGACCGCTGCTTCCATAGCATGGATCCTGTACGAATTGGCTCAGCACCCCGAAGACCAGGCCAAGATCTGGGAAGAAATTGCCCGTGTACGATCTGAAAACCACGGAGACCTGACCCCGGCAGATTACGATTCTATGGCCTATCTCAACGCTGTCATAAAGGTTCAGTTATTCTATCCTATTCCCTCGCTTTTTCCTATACTGAACTCATCTCATAGGAGGGTCTCCGATACCACCCCATCTCTCCTCTCCTGTATCGTAATGCCGGCATCGACGACGTTATCCCTCTCTCGCAACCGGTTACCTCCAGCTCAGGTCAAGTTATTACTGAAGTCCCCGTTCGCAAAGGCCAGAGAATTATATTCTGCATTGGGTCCTACAACAGGTAAGTCGACTAATAGCAATCTCGACATACCGCCAATTTGCCATATGTATCATGAACAGGCTCCCTGATGTTTGGGGCACCGACGCCGATACATGGAACCCTTCTCGTTTCTTGCCTGGCAATCTCAAGAAGCAAATCCCCGTTGGTCTCTATGGCAATACGTGAGTATAGACCTTCTATCGCTTATTCCTACTTCTAAAATTGGATGCGTCCTTAGCTTGACTTTCAGTAAGTAATTGATCCGGCTATATTATTGCGTAAGCCTCACTATGCATGTCAAGGCGCTGGTGTTAAAGGATGCATTGGGTGAGCTTTCGTCTTAGTTTTGGATCCCAATAGCCCGTACTGACGCTATGGCCACTCTCTAGCTGGAACTTCGCGTAAGTCGTGAACCATACCCACGAAGGTTAATGCTGATCAAATCCTTCAGTGTCCTCGAAATGCAAGCCGTTCTTTTCAGGATTCTGGAATCTTTTGAGTTCCGCATGCCCCCCGACGTTGATGTTCAGAGAATTATGGGTGCTATCATGGTTCCCATGTTGCGCGACAAGCTGCACGAAGGAATTACGATGCCCTTGCTCACCAAAGCGAGGAAATAAATACTTGACTTTGTATTTAACTTCCACATAGGTTCTTACATATTTACACTCTGCTATTTTTCTGAAAAAATAGATTCTTTCTATTCTGGACATTGGAATTGAACTTAAGTTCTTGTCGCGGAGTGTACTTAGACTGAAGTCTGTCTGTTATCTAGCTTTCGACGGGGTAGCAGTGCGCGACTCTAGTTGGACTCTGCTCACAACAGGTATCATGACTACGGGGTACTGTTCCCTCGCCATTATCCTTGTGCTTACTTACTAGAAACGCTCCCGTGGCTTAGCGAGCCCAATCCCATACATGAACAGATAGAGTGAGCATACGTCTATAGACGTAAAATCAGAGGAAAGCTACTGCCATTGTCACTTGCAGGAACTCATTCGATCAGCTAATTATATGTTTACAACACTGTATTTGATCGAGTATCATATCACAAACCCATTACTCACATGTAATCAGTTGATATGTGTGCGTAATGTTTGTCGGGTGAGAAGTGTGTCCAGATGTTTCAAGGCGCTCTGCACATATACATACCTGAGCTCACTGCCGCCAGATGTGTATAGATTTTGAAGTGCTTAATTCCACGCTACTTACGACGGGATGTCCTCTAGGCTATCCCTGTCTGGGCCCCTAGACCCCTAATTGCACCCTTTTAAAGCAGTCGAGTTCACTTCTTCGAAATCTTCCTGCAGGCCCGTTGCAAGAGTCAATGAACAAGATAGGTGAACTCAGCTCACCAAAAAATATCGTGAAATAAAAGACATCTAGCTTTCAGAACTGTCTCAATATTCTCAGGCAAAATGAGGATTATGCAATTTCTAGTGCCATTGAAGACCAATAGTAAAACATAAATCGCGTTGGACGTGATGACACGCAGTTTGAAACTAGAAGTATATATAGTAGGAACATCGATACTTGCAAGTCTCCGGTTTAATCTCGACGACGGAAAGTAACAACAGCATTGGAGGGTATAAGTGTCATCCTTGCAATCCACTGTGTAAGGAACTTCTTCTGTTCCTCGAATGGCTTAGCCTTAAGCTCTGGTGGTACGCTAACCTCGAACTTCTTGACTACGTTTGCCAGGAAGCACACACTTTCTGTCATCGCAAATCGTTCACCCATACATGACCTTGGACCGGCGGAGAACGGCATGACTTTGCGTGGGCTTTAGTGGCCGATTCTCAAAAACCGGTACGGGATACTCACATGCGTCGCGTGGCCAACGGTGGGAGTCAGTGTCAATGAATCTCTCGGGCTTGAATTCGTTAGCGTCATCTCCCCAGTGGATTGCTGCGCGTGATATGATGAGTTACGTTCATACTGACCAAGAGTGGGAAAACCAACGGTTGTAGTGTAATCCGATGATATCAATGACAGCCAAACTGCCGGCTGGCACTGTCGTCGTAAATTCTTTCACTCCGGTCAATCCTCCAGCTGCGTCTTGCGTGAATGTGTGCCCAGTTAATTGAGCGTCAGCAGACACAGGAGAGGCGACACGAGGAACGGGAGGGAATAAGCGAAGTGATTCGCGGAAGACAGCAGTGGTATATTCCTAGTACGAGGTAGGTCGAGACTGGCTAGGGCATGATTTGAACCACGAGACTTACCAATCGAGCCATGTAGTCTTTATACGCCTGGAAGGCGGGTCAAATGAATGTCCTCACATGAATATTACTGGAAATACTCACAGAAGCATTCACCGTCTCCGCATTTGGAGCTTCTCCAGGCCATAGCTTGTTGACTTCTTCATACACTTTCTGTTGAGCCTCAGGATAAAGGGCCAAAAGGACAAGGGTAAAGCAAAGTGAATGAGCGGATGTCTCTGTCAGATATTTGATATAAGCCTTAGCTCTCGAAGATGAACCATGAAGTCATACCATGGCCGGCCAACAGGAACATCTATACACCTTGGTCAACATAGTCTCTGAAAGATAAAGTATCACTCACAAAAATGTCTGACAGCATCTCGTCGTCTGTAAGCCTGCGCCGCACAGATTCGTCATCTTCCTGGGCCAAATTAGCTTGAACCAAGTTTTGTAGCAAGGCTGCATCCAACGCAGTAGCATTTCCACCCGCCACCCAAGCACGAGCGCTGGATATTAGTTCTAACATGTGTAGCCTCAGAGCGACGAATGATTCCTTCGTTTCCTTCAAGACAGGGCTGATTCGGGGCACTTTGACATAGTCAAAGAGCGTGAACATCCAGTCCGGGGTCAAGATTTTTGGAACGAGGTTTTCTACAGCTGATTTTACAGCGGGACGGAAGGGGATGTGGTGGGCTCCTGACGTCTTCTCGAGGGATGTATCGTCGGTCCATGAGTTATGCCTACCGAAAGCAGCCGAGGATAGGATCAATAATGCAACCTGTACATAAGTGGAATATTAGGGCTATCCGTCTGTCAACCGTAAAAAACAGAAATACCTCAGTTGCGTCCTTCAACAATTCTACTTTGAATTCTTTCTTTCCCTTATGCTCGAGGTCAAGTTGTGAGAACCAATCATGGACAACTCGAGTGGAGTGGTGCCAGACAAGAATGTTGTTGGCCTAATGAGTGTAGTCAGAGACCATCCGATGCAAGGGCATATAAGAGGCGAACATCACTGAAGGCTGGTTTGGCCACTGCGCGATGCCTCTTCCATTCCGGCCCTTCCGTGGCGACCATATTCGGACCGTAAACGCTCACTACATTATACTGTCAAGATGTGAGTTGAATACAACCTCACGCGAGAGTCAATTCCCGACTCTTACCCCTTCCAAGTCGCGTCGAAACGTGTTGCGATTGTTGGAAATAACTTTGAGAGCACCAGCATCAGACACCCAGAATGTCGGTCTCGCATTGGAGAAGAGGGCCGAGCTGACGATGGTACTTCCGTATTTTGCGTACGCTATCCCGATCCGTCAGCTTAAGGAAGCGGGATAGTATCCATGGAGCCATTTGACTCACCTGCGTATTTGGCGTAATAATCACCCACTTGACCACTGAATGGGAAAAAAGGAGCAAGTACAGGGGCTGCTGAGCGGAATGGGTGAAGCCATGTGATAGCTCCTCCTGGACAGTCACTGGATCCTCGTTTAAAGCACGAAAAACAGCAGAGCCGCACTTAGCATACCTTAAGGTTTTGAGAGTCCGCCTTGCAGCGATCAGTTTCTCCACCGCTGTCTTGACGAACCAACAGAGGGCAAGGGTGGTTACGAGTTTGATGGCACCCTCAGGGCTCGTGATGATAGGAGAGCTCAACCTCAAATTTGGCTCGGTCAGCGGCAAGCTCGACATGGATGAGGCGGAGGTGGTGTAATAGATGGCATAGCCCAGCCCTAAGTGCTTGAATAAATACTGAATGGCGAGGAATTCGAAGGGGATATCTTCTAAAAAGCCTACACTAGATCAAGGGATAAGTCAGGTGTATCTGTGGTGTCCTATCGCTGCTGATCAGAATCGCCGAACCGATGTTCCAGGCCGGTACTTCTATGACGAGCATTGAATTGGCCGACGACTCACGTTCAGACCCACGGACGAACAGCGCGGAGATTACAATCAAGGCGACTGGGGTTTGAGTAATCTAGTGCTAATCAATTCTCGCTTAATGCACTTTATCTCGAGAATTGCAAAGCGAAGGTAAAGAACCGTCGTTGGCGAGATCAAGCGTCATGATATTCATCTTTTGGCTACCCGAAAAAGAGGTCTTACATATATGTCCTCAGCCTAGGGAAAAGCTCCCCGCCCTTTTTATGGTACCGTTTAAAAGCCGCCAAAGATATTGAATCAGAATGAACTGATCAAGAATGAGATACCTTACGGGTTGTTGGCGGAAAAGGCCGGAAACGGACTCCGAGCGCTTAACGTCAGTCGCTTAGCTAAGCGCATTTGGCTGAGATAGGAGTGAGCAGGTAAAAGGACACGAAGACAAATCTGTATGGTACGGCAAGGATCCTCCCGATAAATAAACTCATAACCAGTCGGAGCATTCAAGAGAGGTCAAATGCAGCAAGAAGTTTCCTACACCCCAGATACACCAGCACCATGAGGCTGACCAACACGAGTGTGCCGACGAGCCTGGCTATTCAGTCTCCTGAGGAAGGAAGGCTTGCTGTCTGTCTGGTCAAGTGCCTTCCCTCTCTCAATCTATGATGGCCTACTTCAATATTCTATGCACTTGGATAAGGTCTGATAATTACCTCGTCGTAGTACTTTTGAAGGCCTGCTTCTTGCTTTTGCCATTCTTCAGAGAGATCTCGATTATTAAGTGCTCTCATCGGTCCATGAGCGGAGATATGATTAATATCCTCGACCAAATCAGACCAAAAAGACCGGGACTCAGTGAGTAATGCCATCAAGCTGCCCAACGTAGCTTTTGTATAAGCCAGCAACTCTCTATCCTTCAACCCGCTTATGACTTGACCAAAGCCTTTATTAATAATCGGAGCACATGAGTGGGTGAGACCTTACAGCAAGCAATTTTAGCTTCGTCCGATTCGTTGAATAGTGGGACTTGGGCCTTATTGCGTTTCTTGACCGGGTTACGGATAACTTCCTGCTGTGATTTTAGTAGGTATCTACCCGTATGCACACACATATCATACCTGTTGTAGTGCGCTTTCTATTGCTTGATACTCGGACACTATCCCATCGATGTGATTGGAGACGTAAAATGCGTGATCGCGCAGCGAAGCGGAGGCCTCAGTATCCATTTGGTCGCGGATTATTCTCTGAGCATCCCGGGAAACTCTTTTCCAGGCGATGGCGATATCGCCAACGCTGGAGAGCGTGTTGATATATCTAGCTGCTTGTCGAAGGAGACGCTCGTAAACGCGCAGTCGGCTTCTTATCAAATTCACTCTAAGGGAAGTTCAGCACAATAGCAAATGCAGAGACTTGTCTATTACTACCTTGATCGAGCGAAAAAGGTGCGAAGACATGCGTGGAGGATGGAAGTAGTCTGCGTAACGACGAAGACGTCGTATGGATTTGTTAAAGCCTTGCAGCCAACCTCATGATGCATAACGTTTTCTATCCTGTAGCCAGCATTGATAATGGTATCCATGTTCCGGCTGGCAATGTTCACAATCAGATCTTGTGGAAGAAGAGGTACGCATGTTAGCTCACCTAACATCTGTATCACTTGTAGTAGCTCTTCGTTTCGGGCGCAAACGCTCAAGCATCCTACGCCAGTTGTTGGATTGGGTTACCGGCACCACGCTCAGAGCATCGCAAGAAAGCGAGATCGAAAAAGTCGCTTGAAGAAGGGAATCATGATAACCTTTCCATCTGGCGATTTCGCTTCTGAAATAGCCACTGGAAGCTAGATTTTTGATTCCTTCACCAGAACGAGACATAGCCGCTAAATGGGCGACATAGTCCTCCCAGAACGCGGAAACATCTCCGATTGCAGTAAGGGACTCTTGTAGGGCGGCCATAGATGCCTGGAAAACATCGGAGATAGTGGGGTGTGTAGCCGAGTGCGACATATGAGCAAATGGACCATGGGACGCTGATAACGTTCCATATTAGCTAGGGATTAATCCTCCTCTACGAATAGAGTACACACCATAAAGGCCAAGATCGATCAACGAACTTGACTGTCCTCTTCGAGGGGGTGCATTGTATTTTTGGGAAGCAAATTCACGGACTGTGTCCGCATATGGGGGCCTTAACTTGGTCAGTTCGCTACGCAATTGCTGAGCATAGGAGATGGTTGCTGAGGCGGCGGCGGCGGCTGAATGCTGGGTAAGATCTCCCGACTGAAGGGATTGACATAAAGTCATATAATCCCTTGCATAGCCCATGGAGCGCTGGAAAAATGAACTGAAGCTTTCCCAGTGCACGCGAATGTTATCCTTCGCCTGTACAAATCGAACGACAGAAGGAGACGAATCGTCGTAGGCATTGGACAAAGCAACGTGGAGGGAGTACAACGCCGACATGGATTTCGAGATACTCTCCGCCAGAGACGTGACTGGGCGAGAGAGTTCGACGGATTGCTATACAGTTATATCATTAGTATTCAAGGGAATCTTCGTAGAACTCAGGCGTACGACGTCAGCTCTCGGATTGGCTCTTGATGCGCTCTTCCTGGTTGCGACGGTTGTTGCTGGCATGCTCTATGAAGGAAGGAGAATACGTGGTTAAGAATAAAGGGGGGGTTCTGATGATACCCTTGCAAGATGTTATGCACTATAATGTAGCTGGTCCAATTCTCGTGTATTTCTCGTGCCCTAATACCACCTGCAACGGAGTGGATTTCGATAACGAAGTATTGTGGAAGCCGTCCACACACCGTTTCACCTTGATCTAGTCAGCAAAAAGTCCGCCGAAAGCGCTGAAATGTCACCAGAAACGCGTTCATGGTGCTGTTTTAATGATGGTCTTGATGATATCCACAGCATCGGAGTGCTAAATCCTGCTTGCAATGCATTTTCCACACCACGACGACGATACCATTGGCTGGAAGTGGAAAACTCCGGACAGCCACATACAACTTTCCCGAAAGTAAGCAATCGTGAGATTCTATCGATCGAGGATATGACAATTCAAATTCCGTTGAACCGCTGATGGAACCCTCCGATGCAAGAAATGAAATTTCTGTAAGGTACTCGTGATCAACATGCTGAGTTCGGAGGGGATACATATTTATGGGGTGTAAGGTGAATTTCCCCTCACACTTCTGGTATCTTGATAGCTTTCAAAGCGGGCAGCAAGATGGTCTTTGATAGTCATTTAGTAATCATCACAAATAGTAAGTATCCTCCCCTTCAATAAATGACACTCACATCTCGACAACTAGCAACGCACGAAGCAAAGCCAAGTTCATCCGAGCACCAGCATATCCCCCACGGCGACGATAACCTTCCTCACAACGACATCTTGCACAAAGCTTCGCAGGCTGAAGTAGTTCGAGCGCTGACCAGGTCCAACCATGAAACGTTCGAATGCCTAAAAGTATTTTGCGAGAAGTACAAGTAGGTCCAAGATGCACGACACTAAACCTCAGGAGTTGAAATCGTTTTAGGGAGAAACGCACCTTCATGCATTCTCACTCCAAGAAGAAAATTTACAAGCATGTGGTCGAACAAGCAGGAATATATGTTAGCACGATTGACGTTAGCCTCAGAGTCGCAGAGAGAGGGATGTCCATCTCCAGAGACGCGACATCCGCCTTCGAGGATGGGACCCTTCCACCCGAGGTAATCGTTGGGCCAATGATAGAAAGGACGGAAGAAGCCCTCAAGGACGTCATGGACATATCAAGCCGGTTTAGAGGTATACGAGTAGCATTGTTTCATGTGCGCTGTTGCATCGTCATCACAGCAGATTTGGACTAACGCGAGCGTAGGAAATGCAACGATTGAGCCCTGGTTCATCACTGCAGATATACGATATGAACGAAGAGTTAGGAAAGCGGCACAAACTGGAGATAGAGGGTAAGTACAAACGCTACCCGCCTGATAATAATTTTGATTATTCCGACGGACAAATGATTAGAGCTACGCAGCATGGACGACAACGATCTTTTAAAGCTCACCTTAGCAGTTTTAGACCAGTTTGTGTCTATCGTTGGCGATTTCGTAGATTGGTGGAGTAGTTTACAAGTCGATGTGGACCGTTTGAGTGCCGGGATACGATTCATTCGAAAGAACCCCGACATCAGTGGTCAAGTCCACAAACAGTGGCAGAATATGGAGCAGCACTACAAGACATATCGGTCTGAGGTTAGTGACACGATCATCTCCTCGTAATAGCTTACTCATGAGTTTCGATCGTAGATCATGGCTCAGCAGGATTATTACAATCGTGCCCTAAAAGACTTAATGCCTAAATCGTTTATTCATCGTGTAGCACGACGACTAGGCTTCGAATAAGTGCAGCAATATGGCGAGCAATGTCTCTGGAATACTTACATATGCGATACCCAAGTTTTTTGTTTAAATCGAATAACCCATGTAAAATGCTTCTGAAATACGATCGACAAGGGTGCACAAGGTACAATACTTTCAGCTGTAACGAGCTCCGTATATATTGGGATTCCCAATATATTTGGGAATACCGCATAGTTGAGTTGTGGTTCGAGCTCAAGCGAGTCAGTGGCTGCCTGTGGCGTGAGAAACTTATAAGATGAGTCAGCACGAATCATTTCAGCATGGAATCCTTGAGGATGAACACAACTGGCTCAGTGCTAGAATTTGAAAGTCCTTTCTTATCGGCTTGAGGTACCGCCGGATCGATAACTCACGGAACACTGACACACATTGTACTACCACGCATATTCCATGCTTCAATGGATTCCACGGTCGAAACCATGATCACTATTTAGAAAGCACTCCTGGTAATGCCTTTATTACTCACGTAATAGTACATCGTACACAACTCCCCCGGCACATCTCGTCAACTAGTTGCTACTGCTTTCAAGATGGAAGTTGCCTTAGGTAGATGCCTCATCTGTGCATTGCATTGGCCCCGTTACATTAACCACTCATTCAGTCCCACACGAGGCGCAACCAGTAGATAAATGCTCGGACATATCAATCGTTGTCGCCAATGACCTAAATGGCTTAGCTGCATCTGCTCGCAAAACGTTCCAGATTTTCGAACCTTGGAGTCAAGCGGAATTCACGTCTGTGTTCCTTCTCGACTGAGCTAGTGACTTACTGACAGCTAAAATAGTATAGAAAACGATCTCCTTAAAGATATTGTTAGTTTTATCAAGGTGCAATCGCAGGCGTACTGTCGTGCTTTATGCATGAGCCTCAGAACCAGCCGCAATTGTGTCATGCTTGCTGATGGAGCGATATCGCTTTGTGATGGTATTTCCGAAGGCAGGACTGAAAAAGAACTCTCGGCCTCCGTTGATCTCCTGCTGGAAATTACGAAATCGGGAACGGAGCAGGCTGAAGAAGTAGTCCAAAAGTTTAGAGCTGTACGACAAGGGCTCTTTCAGGTTAACCGACTCAATTTTCTCCTTTGTTATTTTTGCTGATACGCTGTAGTTAACTAGCCGCATTCCCTACGCTGTTGAACAGGTTGCCTTCGAGATTCATATATGTGAGGTTTCAAAGAAGCGTTATCAGCGCGCTTCAAAACATATTTCACGCATCCAACGGGCAATAGCTGGGCTGACCGAGACCATTGCGCCCGTCGTTGCCCCAATAATGAGCGCTGCTATCCCTGGCCTCGGAGTTGTGTTGCCAGTGGTTTTACCCCTCGCAGCGCTAGCTGCGGGAAAAATAGATGAACATGCTCGTTCCATGATTGATGGTGAGCGTCATTACCACTGCATTCCATAAGAATCACAACACTAACATCAATCTGGCACCGACTACGTTCAATAGCCCGTGAGAAACAACAATTAGCTTGCACGGAAGCCATCCAGCGCTTGGAGGCTATATCCAATGACATGGGAGAAGTGATCGAACACGTTGGTAAGCATACGTTGTGGTGGCAAGATATGGAATCCACATTTCGGGGTTTACAATCACGCATCCAATCATCGTCTGGTAGCTCTTCCTGGGACGCCTACCTCTTGAGCACCGTGAAGGGTAGATTTTCGGAAATAGCTCAAAGCAACCGAGGTTACATATCCGACGTACGTATAACTTCATTCCGGAAAGCCAAGAGTATAGACAAAGCTGCCTTTCAGATTACACGACTCGAGGACTTCTTTCCAAAGCTAATTGACGCCGACGGATTTACCAAGGTGAGGTTTCACGCTTACACCTTGTACCTATGTAATTTACTGTTATGCTTCCTTAGCGCATCACGAGTGAGTGTAATATTCATGCTCCGTGTTGTACGAGTTAAGTCGAATGTGGTTATAGCACTCCAACCGAAGGTAAGGTTCACTAATATTCATGAAGGAGTCACATAATTGAATTCGAATCAGGATGATCTTATGCTTATCCTCCAGTCAATAACGAAGTCAACTCATCAATACCAAATAGCTTACCATCGGCTCCGGATTGCGGCGTTAGATGTCAAGCCAAAGTATCGCTTGTCCCTTGACGAGGATATGGAGGCGATTCGAAGGTGTCTGCATGCGGAGTGTGAGAGTTTACATCAAGCCCTTCGGTTCATCAGTAGGGCGGAGCAAGGGCGGTCTACTGACGAAGCTATGAGCTCCGCCACCATTCAACAGGCAGCTAGGGAGATTCGAGAACAGCTAGGTGCTCTCGTCGGAAATTTACAGGAAACGCAAGCTACTTTTGAAGCATGCAAGCGGGACATCTCATCAAGGCTCCACCATACTACCACTCGCACAGGATCTCACGGTCTACTTGGTTTGGAGCCCTCTTTGCACGTATGACCATCACTCACACATCACACACAGGACATCGCCACAAACCTCACGAGTACAAACATCTGTCACATATCATGCATGGACTGGTCACTCACACGGACAACACGCCCCCAATCGCCTCGTTGGAACACGCCATCAGTCAACAAAATGCAAGCATCCAGGACCTCGTACGGTTCTTCAACCACAGCTTTTCGAGCGCCACCTTCAATACAATTCTGTATACCGGCAAATCCCAACCTCCGATCCAACTCTGGCATCTTGAAAAGGGAACGTTGACCGAGGTTATGGATAAGATTCTGGTTTCGGCAGATTCTCTAGCCAAGCTAGAGATGGGTCATTTCACGTTGTGATCAGATTCATGCGTCCTTTACTTCCGGCTTGATGTATTCTCATATTGTCTCTATAACTTCAAACAAGGGAATAGGATGGTGTATTTTACGATGTTGTACTGATAGATTCAGATTCAACTTTGACTTCATTGACGTCTGGTATTCGATCACTAGTGATCTCCGTTGTGAAAGCAATGGTCAGTGGAGTTCTTCTCGGAGATACCATACTTTGTAATCGAGGTTCTGATACGGTTGCGAACGTCTCTGTAGTCGATGGGGTCAAATTTAGGCCGACTCGAACAATAATCAGTGTCGGTATGATTCCCTGCATCGATGATTCGTTATCTCTACGTATGATTGTTTATGTGAGAACGCACCACTAGCTGTGAAACCGCGAGATAAACGACATACTAACGAACTATCAGGACCCTCAGATATTGGGTAGGTTTGCAACGTACGCTTCCAGGTAATTCACACGCGTAAGTGTTAGCCGGTACACTCCGCCTGGTCCCCAGCTCGAGCCGCGACAAGACGAGGAAGACAAGTAAAGACAGGGAATAAATCGCGCCAGACTCAAGTCTGGAGGGATATTGATGAACGATGGGGAGCGTCATATCAGAAGGGGTGAATGCAACACTCACACGACCGAAGTGGCCTTCCCGTACTTCTGTGTGTGTGATTCACCTAAGACGGCACCAGCTTGTCGTGAGCACCACCAAATTCGACCAGCTATGGTAGAAATAGTAAGCACAGATAATTCAAGAAATATGACGCCTACCTGTCAATCCAGTAACAATGATATTTGTTGCGAGTGATATGGAGATTGTCCCTACGCTTAGTCCCATAGTGTATCCATAGACTACAATGGCCCATGAACACGTAAATCAAAGGGCTGCAGACGACTGGAAGTACCTGTTGTAGTTACGACCAATATAATGGGCAAGATGAAATATTTGTTAAAGCCCCAAACGATGTAGCATCGATAAATCTGCCCGCCATGGTTAATGTAGGTTCAACTGATCTCGAAGTTGACGGACAATTACGCTATCCGCAATGGCACTACCAAGAGTCGTAAGCATGTATAACCAAGACCTTGAAAGTTCGGCGTACCTATTCGTCAAGTGTAGATATACAGCTGCAACGGCAGTCGGTCGAACATATGTTCCCGTCTCAAGATTCATACCCAGAGTAGTTACTATATCCAAAATCATGTGGGCAGTTGAAAGACTGAACATGGCGATAGCGGTGAATTGCAGAATGATGTTCCGCGCCTTCCCCGCGCTCCAGAAGATATAGACGCATATTCCAAATAGAATTACGTAGATACCTGCGATAAGATTAGCGAAACGAACTCCCAAATTGGTTTCGATGCGTGGACTCGCCGTATAGGAAGGTTGCGAGCTATAAATTGAGATTAACGGGTGGATGGACAATACGCAGTCAACGTACCCAAAGTCCAATGAGTGACGACTAATGTCACATGAATTAGATGAATGCTGGGAAACTAGCTCAAGGGTGAAGAAGACCGACCTTCCTTAGGACGAAAAGTGGCTGCTGATCGTCGTAGGCGAGGGGAATAGTATTGAAGAGCGGCATGTCCGTGTTCTCAAACGCCGTTCATCGAAGGGTATTTATGGGATTCCGGGATTAGCAATTGACCAGAAGATCGAGGTCATAATCACTGCCGTGGAGTCAGTGTATTGATGAGATCTATCCATAGGAGGCCGACTTACTAGCGCTTCAATGATTGACAAGCTAAAAGAGAAACTTATTCTCATATTCCAACCTGCGTGTAGACCTTGGGTCCCGAGGGTGACCTACAAATTACGTGTCGAGGATCATTCACGGCATGTGATCCGTTGTCGGAGTGAACCTTGAAGCTTCAGACACTGCATATATACATACTGCTGTGTCAAGAAAATGAATCTATAGACGACCCGGTATAGAATCCATGTTGGGACGACTAGAAGAACAAAACGTCATAGGCAGATAACCTCGCAAGGTCGCGGACGCATGCTATGAGTATGATAGACCCATCCACAGTCACGCCCAATCGGCAGGTCCTGGCGATTGGTTGATCGTCGATGGCTTGATGTTCATTTCACGCATCAGAGAGCGTGTGAGGAGAACCAATTCATATTCATAAAGTCATGATGCCCGGGAAACCAAGAAGCCACGGTGGAGCATCTTTAGTAAGCACGCAAGTAGATTCTGCATTATAAGTAAGGCGAAGAGCCCAGAGAGAAACCAGACACCCAAGTTGACACCATTATTGGAGACATGGCGACAAACATAAGTCTTTACGCCGTTGTCGATAGAAAGCATTGTCCTCGAAGACAACCAGATCTCCCGGACGTGTTTCAATGAGATCATTTCTAAGGCACCTACACTGTTGCGACTCCCAGGCCCTTCCCGCTGTCACGTCAAACACTGCGCTTGGAGTGCTCATCTGGGGAGCTATGTTTGTCGTCGAGGCTGGCCGAATTGGGGGAGTTATGTAGGAAGAAGCGCCGGTAGAAAACCCAAAGCCTCCCGAACGAGAGAAATGCAGTCGTCCCTCGAGACTCAACAGCCGCAACTACTCTGACTCCAGGAACTTTCTTGACTCGCCTTGCAAGTTGCTGGAGGAGGAAGGCAGGTGATCATGTGATGCTCTGGCGCTCGGTCTCTTTGTTCTGTCACACGTGACTTGCCGTTCGGCTCGTTTCCATCCCTCGGATCCGAGTCTCGTCGTCGACGTCTAAGTATTCCTCGTTCCTAAACCTATTGTCGGTACTCCCATGATGCTCGCGTATGAAGGGACACCTTCCATGGCACATTCAAACCTGTTGCAGATTTCTCGTATATTGCAGTATTCATGGATCCTTGAGCATTCTGTATCGGCATGACACTTTCCCCAGTCCTTGTCTGTGACTCAAGACTATCGCCCTCAAGTCATACTTTACCCAAATGACACTCGGAATTAGCGGCAACAATTGTACGGATGTCGGAGATACTTGGGTGCACAAAGGTGTTTTACTAGCATCCAGTTTTCTGATTTGGTGTCGGGCGTCTGAGTCGTGTTAATAGATCTGTTGACTGAGGTGTCATATGTATTTAAGTTACGACTCTGATTTATTACACAAATGCAATCATCAGTTACTGTAAGGTACGGCACATCAAGGTGATCATGGGTAGGATACGTAATACATTAACCTTCCGCAGTATTAGTTAATGTCGTTACAATCGCTGTCACAGTCGGCCTCCACTGAGACACAGCTACTCTTGCAAAGACCTGAACAAAGCAAACGGCATTATCAGGTGAGTATCTATTTCTCTTTTCTTGTTAGCTGCGCACTCACAGAATCCGGTACCATGCGTGCCAACTGGACCATGACTACAGAGTTTACTGCAGCAGACGTTCTCCCGCCTGAGCACTGAATCGGCGCGCCCGTTAATGACGGAGGCCGACGTGAAGGCGGCGCTGAGGACGAGCATAGATGTGAGAGCGACAAATTTATTAAGCACGACCATGGCAGATGAGTGAGGGTAGCAGGTGTGTTGGTTGTGTAATGCCACTCGATTCAGAGGCTTGTGTTGAGTTCATCTCTTGTTCTAGGGCTGCTTTATATCCTCAGCGCTGAAACCCACGAAGGCCAGGTGATGCCCTTTTACGTTATGCAAAAAAAGCTTTCGCCCACCCGCAGTCGCGTGCCCCTTACATTCAATTGAGGGAGTAGTCCTTGGAGATACAGTCGGCGCCGACGTTTTGAATCCAAAAATACCTAGCTATTCTTGTCGGTGTCCGTGCCTCTCTTCACGTGAAGCATGTACTCAGCTCCCTATGAACATAATTCAGTACATGACCATCGATTTACTGACTACTCCCACTGCCGACTAGTTATCTGCGGCGACTACCAGCGTGGCTCGCGCAAGTATTATCAGACAAAACAGCCGGCGCAAACTAGACACGACATGTCTGTCGCGCCCTGTCTCTTGATCAATTTCCCCTCACTCCAGGCTCCATTATGAAACACGCCGTGACTAGCGCTTAACCAGGGGCATTTGTTCCGGTCCTAGAGGAGTAGCGGATTCAAGTGTGGAGAGGTCATTGGATTACTATATTCAGCTCATAGCTGCAACGGAAGTACACCATCGCCGTTAATGGCCTCCATGACCCAACTCAGACCCTCTTAGCTTACGACGAGCAATGATACGAGTTCCACTGGTTCACTAAGTCTGAGGTATAGATTCCTAGTTAGTTCCCCATTCATGCCCTGATATCCATTAGTCTAGTAGTGTTCGCTGTTCCTACAAGACAATCGGAAAACAAGGCATCCGTATAGCCGATATAGTCACCCACCAACAGTCCTCTCATCAGGCTTCCAATCACACTCACATCCATCACAGCAAACTGTCTCCTGAAGACAACGAAGAATGCGGACATATGGACATCTTCGTCTTTACAATAATAAACATGAAAAGGCCTGCCGTACTTGCCGCGACTACCGCCTTTCCAGAATCACGTCCAAATGTCTGTTCCGATCTAGGAGGAATTGAGAATCTCTCTATTCCTAGTTTCTCAGTAGGCTACTAGAACAATAAGCTGCCTTAACTATTCGACCGCACTATCCAAGTCTTTCAGATCGATTATCAACTGCCTAAATGGCACTTACGCTCAAGAGGGTCTTGCTATGCAGTACATGTTCTCATCAATCATAAATCGGCACTATATCACCCATCAAACTCACTGGTACCGTAGTTCATATGACACCCTAGCACGAAATGCTGAACATCAAATTGATGCTTTATACATGCTTTCTTTTAGCCCTAAATCACTGCAGGCTCTTCAGCGTTGAATCGACATAACCATATTCTTGTCTTAACGTAGGTCTTTCGTGGCTCTCTACTGTATTCAGAGGCTGATTTCCATTTGCAGTGAAGATTTTCGACGGGGCACAACCTGCGATCTGTGTAATTTCAATTCGACAGACCCGCTAGCCATCGTTGTTCCTGCCTTCTCGGTTCTCACCACTTCTTCATTAACGTCGGGCCCCTATTTGGCCCCCTATGTCATCGCTTCTCTCAGTAGCGGTTCACTTGCGACTGTTCAGCACCAACCAACCAATGCATCACCCGCGTAAAAGAACACTATGCGAGTAGCAATGAAACATAGAGACATGCAAACGTCTGATAAGCTGGACAATCCAAGTCACATCGATGACCGTACCTGACATCTCGGGAAGAATAAGTCCGACTGTGACTTCCCATACACTCTACACTCCCGACCTTGCAACCACCAACACACACCCTCATATAACGTTGAACAATTGATAAAGTCATATCATTCGAGACGATACGATGATGCTCCATGTCTACACGTAACAGAGGAGATAGATAGATGGTCAAGATGAACATGTCATGACAAAACAATGCTCGTAAGTTGTACAGGGTATACAAAGATATAGAATGACCGTCGGATCAGATCTAGGAATACATATATACAAGTCCATCTCTTCATCAACATGCATTGTTGATTCCAACCTTTGGCCCACGACGGTAGGAGACAGACGGTTATTTATGGTACAACTGCGGGTCCGGTCGCGCCGAACTCGATAATATACAAGGGCCCAGCCTACAAACGTTATGAATCAACTTCGTTAGGCATCAAGGATCAAACGTACCAGCCGCATCAAAACTTGAGCGCCTTCGTAAAAGCAGCAGTCAAATCTTCATAATACTTCTCTACCTTCTTAAACTTCGCAACGTTACAGACCCCACTCTCGATATGTTGGACCAAACCCGAAATCAACTTGAACTCCTTCTTGCACTTTGGGCATTTGAACTCGTCTGCATCGTGTGCAGGGGAGTTCAAGTGCGTGTTGAGGGCGGATAGAGTTCGGAATGTGCAGTGACAGAGGTAGCATTCGTATTTGCTACCCGTTGAAGGAAGCCTCGGTTGCGATGAGGGCGGTGAGAGTTGTAGGCATGGTAGGTCCTTCGAGACGACGATCCGCGGAAATGGGAGGGACAATGCGCAGAGCGCGAACGGCCGCAGTGACTTGATGTCTATTGACGCCGTGACAACCAGATTCAACATGGAACGCGACGCCCGAAGGGCTCTTGTCATTGCCTTGCAGAAAGGACATTGCATCACGCGATCTTTATGTGCTAGAGAATTCTGGTGCTTTATTTTCAAGTGAAGGGAGCGGGGCGGGGTAGAGTGTAAACATACAGTACGGCATCAATACAGGGATAGAAAGACACAATACCTGAGTCAAAGCGTTGGGATTGTTGAAATCGCGAGAACATTCGAAGCACCAGTTGTGCTCTGCAGGTGCTAGTAAAGACTTTCAACGTCCACAAACTATCGTTTACAGCCCCTGCAGTACGGTTCCTCTTCCTCTTCGTCCTCTTCGTCAGACGTCTCTTCCTCTGAATCGGTCTGGTGCTTTGGATAGTTATGAACATGCTTGGCGTGAACGTATGTCATCAATGTCGTTCATAAAATCCAAAGGCATCCATACAATCTCTAAAGCGTCCACGCTTTCGAACCATCGTTGACAAGGTGTCACCATCGGAAAGGGCTCTGCAACAGTCTCCCAGCGTTGATGAGGAGTAAAACGTACGTTCTGTCACACAACGTTCAACGATGTTGAGAAAACAGTCAAGGCTATGGCTTGCAGAGGTAATAATAGCAAACAATGTGAATCTCCTATTGTCATGTGCGATCTTGTGAGATTGGTATCAGCAATGTTAGTCAGATCTGATATCAGAATGCGTTACAAATCCACCACTTATCGTCATTCTCATCTCACACTTATCGATATAACCCCTCTCTCCTCACTTTGCCCTTTGCCTTTGAATCTTCGTTTCAACCAACGACCAGCCTAATCGTCGTATTTACTCCCTGAATAACAATGGCTCACTCCCTCCCCGACTTGCCGTATGCCTACGACGGTCTTGAGCCCTTTATCTCTCGCCAAATTATGGAGCTTCACCACAAGAAGCACCATCAGACCTACGTTAACGCTCTAAACGCCGCAGAGGCTGCCTACGCCAAATCAACTACGCCCAAAGAGCGAATTGCTCTTCAGGCTGCGTTGAAGTTCAACGGAGGAGGTAAGTTACCCTATTTCATTATACGTAACGCATGTTGATCTTACGAATTGATCTTGACATCGGTTACTATCACTTCCTTGCGGTTGTTACCACAAAGGACACATCAACCACTCGCTCTTTTGGAAGAACCTTGCCCCTTCTGCATCTGAGAAGAAGGGCAACGGCGGTGTACTGAATGACGGCCCTCTCAAGGATGCCATAGTCAAAGCATTTGGTAGCTTTGAGAACTTCAAGAAGGAGTTCAATACTATTACCGCTGCTATCCAGGGATCCGGATGGGGCTGGCTGGTAAGTGATTTAGAACCTGTGTAGTCGTCGCGTCGTTTGCGCGAGGTCGCATCTTATAACGCTGGTCGGCGATAATAGCCGATCTATCGCCTAAAATATATTTTTACTTTAACTGATCATCTACGTCTGGCGTGCATATTGACTGATTGATCTTCCGTCTGACCTCTGATATAGGGATACAATCCTTCGACCAAGGTTCTTGAAGTCGTTACTACCGCTAACCAGGACCCTCTTCTGTCGCACGTCCCCATCATTGGCGTCGACATTTGGGAGCACGCTTTCTACCTCCAATACTTGAACGTCAAGGCTGACGTACGTATCCTCTCCTGATTTCAATCTTATATTTCTTCTCTGCTACTGATCCATCATTCAATTCCAACGTTGTACCATTCCTTCCTTCTTTCACCCATCTTTATGATATCTGATATCAATCGCTCACCTACTCACGCATATCATCACCCCGCAGTACCTCAACGCCATCTGGAACGTCATCAACTTTGAGGAGGCCGAGAAACGCTTTGCCGAGGCTACCTCCTCCGCCAAGTTGTAATCGCGCAAAAGTGTATGAATAAAAGTAGTACTCTTGGGAGGTTGGTATTTGATAGACAACAATAACCGAAACAAAGCTAGCGGATGTACACTTGAATTTGTATCGAATGTAAATCAATTCTGATCAAGCCCCTTTATATGTCTGAGGTCCGAGTCCCGTACACGACGTCTGCGTAAGCCGATTATGGATCAGATGGGGTATAAATGATCAACGCAGGTGACTGATCGCCGAAGGAGAGCCTGTCATTGACCACGTTCCTGGTACCTTCCCAGTCTTCGCCCTGTCCCTCTCATTCATTTATGTTGCAAGAATAACTATCGAAGTGTCCAAGAATAACCTCACAGATTTGAGCTACTGGAATCATTACCGCTCATGTGGTCGGCCATTACGCTGGGGAAAGACTTGCCGACGGTTGGGAACGAAAGGTGGTCATACTATTCATATTCAAACTGAATACATACATGGGAATGACGTTAAATTTGATGAACGTTCGTAGTGTATAAAAGGCGGGTCACAAGGGGTAAACGCGCTCGGCAGAACATAGGGGCCTGTGGTGTGGCCAAGGTCCGAGACAGATGCTCACCGGGCCAAGACAACCGTGCGGAAGCGACATCCGATCGTGATGGAGGCGAGAGGCTATATTCCAGATGATTCGGTAGCCAGATGGTCGACAAGGACGACACAGAGAGAGACTGGAACCAGAAGACCACAAGTTTTTCCGTGGCTGGGGGATCCTGAGTGACGACACCTGTCAATAGTGGATAAAAATGCGACTTGGGGAACACCCAAAATTAAACGGGCTGCGGTAGAATTGAACGTCGAGAAGGGGTGCGTATTTTTATATGGGTGAAGAAAATAACGAGGTGAGGCGCCTTCCTAGCTATTTCAGTTATTGCGATCATGGCGCGATCTGCAGAAAATAACGTGCCATCTGCTCCCAGCAGCAACCGAGGATGAAAATTACGCAGACCAAGAATAAGATCATGAGACCAATAACAAGGGGAGGGAGCGAACATGATCCATGTATAAGGAAAGGTCTGCCGAATGTGAATTTATGTATAGCGTTGTACATGTTTTCCATGTCAAAGGCGTGAAAAAACGCTCTGGTAACGCAATTGAACGTGTGTTGTTGAGTCTCCGCATTCCTTATAGAGGCAAGCTGCCTTAGATCCGACGACGTACCTTTGCTAACCTTTCCTCTTCACCTCACACACCAACTACCTCTCCTCCACACACTTGCTTCGACAACGCATCAGGCCATGACTGTGACTGTCCAAACCAACTCGCTTCCCTCACCGAATGGCGGCAAGGGAAATTCCTTCTTTGCCGGATTGGGCGCCAAAATCAGCCGAGCCCTCTCTGGTGACTCACCATCGTCCCCGACGATGGACGACGATGCTCGTTCTACAACTAGCACGAAAATCGGTGAGTATCATGTCAGGAATGCTTTGGGAGTGTTGATCAGGCGGAGATGATGGTGGTTGAAAGTCAAGAGTTGGCGATAAGAGGTGCTAGAGATAAGAGAGATAAGCGTGCTCCCGACTGAATATGGACGTCGTTGGACCTGGTCGCTATCTTATCTCTTTCCCTCGCCTTTCAGGGGTAAAACGAGCACATCAGTATTGCCATTCTTGTTGGGCCATCGGGCAGTGGGTTGTACAGCTCAACCTAGAATTGGATTCCGGGCCTTCCTGTCTTTGATTCGGACGTTTGACAGGAGTTGTTTTTTTTTGTTGGTCTCGATTCAACAGCCAACAGCCACCATTTACCGCAATTGAAATCCAATTCGTATAAAAGCAAAAGGATTCCCATCATCTCCTCTTTTCGTCCTTTCTTGTAATCCCCCATCAAATTCATAGCTTCTGACTTTGAACACATCATTATGGCAGACCAAGCTGAGCGCTCACTGTCTCGAGGCCGCGAAGGATTCGTATGTTTTTCCCTTGCTTCTCTCTTATCGTATTCCCGGCTCATTATCTCTACCGTCTCAATGCATCCTTCGATTATTTTTACCACGTTATTCGCCAATCCTCTCTCTAATTTAGCACTCTTCTGGACGAGGTGGCCTCGGTAACATTCGTGCAGCATCCGCTTCGCGCGATCGTCCCACAGATGGCCCAGATGACTTCTCCGTAACTCGAGGAAGAGAGCCAGCTGTAGACCCCAGCCGACAGGTACGTCTTCCCCGGTTCAGATCTCTCTCGATCTTAGCCGATAACGTTTATTCTTCGAGTCTAGGTTTATTCTACGGGGCGTGGTGGTGCGGGCAACATCAGATCCCCCTCACGAGACCCACAGACTACCTCCTCTGCTATCAGCGATGCTCAAGAGGCAAAAATCCTCAGAGATCACGCTGAAGCTGAGAAGACCGCTATTGTATGTTATTCGGTTGCTCCCTCCTCACCGCTAACACCGATCTCATACCTCACTAGCACTCATCCGGTCGTGGTGGTTTAGGCAACATATCCCGATCCCGCTCGCGTGGTCCATCCAGTCAGGCTGTCTCTCCCCCTAGGCACTCTACTGGACGAGGAGGCGCTGGAAACATCTTCTCCGGTGCCGGGAAAGATATCGTGGAAGAAGAGGAAAGGAGGCAACATGCTCATTCTGAAGGAATGTGAGTATCCTCACTGTTTGATCCTTTTTTCGTTCCACCTTGTATATCTACGTTCGATTACTGATCAAAACTCATTCATCATAGTCATTCCACCGGTCGTGGTGGATACGCCAATATGACGTCTACTCCGGGTCCCGGTATCGAACACCACGGACACGTTACAGGCGAATTTGAATCCTCTGGACGTGGTGGTGCAGGCAATATCCGTAAGTAATCGAGTATCAACTCTGCCCTTTCTTGTTGCCATTGTATCCTTATTACTGATATCCCGCTGTAGGAGAACACTCCGGCTCGCGCGATCCTCAGCACCATGAAAAACACGGAATTTCTGGATTATTCCATCATAAACATGACCACCAGGCCGACGTTGAGGCTGCCAGACCAGAGCCCCACGTTTCAGAGACCGGCGTCGATGGCGGAGGGATGAGGGGCGGCGTTCTCTAATATCGCTCAATCGATCACAAATAGTGAACCCAATTTCCTCAAATTGATTAAGCTGCGCCCTCTCCACTTGACGATATTCTTGATGATATTTTTGATACCTGTGTACCCTCTCCCATCCAAATCCCACAATTGTACGAAATGTTATCTGCTTATTTTCCCTGCCCTCTTCGGGTTACTTATAAATGTTCGTTTTCTTTCCATCTATCTTCACTTTTACGTATTTTAATGTTTGTATTATTGGCCTGCCTCAACGAATGGAATTTCTTGAACGCTCTTAGACGATTGCATTCAATTGAATCCTCGCTTCTCACCTGTACACCCACCGTTTTGAATTTGGAATATTACATAATGAACGTTAGTTTGGCCTCCAATCGCGATTGCATTGAGTCATTATTACAGATTATGTAATCGCTATCTTATCGCTTAATATTCTACCTGTTATCAATCCCGACAGCCTTTTCCCTCCGTATCGTTTATTGGGTGTACGTAGGGAGCGTATGACTATGGATGACAGACGACTCAATTTTAATTGATGGGAAGCAAAAAATCATATGGCATATATCCGCACGTAATGTACGATGTGCGTATCCGGGTCTGGGGCACAGAAGGACGGATATTAATTGTAAAAGTATACACATACACCAGCGTAGAAAAAAAAATAGGAAAAGCGCACGACGCGCCGCGAAATTGATACTACAATGGTATGGAAATGATTTCAACCAAACGACAGAATCCAAATCTAGTTCGAAAGGTGATATGTCAAGATCTACAGCAACCATAAAAGTGCCATTCTCCTACTCGATAAAGATGGCTTCTGGAGCCTTCCTTGTCAGAAGGGAGGTGGGAGGTAAGCGAGTGAACTGAATGAATTCCAGCCGTTTATACCGTGGAGGCGATCGGGTACTGTCTTTTTGTAGCAAGATCGCTAAAGGAACATTATGAGTGGAGACACCGACAATTCCTAATTTGTATTCTGCAACTTTTGACTCGGATATAAATCCCTCACGGCCCATCCACCCTCCTCGAGAAGCCACAGTATCCCTATCTCCACATACAGAAAAGACACATGTGCCGAACAAAGGAAAACGGGAGTCAGTGCCCTCGAACTCAGATTGGTATATATGTTTAATGTCGTGGAGTGTGATCATGATCCGCAGGCCGCAATTGGTGAAACTGAAGGATGGATCAAGGTGGGGGGCACCGTGGCCGGTGAACAGTGCGTCAGAGGTCAATTTCCCATTCAAATTTAAATGAGATTGGGATGGGTGGTTGTAGTCGATCGCCTAAGGATCGGCAGCAAACATGGAGCACCACCTTGAAGAGCATCCATTCCAGAGGAACAAACTTCTGTCCTCAGAGTGCTGAGCGCACTCGACCTGGAGCCTATAGAATGCACGTTCTTTTCCTTCGTCGTAAGCGATTGGCAGCTGGACGTCGAGAAGACCTAAAAGGCGATACGCAATATCTTCGCGGCGAGTCGTCTCTCGACGAGATATCCAGCGATATACCATACGCGCATTATTAGGGCTTGGTTGATATTTCCTAGGTATTCGAGCTCAAGACCTATCTGATAATCGGAATTAATCACCCTAATTACCGAGACAGTTCATACCAGCGGCTAGAGCTACTTCTCTCATGAGGTCGCTCTCCCCAAACCCGGCATCCTGTGTTTCTTCAGCTGAGTCAGGGACATATGGTCGGTGGCTCGGCTTCGATGGTCCAGCATCGATTGATCGACGGATGTCAAATTCGCTGTCATGGAGTCCTGTCCAATCCGAACGAAGGAACTTGACCCGACGGGGAGCGAGCAGTTCTTGCAAAGTCCAACCCCTCTTCACTGCTGCTGCCCTTGTCGATGCATGCTGTGTCGATCCAAACGTAACGACAGCCGTACTGCTCAGCTACTGAACAGAAGTGCTTGAACTTTATAAGTCCGCGTTTAGCTGTCGCAAGAGCGAGGCTTTGTAAGTCGCCAATAGTGATTTCTCCATCTTCCCGCCTGTGGGATAGGATGGCATACCTTGCCCCGATTTCATAGATCTTAAGGAGTTCGTCTTTATCCGCCAATATATGGTAGTGAAAAGTCGTAGAACCCTTTGCCCATCCAGCTGACACTCGCTCCTTAACATGTTCCTTAGCTGCGAATGTGATCCGTTGGGCCAAGTCAGCGCGGGTGACGAGCCGCTTGTCTGCTACATCGTAAAGACGTATCGGGCAAGCATGGACAAGGCGCTGGATATCAGGCAGGATCCTAGCATATATTGTGGAAAGGGACATCAATCTAAGCGATAGGCGGATACATACTGTGATCGATGTCTCAGTTCAGAATTAATTCAGTTATCCACGGGGATGGAAAGGATACGATGAGTTGCGACTCACAAACTAGATGCACAGCTGATCAATGTAGATCTTAATCTATACGCATGAAACCACCCACCTTTCATTTGTAAACAATTGTATGACTGTTTTGAGATTTGGAGGCGTGAACAAAATGGCAACAGACCTGGTTATAGTAAGACTTCAAACGATAGGTTAGCCGTTATCCTTCGACGAGGTAAAATACTTACTTCGAATATCTTGATCGGCCGAGATCGATGAGTGAAGTAGTCAAGGAGTCAAGATGTGAACGCACTTCGTCGAAGTTCGACCCAAGTCCAATGTAAATGGTAAACACACCCATTGGTCAGAGCGATGATTACTTCAAGGAATGGAATATGGGTCTGAAGATGCAGGCGCTCAACTTCTACCTTTTGTATGCGGCCCGCTGTGATCCGTTAGGAAGTCGAAGATTCTAGCCCGCTGCTATGACTGTGAACCAGACCGGGGCATAGAGCGCATATCAATGTGTACATCGAGGAAGTTTTCCGAACGCGAAAAGTCAGCGATGGTTCGACGTCAATGTCAATATGTAAAAGCACGCTATGAACGACCAACTGTATGAGTATGAGAGATATCGGTAAGCGACGAATTTATCACTGAGGGGGGCGATACTCATCACGTCATTAGCGATAGCTGTAGTACATTTCGCCAATTGCCAATGGTTCAGCATGTGCAGCTCTGACATTGTCAGCCCAACTATTACTAAGGAGCAGGCCCGATCCAATACATAATTGACAGGAGACCGCCTATGGAGACCTATGGCCGCGCTCCGGACGCCACATTGGTGTGGTGGACCCATTGTTTGCGTATGTGATGTAAACAAGTCGTTGGCTTGGGAGCAAGCTTCTGGCATCAAATTTTGTACCACTATGCGTTGATGCATGAATGCATGATGCTTTGAACAATATCATCTATCTTACTATATGATAGTCCCTAAACCTACATCAAGCTCGCTTGTCCACTGCTGAACGTAGCAGCCCTTATTTCGCTTTCCTGAACTCATCGTTAGCAAACATGGAGTTTTCTGTCTATGTACCATACTGTCCTTTTGACAGGCCCAGGGAGTAGTTCTACTAAACTCCTTCAGGACGACCCCATTGCGGACTTGACTACCGGTGTACAGACTACAAGAAGGAGTCTAGCCCTCTACAAGTAAGCATTCGCTACAATATGCTCATGATACTCGCACTTACCTGATGCCACGAAACTACGGCCATGCCATTTCTTCTCAAAATTATATTTCATCTGATACGTCAGCAGCGCCTCTTGTCCAGCTGTTTATAAACACCGCACGACCAGCTGTAAAGGTGGTACTTCGATAAATAGATCACTACGCTATGCGTGATGAGCAATGCCTCAATACTCAATACTCGCTCTCGGTTGCTGTTGCTCAAAAGTAAATTCGCAATTGAGTAAAAGTTATGAGTTGGGGCCCCAAAATTCAAGCTACATAACTCAGGAACTACAAGTACAGACTTAGACGCTTCAAACATTTTTTCTCGTTGCTGTCCACTTCAGTACGGCTATCCACCCTTCTTCTCGCCATGATCCTTCTAATAGCCATCCTTACCGTCTTTCTTGCCATCTTTCTTGCCGTCCTTTCCGTCTTTCTTGCCGTCCTTCCAGCCGTCCTTCCAGCCGTCCTTCTTTCCGTCCTTCTTTCCGTCCTTCCAGCCATCCTTTTTACCGTCCTTCCAGCCATGATGCTTATAACCGTCCTTCGGATAGCCTTCTTCTACATTGTCGTCCCTCTTCCAGCCGTGCTTTTTCCCGCCATGCCCCTTGTGGCCGCCCTTTGGATAGCCCTCCACCTCGTTCTCTTCCCTCTTCCAGTCGTCCTTCCAATGGTGCTTATCTTTCTCTGGGTAGTAATGAGGATGGTATACCTCATCGGGGACCTCCGCCGCCGCGCTGCTAGCGCCAACAGCAAGCGTGGTCAACGCCAACAAGACGATGGTGAACACGGGCTTCATCTAAATTGAAACGAACGCATCAGTTGCGCCAAACTCGATCAATCAAGGTCAATGTGAGTTGTCAATGATTACCTTTGTCGATGCCTTGAATTTATATGATTACAGATAGAGGATTCGGCTTCGCAAGTCGCAACCTGCTGGAGAGATTGAACCCCGAGTACCTGAGGGCTTTTATACCGCTAGCTATACCAGCGTCAGCTATTACTTGTCCGTCATGTGCAATAATCTGCAGCTTCTCGCCGAATAAAATGCGCCCGCTCTGCAATTTGCAAAAACATAAGTCGCCAACCATTTCAACACTGACGCCATATATCTTCGTTGACACTTGGGAGAGCTCTTGAGTCGCTCTATACTCATCGAGTACAGGCTACCTGCTAGCTCTCGACCTGCCCACAAAGTACGTTGCTTTGGATTTGATTTAAGTATATTCTATTGATAGACTGCCTCGTTAGGCTAATCGCCGCTACATTCGCCCCCCGCATTACGTTCATGATAGATATTTGTCGTTTACAGACGCTGAATGACGTTGCTCCGCGCCAGCAATGGAATAGTACACTTTGCGAGAGACTTGCCCAGTATCATACTTCTCCATCTCGTCGTCCACGCTGGCTGTCAGATGGTACATCAAACTCCCCAGCTCCCTCCTTTCCCTAGGCCCGTGACCGATACATTTCAATATGCACGGCTTAGTTATTTCTGTTTCTTGGTGCCCTTGGATACATCACTTATGAGTGAAGCGATCTCGACCGCGACTCGTAAGCGGAGCATATCAAGTGGAGACAATGGCGCGCCACCTTCAAATAAAATTGCCGTCAGCCCAAGCTCCTCTGCGGTCCCGCTTGTGCTGGTTGTGATCTCTTGTAAAGTTAAAGATGGATGTCGATTGATAGATATCTCCATAATTCGGGAAAACCTTCAGTGACACTGTCGAATTGCGCGAAATCGGCTTGTTTTGACAGTCGCGAACGTACGTCCCTCAGGCCGGCGACCGACTTCAATTTGGTACTTCACATTATACGGTATCAGGCGTTGGAGTTACAGAGAGGTCTAGCAAATCACGAAGTTGGACCGTATCGTTCGTTTCCATGTTTCTTTTCTTTCGAGATGTACGCCATTTTTACGAATTGCTTTTTTTTGCTCAGCTACCTTGATAACCTCAGGTTTCCACCGGGACCGATGATCATGAAGAATCCGAGATGACTGATTCAATGCTGCTTTTTGGATTTTGAACGCAGGTTTGAGTTTGAAACTTCAAACATAATCACATAATAGTGTCGTAGATGGGTATGTGATCGTTAGTGTTACTAAATAACTATCGCTCAGCAATGAATGTTATCAAAGACGTGTTATAGGGGCTTATAAGGGGTGTGCAAAGGGTATGGGCTTCACGGCATATTTGCTCACGTGTCCACTGTTCTATGCGACGGCATCAAACGCAAACCCCCAATTATTACAACGAATGAATTACACTTCAAATCCCGTCTCTTCAGCAGAAGAGCCTAGAGGAGGACGCCCGTGAACAGCGCTAATCTACTCTAGGGGCCACAGAATCATGAGTCTGATGCGCAAGGTAACGTCAGATGGTTGATGAGTAATTACTAGTGACTAGGAAGCGTTGAATTGATATCGTTGCTGCTAGTGTATGGGATTCGTGACCGTCAATTCAGATCATTTACCTATCGTCATAAGCCCGGGATCAACAACGCTCGTACCGATGGGTCATATCATCCACTCAACTCAAACCCGCCACTCGATTTTGAAGTCATCATTGTAACTCGCTCGACGGTTCGAGACGAAAGAGTGGGAAAAATCCCGCCGGTTTCTACGCCACCTCATAATTACGACTCACCCGAACGAACATTCACTCCAACGTCTGACAAAGCCCCCCTAAGGCCTAAACCGCCATTTCCCCAATGAACGCATTTTTTCGTCAGAAAAAGCGCTCTTTGATGACGGCCTTTCGCAGTAGGCTCTCCAGGTTTAATATTACGATTATCAAAAACATTTGCAATTGAGAAGAATAATCGACGCTTCTGCAACATTGCGCTACGGACTTTGAACAAGCAAGTAAGTTGGCATGTTGTACTGATTCAAGTTGTGTATAGTAGTAGCACTGACCATGAGGCATCAAGTTGCCACATGCTTGCCCAGCGTCTTAGAAGCACACATTTTGACAGCGCTCGCACCTCCACTGCCGGAAATACCCATTTTACCAGGCTCTGTATCCTCATATAGAGTCTGGTCACGAGGCTACGTCCCAAAAGCCATGGGCGATATATTATGAATGCATGGCTTTACACTAGGGGCAAGTGTGGGGGGGGGGTTTAAAGAAGAGGAAGACCGACCGACCTACACTTTATATAGGCGCAATGTACGCAGATCATGACGTACTGTCGGTGACTCGATATGGGTAGAGCCGAACGTCATAGCTTTTCATAGACAAGAGATTCCAAGTATATTATCCATATCCATTATCCGCGAAATTACTATTCCTACTAAAAACCACATATGGATGTGTGATCCACATATCAGTATGTGATAAACGAACGAACGAAAACGGGGGATATATACATCTAGCAATACAACAACAACAACGACAACTCCATTATAAACGAAAGGCAAGGTATGCGTGCGTATGTGTGTGTGGGTACCGTCCATTAATCCATTATAACACCATGCTATCAGCTGGTTACTCGTTACTATGATAATCGTTAACCGAAAACCAACGAGCACGGAGTTATCTAAAGTAAAGTAGAGTAAAGTAAAGTGAAATAGGATGATAACCCCTGTGGACCTGTATCCAGGAGGAAATCCGAGTGACCATGGTTATTCTACCACGGATACGGATGGTCGCTTGACGGCTCCTTTGTCGGTGGCGGCGATACAGGTGATTTCCATGTTATAGTCTGACTCTGTGGTGTCTACACACACGACGGTATGAGTGATAAGTAATGTAAAAACATGAATGAAAGGAAAGGAAAAGAAAAGAAAAAGAAGACTCACCACAACAGAAAGACTCGTATCAGACGAAGTCGATCCACCATGCTGAACCGTACTCGGTTTGTTCAAACTACGTATATGCACTGATACCCTCGATTCCGGATCTGGTTGTTTACGTTCGCGAGCGTTGAGCATCGCGAAGAACGAATTGATGTATACTATAAAAACATTCGGTGATAAGAAATTAGTAGCCTATTAAAAAGTCGACGAAGGGGGGAAGGAAGGAGACGTACGTTTCGTTAGCAGAGACTCGATACCCATGAATATGAGTGTATGAGGCATGACAACGTACTATTCCACCAACACACATCAGCTCGCCTATTCCTCTCTCCTTGTAAACATATCACTCACAGCAATTAACGCCGAAGTCGAACAAGCACTAAAAAAACCCAAAATCACATTAACATCTCTTCATTGACCAAAAAAAACCAACAAACCAAAAAAAAACAACCAAAAACCACTCACCTCGTAAGAAACCCCGAACTAATAACAAACTGCATCATCGTCGAAATCTTCGAATTCAAATGCGACTGCAATCCTCTGCTCTTCCTTAGATAATAGCACATCGCACCTGCGATGATGAAATCTACGGCGGTGGCGGTGGCGAGGGAGGAGATGATGGCCCATCCAATTTTGGAGTGGTCGGAGATGGAGTGGAGGGTGTAGACTTGGTAGGCTAGGACCATTCCGATTGCTGGGATGGGGAAGGGGTGAGGGAGTGGGAGGGAGGGAGGGGTGAGGGAGTGGGAGGGAGGGAGGGGTGAGGGAGTTAAGATGGATGGAGGGATGGAGGACGTACCGAAGCCGCCAGCGACAATAAAAGTCTTAAATAATGAAATCGATGGTTTTAACGAGAAGCTACGGACGAGTAAGAGAATAGTCATGCTTACCACGAGATACGCTAGGAGGGGATTATGATACCCGCCGACTACCAAATCAACACTCACGTTAGGAAATAGTGATGTATAAGAGAAAGGGGGGAGGTGGGTACTGACGGAGCCATACGCGGTATGTGTATAATCTATATACGGGTTGTTGGGTGAGATGGATTATCGGAAATGGGAGAAACCTACCCTTGTACTAAGAGTATAATCACCACGTTGATAGTCACTTGAAGCTAAACGATCCATCGGGAGGATTAACAATTGTATGGATCGCGATGGGCGATATAATCTTTACCTTCATCGACCTATGAAATAGAAATAATGAAGGATTCGCATGATAAGCGTTTGATCGATGATGGATTAGGAAAATGGTGGTGGCGGTGGTGGTGGTAGTGTGTGTGTGTAGAGGGGAGGAAGTGGGGAAGAGGAGGAAGGGGGGGTGTAGGGGAGAAGGGAAGGGAAGGGGAGAGGAGGGGACATACCAAACGACCGTAAGCAACTTCAACGGATTCGTAAACCCAGAGACGCAGTAATAGTATACACCGTGGGCGATGAGGAAGAGGTGGAGGGTGTCTAGTACCCATAAGAGGCCAACCTGGTGATGTTAAGATGAATAATGGTGGATTGAGTAGGGGGACGAGATGTGATGGGGGGGAGTGAGGATGAGGGCCAAGAGGGCGAAGGGAAGACGGAATGGGGATGGGGATAAGGAGGAAGGTATATGAGGGGAAGGAAGGAGAAGAAGTAAACTCACCGCTACGCGATGCAACCTCGAATCCCGTTGATAATACCAATGGTAATACCAGTATGCCTGCAGGCTGGTTATACCGTATAATCTACACGTACCACACAACCAAACCAAACCAGTTTAACTCAGTTCTCCGAGTAAAGGAAGGAAGAGGCGGACGATGGTGGGGGAGGAGGGGGGTATTGGGTATTGGGGGACGAAGAGGGAGTATGGAGGGGAGGGTATTGGGGGAAGGGGATATTTTTGGGGAGGGGAGGAGGCGACTGACTTACATTGCTGCGAATACCGAGCCGATGAACAGCGATCCCAAGGTGTTATCTAACGTCTGTCCGTCTGAGAACGCCATAGTTGAGGGATGGGACTACCGAGTTTGCGAGAGGAAGAACGGCGAAGGCAAAGGCTGGGAGGAGAAGCGTGGTGATGCTTCTAGATAAAGAAGAGGGATGCAGACGAAGGAGGAGGGAGGAGGAGGGAGGTAGTCTGCGGAAAAGAAAAAAACACAAAGTCAGATCAAGAACATATACATACTTCACCCTCCTACCTATCTCTATCCTTCCCTATCCCTATCTCTAGGTACCGGCAACACAACACAACACTAACCAAACGCACTAGTCGCGATCAAAACCTCCAACGCACAATCACACGATCGCCACAGAATGCTAGACTACTGTAATATTGTAAGAGAGGAGGTCGACAGCAATTGATGCGCTTTGATGCGCCTCATATCGAAAGTTACGGAGCTCTTGCCAAAAAAATGAAGTGCAAGCGATCGAAAGGTCCCATGATTTCGTTGGATATCGAGGTGAAACACAGCGTTGGAGGGTAACAACTTGAAGTGATGTCCTGAGCATATGGTTTCAAGGGTCTACCCCACATCTTTTCAAGTAAAACTTGCCTGAAAAAGGGGATTTTGAGCTCGGAATCCCCTGGACCCGTCAACCGATCGTTGGAATAAAAAGCCGTATAACTTTGCTGGGGCGTCTCGCTGGGCCTAGAAGTTTGAAGCTAAGCAAAGGGCTAAGTTGACGCCACAGACTGAAAATGTTACATGTGCAAATGACAAATGTCATTGTCGTCTTGTTGCTCCGTGAGACGAGGCCTTGACCTGACAAGACAAAAGGAATGTCAGCGGAAGAGTGCGTTGGGATGTCGACGTTGGGAGCATCAATTGGGTTACTTGGTAGAGGGGTATATAATCTATCTAACGACGATGTCGCTTTTGACATATTCAAGCTCCATGTTGTAGTGGTTTATCGATACATTTCGCACGAGAGTATCGGGCCCAGCAGTGCTGAAGGGTATACTTGCAGATGTGGGCCATTGCACAAAGCATGGCATGTACGGGTCCGAGGTGACCGGTCGACCAGTGACCAGATGTGACTGGTATGTGATACTTAGCACAAAATGTTAACTCTGGAGGGAGATAAAACCAAGTAATAGCCGGTTATTGTATTATCTTCACCTAAGATAAATGTCTCTGTATAATACCTCAACACCAAAATAATAACTTGTGGGAAAGCTTCCTTAAGTAACTGTTAACTCAGTAGTAGTATGTAATTAATTTAACTGTGAATATAGATTAGCTGATTACATAAATGAGCTTAATTTTCCCAATATAGATTTAGATTACGGAAATGAAGTGCTAATCACCGAAGAAGCAACCGGCAACCGGTTACTTCAATACCCTCCGACTTAACATAAGCGCCTAATAAGCGCCGGAAGGTCCCAGGACCGCCAAAAAACGGATCCTTCATTTCATTACGGACCCGTAATACAGCACAAGACTCAAGACTGACCATCTGCTTGCGAATTCACGACGATGGCGAATTGCGGGCCGGGAGCGTATGGTGATCCGGTACCGAAGGCGCGCTTGCTCTATTTATAGTAACCGCCCGTAATATAATGTATATATGATCAAAATGATACCTGATCGAGACGCTCATGAGGGTTTACAGTAGACAGGCAGGTAGCGTTTGTTCCCTGAGACATGCTGTGATATATACATCATTTTTTGATAATGAAAAAAGCTATCGGACGCCGCATGATCTCATGTGTGTTCCGACGGTGCAATAAGTGCAGTGGATGCTGGCAATTGAGATGACCTCGCGCACGGACCACTACTTGCATCCATTGCTTCCGTTTCCAAGTAAGTTCACACGATTCAACACGTGGATTCTGGGACTTCAGTAACGCTTGCTAAGAACGACCTCATCTGTGTCTTACTCTGCTTGATCTTGATACTATCCAGTTCATGGTGGCAGAATCAGGTCACCTGAGTTAGCTTTTTGCTCACGAGAAGCGCTCTTTTTGCTGTCGTGCCGTCATGTCGAGGAAAACATAGGATAGCATATATGTTTAGCTATGTACACGTATTGACTACGCCAGGCTCATCCTGTCTCTCACCCTTGTGATGTCCGATGCTTTCAAGAACATCCGCGTCTATTGTAAGTCCCATTTCGACCCCTTCACAACCCACAATTGACGAAAACATACGAAGGGTTGGCTTTCGTTTCCTTCTGGGGAATAATTCTGCTTGGTTTTGATACGTACGCGTGGAGCTGGATCTCTACGATGGCACTGACGCATAGCGGTCGTGTAGAGGTATAGCAGGAGGTAAGCCATCATCTCTTTACCCAAGGACGTCAACAGAAAGGTTTTACTTGCAATCAGGCGTTGTCGCCAACGAATTCTTCCAAACATACTTTGGGCTGATTGCGAACGGCGTCAAGGATCAGGCATGTATTGAGAACGATTCCTTTCGTATTTGTAGATCAAATCAACCAATGTGGATGGTCAGAAACGCATCAATGAAGTCTCATCCAATGTTGTATCCATTATCCAAGCCGGAGCCTTCTTTGGCTCTTTATTCAGCATCCCCATTTCCTGTACGTCAACCTCCCAAACCCTCATCACTAACCTTTGATGGCTCGTCGTCACACATCCTGATGACAACTTCTACCTATAACAGCACGCATCGGGCGAAGACGGACGCTTATCGCTTTTATCTTTATCTTTACCATTGGAGCTGTAAGTTTCGTACACATCCATACATTGTCCCATTGCTGAGACAATGCGTCCAACAGATTCTCACTACCATCGCTAGTGGATCCAACGGCCTCACAGAAATATACTCTGGACGAGTTATATCAGGTGTCGGAGTTGGCGGCATATCTGCGGTTTCTCCTGCATATGTGTCAGAATGCTCTCCTAAACAAGTGAGAGGTCGAATAACCGGAATTTTCCAAATAATGGTTTGCTTTCTGGCTTTTTCTATTGTCTCGGGATGGGCAACTGAAACGAGGCGTGCTTTTTTACCCAGGCATCTGTTGGTGTGATGATATCGTTCTTCGTCAACTGTGTGTTCCCGACTCCTTATTTGTGGTAATGATATAACTCACGATAGTCATACAGACGGTATTGGTATTCACATCAAGAGCGGAGAAAAGATTTGGAGGATTCCTTTCGGCTTTCAGCTGGTTCTCGCTGGTATCATGTGCATTGGCTTATTCACCGTCAAGGTAATGCTGCTCTCACATTATCTTCCTCATCTCGTAATGAGCGCCTAACCACTCCCACAGGAATCTCCACGATGGCTTGCAGCTGTGAATCGTAACGACGAAGCCATCGTCAACTTAGCGTACTTTCGCAGAGAGCCCATCGATTCGCCAGCCGTTATCCGTGAAATGGCCGAGATCAGAGCTGCTATAGATGAAGAGCGCCAGGCGAGGAAGGGCCTTGGACTTAAGGAAACTTTCTTTGGTAAAGGGAACTTCATCCGATTCGTGATCGCATTCGTGATCTTCGTGTTCCAACAATGGTCCGGGCAGAATTTAGTCAAGTGAGTGAAGTTAGCTTTATTTTAGACGCCACCCATGATCTTCTAACTACGAAAATAGCTACTATGCACCACAAACCTTTGCCATGGTGAGAATAGCTTTTTGATATTATCTCTGTTACCTCTTTATACTCGATTTCTGAACTGGTTATTGTCAGATCGGATATTCTGGCACAAAGCACTCACTCTTTGCCTCCGGCATCTATGGCATTATGAAAGTAGTTTCTGTCGCTATATTCGTTCTATTCTTCGTCGAGTCCTTGGGCCGAAAACTCTCTCTCTTCATTTCCAGCATGGGAATGGGTACTCTATTCTTCATCGTCGGTGCTATCCTCAAGACTCATCCGCCACCATCCGTGCGACCTAATGATTCACCTTCCGACCCCCCACCTGCGAGTAAGGCCATGGCGGCGATGTTGTATATATATGTCTGTTTCTATGGTATGGGATGGGGACCAACCCCTTGGGTATATTGCTCGGATATTTTCCCCACGAGGACGAGGCATTATGGATTGGCTCTTGCCAATGCTTCTCAATCATTGTGGAGTAAGCATCACACGTCTCTCATTGGATTGATAAAGCGTACTCATCTTTCGGAAAAAGATTTCGTCGTGTCGAAGGTCACTCCTGATATTCTATCAGCCTTGCAATACAAGATATTCTTCATGTTCGCCGCAATCAATATTGGCGGAATGGCTTTCTTCTCATTGTGAATTCTCGCTTTCTTCCCTTCGTTGAAGAAGAGTTGGTCGTACTTAACGGACGTTCCTCGGTTTAGGTTGATTCCCGAGACTACGGGCCGAAGTTTGGAAGATATGGATGTCATATTCGGTTCTGTATCTGCTGAGCGGAGACAGGCAGATATTAGCCGACAAGAACGAGGTAGCTCTCTAGCTCATTCTTCCCCGGGTAGATTTCTGAACGTGTTCCTGTTGTAGCCCTCGATAGCCATAGGAACGAGGAAGAATCAAAAAATTCGAGTTCGATTGAAAAACAGGTCTGAAGACTTTCCGAATTGTACACCGAATAATATCGCAGCTCGCTATTTAGCATTGATTTTCCTCCCTTGTACAATGTGTGTTTACGATCCCTTAATCGCATACGCGCTTCCACTTTGTAGGGCTCAGCTCATGATAAAGAAAAAGTGATTTGAAGACTCAGAGGGGTCGTACTTGAGTTAAGAGTCTTTGCCGCCTCCCTCTGATTTTATGGACCTGACGTTCTTGGTCCCCCCGCTTGCCCAAATGTCGGCGCCTTCAATATGCGATTAAGTAGCCACTAGGGTTATGCCAACGGATCATAATCATGACTCAATTCTTCACTTCTCGACCGATGCATAGAATGCAAATTTCTGATTCGTTCCGATAAGTAAGGTCTGACTAATAGCTTTAAGAATCATTAATCAATTAATCACGGAGCAAATTCGCCAGCTCAATGCTTTCGGCTTCAACTCGTCTCAATTACCCATCTGGGTACCGAATGATGGGATGAAGGTGCCCCGATTAGAGCTGCAGGTTGGTTCTCACAGTTCTCAAAGCTCTCTCCCCATCCAGTCGGTGAATGATGACCATGGGTTGATGCACGGCCAAACTAGGCCTAGTTGATGAAGCAGCCGACCGATCAACATCAGTGGAATGCATGGAATGCCAGATCGCAGACGTACGTGCCAATTATTTTCACAGTACTTGCCGTAACACGTACACTATTCCGTTACAGTTCAAGTCAGTGTTATTGTTAAGACTGGGACCTGTTTCCTCTGCTTTGTCGTAATAAATGCACCATATGGAGATTTTCTTCGAAGTTTAATGGATATCCATAAATCCATTCGAACAACCTTCGAAAGTGGCTTTCCCCATATTCCTCTTGTTCCTGGCGGCCCGGACGGTCCATTAGCTCTAGTCACCTGAGTTAGCGTCTCCCCACACATCACAGCGCTCAGAATTTAAAGTTGGCGTCATCAAGAATCGTATATATAGCCGTGTACGCGCTTTGGCCATTCCAGGCCCCTTCTTCTGCCTCCCATCTTGATGATGTCTGACACCTTCAAGAACATCCGTGTCTATTGTAAGTCCCGTTCTAACCTCCTTGTGAATTACATTGACAAGACCATGTAAAGGGCTAGCTTTCGTTGCGTACTGGGGGATAATTCTATTCGGTTATGATACGTGCGTGGCCTATGGTTTGAGTTAAAGCTATTTCATGATTCCGACATCCACCGAACGGATAGGGGTGTTGCTGGAGGTAAGCCAATGATTTTACACAAAGTCGGCATCAGCGATTGAGTTTTCGCTCGCTATCAGGCGTTGTTGCCAATGAATTCTTCCGAGAATACTTTGGACTGGTCGTAAATGGAGTCAAGGACCAAGTATGTGCTGGATTTATTCCCTTTCCATGCTCTAACAAGATTGGTTCGATGTGGATGATCAGAAACGCATTGATGAAGTATCATCTAACGTCGTATCTGTTCTTCAAGCTGGAGCTTTCTTTGGAGCTTTATTCAGCGCCCCTATTTCCGGTTCGTCAGCTTCTCGCCTACTATCGCCCGTCATATTGTAGTACCCCTAATAGCTTTGACACCTTTACAGCTAAGATCGGGCGACGGTGGACGCTTATTGTCTTTAGTATCATCTTTGTTGTTGGCGCTGTGAGTCTCGTACATTCGTACATGCTTTCCGAATTGCGCATCCGATTCCGCCCATCCATACTAACGTAGGCTCATGCAATAGATTCTCACCACTGTTGCTAGCGGGTCCAATGGCCTTGCAGAGATTTACTCTGGGCGGGTTATATCCGGTATCGGTATCGGTGGTATATCGGCGGTAGCTCCGGCGTACGTATCAGAATGTTCCCCCAAGGAAGTGAGAGGTCGAATAACCGGGTTGTTTCAAATCATGGTACCACCTCATGATACATGTGCTTCTTGATTGTCGCGGCTAACATGTGTGCTTCTCCTCACAGGTGGCTATTGGGGTGATGATATCGTACTTCATTAACTGTGGGACCTATTCTAACTCTCGTGGAAAGCCGAGATAGCTTACGTATATCATTTAGACGGTATTGGTATCCACATCAAGAGTGGCGAACAAATTTGGAAAATTCCATTTGGGTTCCAATTGGTGCCTGCTGGGATCATGTGCATTGGTCTGTTCTCTGTTAAAGTGCGTTGTTCCTCACGCAATATTTCCTATCGTCATAAGAACTCACTAATTCCCATAGGAATCTCCACGATGGCTCGCGTCGGTTAATCGAAATAGCGAAGCCATCATTAACCTAGCGTACCTTCGCAGAGAGCGCGTTGATTCGCCTGCCGTTATTCATGAAATGGCCGAAATCGAGGCCGCTATCGCAGAAGAGCGTGAAGCAAGGAAGGGCTTTGGTATCAAGGAAGCCTTCTTCGGAAAGGGAAACTTTATCCGATTCGTTATTGCATTTGTGATATTCTTGCTTCAACAATGGGCCGGACAGAATTCAGTCAAGTGAGTCTCACTATGCCTCGCTGAAAGGGGATCAAACTCTAATTACAAAAAATAGCTACTACGCACCCCAAATCTTTGCGTCGGTGAGATCAACTTTTCATCAGATTTATGAGAAGGTTGCGCACTAAACGTCCAAAACAATAATCCTATTTTTAGATCGGATACTCTGGCACAAAGAACTCGCTCCTTGCTTCCGGGATTTACGGTGTCATCAAAGTTGTCGCCACTGCCATCTTCATTTTCTTCCTCGTTGAATCCCTCGGCCGTAAGCTCTCCTTGTTCATATCCGCCATGGGAATGGGTACCCTATTTTTCATTATCGGCGCCATTCTGAAGACGCACCCGCCACCATCGACTGGCCCTAATGATGTACCGCCCAACCCCCCGCCAGCGAGCAAGGCCATGGCTGCGATGTTGTATATCTATGTTTGCTTCTACAGCATGGGTTGGGGACCGTTGCCTTGGGTATATTGTTCGGACATCTTCCCTACGAGGACGAGGATTTATGGGTTGGCATTGGCCAGCGCGTCACAATGGCTGTGGAGTAAGTGCAACCAATTCTAGCTGCATGCTCCTCGCTGACCCTCTTTGAAATAAGACTTTGTCGTGTCAAAGGTTACTCCACAAATTCTCTCCGCGCTGCAGTACAAGATCTTCTTCATGTTCGCTACAATCAACATCGGCGGAATGGCCGTCTTCTCACTGTGATTTCTTTCTTCCCAATACTTCACGAGTTTGTTCACTGAACTGCCGATTGTTTAGGTTGATTCCTGAGACCAAGGGTCGCAGTTTGGAGGATATGGACGTCATCTTTGGCGCTGTTACCGCTGAGCAAAGGCAGGAAGGTATCAGAAGAGTGGAAAAAGGTGAACTTCTTCACCCTTATATCACCGATGGGCCACCGCTGATTCCACTCGTGTCGTAGTTCTCGATGGTCATGCAGACGGGGAAGAATCAAAACACTCGAGCTCGATTGATAAGCAGGCGTGAAGAGTGTTCACAGCCATGTCAAGGACATTGTCGTTCGCATGCATTCGCCATTGTACACATGCCATGTAATACTAATTTTAATTCTGCGCTTATTCTGATCTCGAAAGTGCAAGTTAAAGATTCAGTCAGTCACTGCCGCGAGATTGAAGGCATTGTGACGCGCTCGTTTATATGTATACACCTTCTGCGCCAAGTGTCTCGCCGACGATGCTTCCGGTTGTCCCGGTTCCCGATCTCTTCAAACGATATCTAGTTCGGCCGATTTCCCCAAAGCTATCACGTCGTACGCTTTAATATCATCTGATACTATTATCAAGAGAACTTGTATTTCGAGTCCTTGTCCCCTTATTAAAACTCGCTACAGAAAGGTACAACTCATGAATATCACCACTATGTAGACTCTGCAGCCACCCACAGGGCACCATGTATGATACTGCACGAAATTTATCTGTATTCTGTATTTCTCTGATCGGGGCAATCGCAGAAGACTCAATAATTCCATCTAGCTCTGAGAGCTCAGATTCGCAACCAACGCGGGCACCTTCGAGTACCGAACGATGGACAGCGCGAAATGGGAACATAGATTTTGAGTCTTCGTCTCCGTCTCCGTGTCTATCATTATCATTGTCGTCCTCGTCCTCGTCCTCGTTTCTATTCACGTCGCTATCTTCGAGTTTATTATACTCACTAAGCCCCAATATCGACCCAGAAAGGCCCTTGTTTGGTTCGTGGAATGCACTGTCTGCAGTCTAGCCGCTGCGAAGAGGGTGTCCATCCATATACGGCCATGAAAGACTTGTAGCGTTTCCGTTGGAAAGGCACTGGCTACCTTGTTGACGTCAGGCCTCAGCATGTCAACGTACAATGGCACGAAATGGAGAAGTAGATCGCTAGTAATTACTGTAGACCGTGCTTTGGAGACTGCTGGGGGAGTCTTTGCGTACATAATCAGTCTTAAGGCGGGAACGGCTCAGAGAATTTGAGCACGGACGGTTAAAATACGATGTATGGATGGTGAGGAAGATGGAGATATCGAAAACGCATGAATCGAGCGTTGAGATGTAACGCATCGAGATACGGCGAAAGCTCATGGATCGTAGGTGGTCTGACGAGATGTGGGAGGCGAAAGCGTAGGAATTATCTTGGTGTCGCCGTGTTTTCCCTATTCTCGTCCTCATCTGGGTTGAGTTTTGGTAAAATGGTGAAACAGAGGGCTAGTTCGCGAAAGTATTGCACATTGGTAAGAGCCCAAACAATCTCGCCCATAAGTTGTGTAATGGGACTCGTTCGCTTCGAAATACCTGTAGCTCGGTCAAGTCCGACAAGATGTCCTAAAACCAGTTAACGTTGCAGTGAGTACGCGAAGCTGAGGTTAGGGAATAATGGCTTGGTGAGCTTCATTTCGCGCGACCTCGACGTTTATTGCTCACGTATGGGCGAAAGGCGAGCGTGCAAGTCTGCCGTAAGTAGATCGATCGTCCCTAGCCATTCAGAGCAAGCCGAAAGTGATAGAAACCTCAACTTAAACACAGCCTGAGTTTCTCGTGTGCGATGACAACACCAACTGGAAGGCCCTTGGACCTGTCCAGCAAGAGGTCAATCCAGGGCGTACTCGTGGACTTCAGACGCAGTCCAGCGAGATGCAGCAAAGCTGAGGGCACTAGTGTGTGTGTAATCATCGAAGCGGACTCGTGTGTATAGTTCACAGACGTTAAGCAAATCCTTTTGCTGATCCACCAGTGCTTTCAGTAACAAGAATCATCTGCAGGAGAGGGTAATGAGTGCGAGAGTGCTACGCTGAAATCGTAAGATAGGACTTTGAGAGTTCCGATAATTGATTCGTGCTATGCTTTGAGTTGCTTATCGATAAATCAACTGCAAGTGTTGGTTTGCGAGTAACGGTCCATTGGGACCGCGGTATGTCACGTGTCGCTGGTTTCAATTCTCACGCCCTGCCCATTGTAACCGACGAATTATCAAGGTCAACCATCACTACAATAACATAAACCACCAAATTTGCAAGAACACGTCTAGTCAAGTCAGATCGACTCTTACCAGAATGATCAAGAATTTGAATAAAATCCCTGAACAAAACCAATGGAAAGATGTGCCTTTACCATCCGATTGGAGTGGACCGTAGACGGAACACTCTCGCGCTCCCGTCGCTCAGTAGATTGAGTTCACTCGGAGCGCATTCGATACCCGCGGACGCGTACAGGTACAAGTCGTTCACAAATGTATGGTGTCCATCTCCCATCAGACCCGCCCACCGCCACCTTGCTCAAGCGAAGAGGTGCTAAACACTGATCCGGCATTATTAGTCTTTTTTTGCGCCCCCAATGGGCTTGCCTCTGCAAAAGCTTAGCGACGCGTTGGCTGAAACAATACTTGCGGCTACCGACTTTATTCACTTTTCTGTGTTAACCATCTAGTGTGATGGAAACTAATGAGCAGGATGATTGGCGTTATATCAACGCATGTTTGGAGTCGTTGCTTTATGGTATAAAGGAAGCATGTTCGCAGGTTTGACGGCATTGAACTCGGCAGTTATCCTTCGATACGCACTGATTAATTCCGTCGAAGATGCATTTCCAAGGTGCGGGGGGTTCGATCGACATGATCACTAGTTGTTTATCTGATGATATGTCACCAATAGGTTCTTCCGTGCTTGCTTTCCTCGCCGCCCTGGTTACACCAATCGTGGCATTGCCCCATCCTCCCGTGGTTCGTAGGGACGATTGCAACTCTACGCTGGTGACTCTTGCAACATTCAACTCGTCCGCGTCCTTCCTCGCCAACCCTCCTCAAGCCATCAGCAGTCTTAACAACGATTTGGGTAACATTGAGTATGCAAATATTCTTGACTCAGATAACCTTTCCCTGACGTCATTTCTAGGGCGTACTACGGTGTACAAGCTGAAGACGGGCAAACCGGATATGTGGTTCTCTGTGAGCATACTTCCACAATCTGAACAATGAGATTACAGAACGTCTCGTCCATATAGTATATAGCGACGTGCATCAGGAGCCCATACCAACTCCTCGGCTCCAAGGCCTCCTACAAGATGCGGCGTTGAACGGCGGCGACTCCGTCTCCGTGCAGACTGTTCTACCCAACGGCGATATCAGCCAAGTTCTCACCTTGGCCCCACTCACTGAAGTTACTACGATGAATCTCCTACCAGGGAAAACTCTCGAAGACCTCACGCCAGTGATGGAGCAGCTACGCGTGATGCTTGATAATGTTACAGGTCAATATGGTGCGGGTCATTGGGGCCCGGTCGTTGAGCTTCCTACGCAGGTGCACGATTTCGTCGGATGGGAGAGCATTGAGGTGGGTCCAAATCTGATGCTAGTATAGACGGACGAACAGCCCTGACCGAGATATGATATCAGGAACACGTTCGACTGGTATCAACACCAGAGTTTGCAGCTGTAGCTTCCCAGATCGTAGAGATCGTAACGGCATCATCCGGACATGCTCATTTCACCAAGCTGGTCTAGAATGCTTTCCATTATGATGTAGCTCACGTCCGCTCTAACCGCGCTGTTTATTGTTTGACTAATAATAATTCCATTTCTTCCCGTATAACGGACCTTCCCGTTTTGATTGATTGTGTCACGCAAACGAGAATAATTGGTCGGGGTCTGCCTATAGCAAATCAAGAACTGCGGCAACCCTCGACGACTCACTTCGATCGAGTAAGACTGCGCAGCGGGCCTGCGGCTTCGTGGACCGTATAATGGAGATCGCTCAATTCCTCAGCCCATATGACACCCAGTGGCTGATTATAGTGCCAATCGGGCCCTGTTATCGACTATCGATGTATTGATCCCCTCGGGATACTTGTTCGTCGAGAACTTTGAAAGCGGTGTGAGTGCTACGACGACGTATGTTATCTACACGGACCAAAGTCCAATCACCCGAGTTTCTAACTCAACTCGATCAAATCTCAACAGGAATCTCTCTGGTTGCTGCTTCTCTGAGCGAAATATCTTGACATCGAAGCAGACCAGAACGAACGAGGGAATTATTGAGAAAGGGCACCATGTGGCGATAACTGACATCACTTTCCCGCTGGTAAGCATCTTTGGGCAATGCTGTAACGGCATGTTGCTATGACGCGTCTCTCGGTCCCTTGCAAAACGACCCACAAATCGTAAGTCTTAGTTATTAGAGCCATCGTAACTCCGTGGACTCCTATTGGCTTTGAACAGTATTTAAGCTGCCCTGACGAACACTTATTGTCCCCTCATCTCGACCTCCCAGTACTACATAGACTACAGCTAACACACGATGTCTACAAAATCATACCCTACTCGACGCCTCGGCAAGAATGGTCCAACAGTCAGCGCGATCGGTTTAGGGGCTATGGGTAGGCGCGCTAATGCTAAGCGCCATTCAATCAGCACTGAATTGTGTCTTAGGTATCGGTGCATACTATGGAAAAATCGACGAAAATGCTGCTCACAATGCACTCACCTATGCTGTTGACCGCGGAATCACTTTCTGGGATACTTCTGATATGTATGGCGAGAGTGCGTACTTCCCGTCTCCGTTAACACGCGTTGCGACGCTAACATATCTTCTTCTAGGTGAATCCATCCTTGGAAAGTGGTTTGCGAAAACTGGTCGCCGATCTGAAGTATTCCTCGCGACAAAATGGGGTGCTATGGATTTCAGCACCGACGACCCCGCTCTACAGCAAAGAGCCAACAGCAAGCCCTCTTACATCCACAACCGCGTCAAGGCTTCCCTGACTGCACTCCAAACCGACTACATTGACTTGTACTACCAGCACCGTGTCGATCGCGATGTACCAATCGAAGTCGTATTGGAAACGCTCAGACCCTACGTCGAGAAAGGCACAATCCGCTGGCTCGGACTGAGCGAGTGCAGCGTGAGCACGCTCAAGAGGGCAAAGGCCGTTCCGGGTGTTGGCGACAAGGTGGTTGCTGTGCAGATGGAGTTTAGCCCCTTCGAACTCGAGATCGAGAAGAACGGTTTTGCCAAGGCAGCTGAGGAGGCTGGTGTAGCCGTTGTCTGCTATTCACCTCTCTCTCGTGGCTTGGTTAGCGGAAGGTAACGTCAGGGCACTTAATCTCATCCTGCGTGAGGTCTTATCTTTGCGCGACAGGTTCACTTCGCCAGACGACTTCGACCAGGACGATATTAGAAGATGGTTGCCTCGTTTCTCGAAGGAGAACTTCCCGAAGAATCTTGAAGCCGTCAATAAGATCAAGGCAATTGGAGAAAAGCACAATGCCACGCCAGCCCAAGTAACCCTAGCATGGATTCTTGCATCGCACGATAACTGTCCGTTCATCCTCTTACCCAAAGTCCGAGTTAATAGCTAACCCGCAATATAACAGTCATCCCTATCCCTGGAACACGAAACGCTGACCGTCTAGCCGAGAACTCTCGTGGTGCAGAATTGAAACTGTCTGCCGCAGATGTCAAAGAAATTCGTGATCTTCTTGAGAGCGCCGATGTTGGTGGTGGAAGGTATCCGGATGGCGTTCCTTTGCCGGATGGCGAATGTATCCCTCTCTCCGAATGGAAGGGCGAGTAAGTATTATACTTATCTATGTCTCTTTACGGGTAGTACGCGTTATATGGACTTTAATGTAATTCCTGTCGTTCAATAGGCATCCTCAAACAGAGAGCGGTTGCAAAGCGCACAGCTTGAAAGAGCGGTTCCAGAAATGGACTTCGAAGACACTGGGTAGGGACAAGGCGTGACGAACGGTGGTGTAGAGGATTGATTTGGTAAGGCCTCGGACAGCGCAATTGATATCTACTCACTTGTATCACCTTGTATACAAATTAATCTTTCCGATTGATGGGGCATTCTGAGACGATGAATGTTTCAAATGACCTGACGAACACCAGGAAAATTGGAAGTCGCTGTGCAGATAATCCGGCTGCTATCTGATGCGTACGAACTGTTGATCCAATGTTGTTCCGCACCCATTTGCTCAAGCATAGGCTGAAGAAACCTAGCGGGGAATTGCGGCAGTAAGCTGTCCAGAAACAAGTTTGAAGCACACCGCATGCTGGCGAAGTGGTGACCATGCGGCCCGTATCCAGGCCTTTTCGCACGCTCACTGACTTGAACCGCCTCTATAATAGACGTCACCCAACAAAAAGGGTCAGACATTACACGCACATCTCGTTAGTCGAAGTATATGAACGTGCCGCCTGCATCCCAAAGTTTTCTGTCACAGAAGTTTGCAAATCAGGGCAAACGTTCAGGAGACACTGGTAGGACTTCCGCTTCGAACTTGTTCAAATTTGCAGTTTCTTGACATGACCGCGGGCCAAGACTCCGTTGCTTTGGGACTATATGGCATTTTGACTCGTAGGGTAAGTGGGTCTCTCTTATAAGTGAATCACTTTCATAAGGCAACGTTGTCAGAACCAATCATTTCTTCGCCAATATTCCATGGATCGCAGCTTCTGCACGAGTTGTGAAGGAGCTGAATTTGATGCATGTGTAAATAACTGTACTACGTGTAAGTCCTCGTACCTTCGACTTAAGTCCGGCTACGATAACAGAGTCATAGGAAGCTCTCAACTTATTTGAGCGATCTCAGCTTGTTGCTCCTGTAAACTATAACGCGATTTACTGGGACCCATAGCCATCCACCGATAAACTCAGTTTGCCACCACGAAGCTCAAGGCCACGCTTTCCCAATGCGCAGCCGTATTAGGCGCGTAGAAGACGTGGTAGGCTTCAAATGGCTACTTTGAAACTTTCTCGTGCTAAGCCGTGTCCGATACGTGGTGCCATTAAATCGCTTTACCACACGGATCAATGTTAGTCCCAGGGAAGGAAAATCACGCCGATGGTATCACCTCTGTCATATCATCGTCTTAGGCTTTCCAGGAGCACTATTCCGTTGCTTTTTCAAAATACATAGGAAGCACCTAGGTCCCCTTCGTTACGTTCCCAGCTTTCGATAGAAAACACGCGCCCCCTAGGCACGAAGATACCCGTTTATAAACTGTAAGTCACTACGACCTTGAAGGACGCACACTTTGGATAAAATATTTACAGCATAGGAATATCAGGACGACTTGGCATCTCATCTCTTGATACCACTGTCCCTCTTCAACTCAAACCTTCTCAAAGATATGCCGGAGATGAGCGAAGCTCCTGGCCATCCATACGTGTCGTTTGGGCGAATTATTGCGTCTGCTGGCTTCATTGACGTTGAGCGTCTTCGCGTGCCAAATCATGCTGATGATAAGTATTACCCTTGGCCTCTTGTAGACGACGATCATATGATGGTATTCTCCTGTTCCATGCTTTACCATCTACGGTTCACTTGATCCTCATTAGCAGACTATGGACTCCTCTCCTCCATCCGGACAACGCGTCGGTGGCTCTTACCCTCATGGAGTGGTATGTCTGTGATCTATTCTATCACCAATTCTTAGTAACGCTACCTTCTTAGGATTGCGCAGGAAACGAGGACGAAAACGCCCGGGCCTTAAATATAGCAGAGCATGGAGGTGCCAGCGTTGACAGGTGCGGTAGAATTCGACGATTCGTATCCTCGATCATCGTAAGTAGAGTCTCCTCACGGAGTGGTTCATTTTGTCTATTATCGACACTGCTTCACCAGACATCCGTGCGTAAATTGAAGGATAGGCTCGTCAATAATCGTGGGGATCTTATCAAAGCGAACTTTGGAAACTAGTGCGATCAACTTGCAGCTTCTCTATATTTCTTGCTCTTCAGACTACCGTATAACATCCTTGTATTCCATTGACGGAACGTGAATGTCAGTTCTTTTTCTTCAAAGTCGAGACGACGAAAGCAATGCCACTCACCATCCTTCCCTGTCCTGCCCCATGGATTATCCAAAGCACCACTTATGATCGGCTATGATGATAATCTGTCCATCGCGATAGATCAGCTACGTCTTGAAGAACACAAGGATGCCATCTTCTGGATGACAGACATCGCGGAACAGGCACCGCCCTCTAGAACCTCTGTCAGTGAATAATCGAATAACCGCTTACTGCTGCACACAGGTTCGATGGAATAACTGCTAGCGAAGGCTCCCAAGGTCGTATCAAAGAGTCTCTGACCATACCATGGAATGACGCCTAAGCAGGAATCCTACGCACCGAATTACGGAGCAAGCCATGCTTAGCGGAACCCATCTCTGGTACCTCATCAGTATACCGATATCCATTGCCCGACAACATTCACGCCGAACAGAATCAAATGGGAACATCCTTTATGGCAACGTTATAGCAACCCGAAGGTGGCCAGGGCACACCGTAGTGAGTTGTCTGATCTTCCCCATCAATGAGGAAGTCAACTAAAGATAGACAGTGATGATCCCTTTGGCAAGTCCTTCTCCGAGAGTGACTCATGCCGTAGCTGAGCAAGCGGAGAACTCGTGCACGGTTGATGACTTGTTTCAAATTGGAGGCTACAAGAAAGGCGCGTCCAAGCCTAGTCTGTCCAGAAGACTTTCAGCGTGTCCTTCCTTGACGTCTCTCTTCTGCCGTATGCCTTTTTATAGCTTTCCGTAGCTCTCCTTGATCGAGTTGGGCTGTTATTAGCATTGATCTGATGCAAGCATAAAAAACGAATGGCGAATACCAACGCGTACTCCCCTCACGTGTTTCGATGCAGTTGCCGAAATGTCCGCCTACATACACAAACCTCACGATAGACGATTTCGCGCATTCAGACTGGAAGGACAATAAATGGTACTTTCAAGGAAGCATTGACTTTCGGGCTGACACAGAAGGATCAAGATCAAATGTCTAGGCTAAGCGCTTTGCGAGCTGTGGCATACGCCTGGTAGGTGACACAACCCAATCGCAACTTGATTCTGAAGTTAAATCCTGATACATATATACTCCACGATCCCATAGTCTTTCACTTGTACAAATTTGTCGTCCCATGATGTCCTCCCCTCACCCGAACCTGCACTTGGACGGTCAGCTCGGTGCTGCGTTTCTAGGAAATATTGCAGTCGCGGTGTAAGCGTTACACTCTCCCTGCTATGCAACTGTATTGACGAGCGACATTGGTATAGCTTCTACGGGATCACAAGCGTACAAACATTTATTTACTTTAACAACGGCTCTAAGGATGGGTTGATCTTCAAGTGTTTGGTAAGGATGCAATAACATATCTGCTTGAATCGTCTTGACACTAAGTATTCCGTCGCAGATACTCGCTCTATGGTTGACATATTTCATTCCAACACACACCAAGCCACTCACTATCTATTGTGTGTTTGCAGGATTATCGACACCCTCCATGTTGCACTCATCACTCACGGCTTATATTTCCATGTGGTGTTCAATTTTTATAACCCAAGAGCTTTGGATGTACCTGTCTGGTGAGCGGACCTCGGGGATAAACTTCAACAGCACTGATTGAGCTGCTTACTTTACTGCAGGAGTATACTGGTAGATCGCTACCCTCGTCTCGCAGAAACGCGTCTGACACCTCAATCATTCAGGTCCAGGTGTTTTTCACAGTTAGTGGTTAGGCCCGCTTGGGGAATATCAACTAATTTTGAAAAAATATAGTGCGCTAGTGATTCGGTTGTTAGAAGGCAAGTCCGCCGTTTCGTGTCCCTTCAACAATATCTTAATAAGGTGTTAAAGCATCTTCGGGCGACGTATCTGGCTTTGTACGTCTACAGCGTTTTGACATCGCTAATTTATGTCTATCTCATCCGTGGACAGTAAGCGGGAAGAAAGTCTACACTATGCTTCTCATTGTGAGTTCATAGTTATCTAGTCTTGGTGGTGGTATTTCTCAAACGTTTTGTCACAGGGTGTCCCCACCCTGCTCACAACAGGTAAACTTGTTGACATATCATCTAGACCTGTTCCCTAGCTAATTTCGCTATCCAGCCCTTGGACTCGGTAGGCAAGCTGTCTTCCCCCCCTCGAACATCAACCGCTGACTTTAGCTACGATCTAGTGTTTGGTTACGATGCGTAAGCTTATTTCGTTTACAAATCCTACTTGAAGAAGAAAATGACTTTATATCGCGAAAGTTTCAAACTAGGTTCTTTCGCCGCTTTCAAAGGGTCTCTGTTGCATACCCCCCCTCTCTCATTAATAATTGGAATGACACCCCATAATCACCGCTTCTCAGGCGACGATGTACACTGCATTAGCATCCGGGGCAGCCGCTGACGTCTCGATCGCCATCAGCCTCGTGAGCCTACTGATCAATGCTCGTACAGGATTCAGGGGGTTAGAAAGCCCCTATACCACCGAAATCTCCACCACGCTGATTTATTCGAATTTCAGAACCGACTATATCGCGAATGTGTTGATGATCTACGCAATCAATACTGGTGCGTATACTTCCGCATAATTGGCTTGATTGAGAGCTTATTACTTAAAGTAGGTGTGTTTACAACGCAAGTCATCCCTCATTACGGTCAATATGCGTAATTCATCTTTCGACAGGATATGTAGAATGTTGTGTTTGATCACTGTACGTCCTTTTTCTAAGAGACGCATCAGCTGCGCTGATACTAATTCATTCATTCAGTACGCAATCTGGCCAAACGAGCTCATATTTATGGGTATCTACTTTACTCTTCCGGAATGTCAGTAACATACCCAACCCCAACTAAAAACTAACTGTCATATCACCAGTATCCCTCAACGCCTTCCTAGCCATGCTAAACGTTCGGGACTCGTTACGTGATAGACACTATGGCGTCTCGTCAATCCCTCCCTCGCTAATCAAGCACGCGTGCTCTTGATACACGTTCTCCTTCTCCACGCCAGACGACTCGGACGCTCTCTACCTAGTACCTCGAGCTCGTTCGTCGTCGTCGTCGTCCGCTATAGCGCATACTGTGCATCCCTGTTACCTGTTAGTCCTTGGATCTTATTCTTCCATTCGACTTGGACTTGCAGCGACGCTGATACGTCTCCCGAAAAACTCAGCTATAGATGAAAACCGGAAAGTCGAGGCATTGGCGTCTTGATGGAGGGAAAAAGAAGGAAGGAAGGAAAAATATGCGATGCGATGCGAGCTGTGATGGGTACTAATCCAACATATACACATACATACATACATACAAGTGTGGGGGGGGGCACAGTGCACACGTTCTATCTAATTCTGAAATCGTAGAATATTACATGTAACACAATAGACTTTTTTTTTTTAATAAACTTCTTATCACATCCGTTCTGTCAATCAATCCTATTGCTTAAAATACCTAATACCACTCTTGAGAGCTTGAAGACTCGTGATTTCGTTTACGCGATGCGACATAGAACTTGCTTGCTATGGGGGTCATTGAATATTAATATTGTGGTCCGTGGATGCACCTTGACGTTCTCGTGACTTTATCAATCCCACTCAATTCCAAACTGATCCCCGCATTCTCCAAGCCCAAGCCCGAGCCCGACAACGCAATTGCAACCTACTTACCTCGTGGGGGCATCTGCTATGACGCGCCACCTGTACCATTTCGTCAAGTGTGGCTGCAAATGAGGGTCGGCTTCTTCCCTAGGGAAAAAAGAAAGAGTCCAAATGCATACGTTCTGATGCGCCGGTCCTTGCTATGTCACATGACATGAGTATCAATCATTGCCATCATCCTCGTATCCCAAGTATGCTCTATCTACATAAAATCCTGAAACTTGGAACTTAGCGTCGTAAAAAAATATTTATACGCATCACGACAAAAAAAAAAAAGGGGACAAACGAATTTGATTAATGACCCCAGCACGACCCACCTGAGAATCACACAAAACACATACAAAATAGAATTTGCAAAAACATTACATTCATTATCCCAGGACGAGGCACCAACCGCGTCATGGGATAACCCACAAGAGCCCTATCTTCCTATCTTCCTGTCTATTCCTTCAACGGTGGAGTATCAACATAAGCAAACGCCGCCCATCCAGGATTAAACCTATCCCCCGGAATATCAGCTTCCTCCGCAATCTTCCGGATCGTAGCAACTTCTTCAGGTGAGAGTTTCACATTCCCTGCTCCCATGTTTTCTTTCAGGTACTACAATCAAAAGGATGGGAATATGTTAGAATTTCGTGAGGACGATGAAAATGATATGATATGAAATGATATGCGATATAAATATATAGACGTAAAACACACCTTAATCTTCTTAGTCCCCGGAATAACATGAAAATCATCCCCTTGGGCGAGGATCCACGCGAGAGCGACTTGACCTGGTGTGGCGTTGTGGGATTCGCCGATTTTACGGATTTGGTCGACGAGGGAGAGGATTTTTGAAAAGTTTTGTTTTGAGAATCTGGGGATTTGGAGGGAGGGGTGAGAGAGGTAGGGAGGAGGAGGAATGGGATGTAACTTACTTTTCGATCGTTACTCGACAATCCAAAGGCTCAAACTGATCCGGCGACGTCTAAAAAACAAAACAACTTTATCTAACCCAAAAAAAAAAAAACACTCGCACTCGCACTCACCACCTGGCCAGTAATCAACCCCCTCGCAAGCGGCGAATACGCCACAATCTTAACTCCCAACTCTCTAGCCGCCTTTAACAGCCCCAATCTATCACTTTCAATGTCTAGCACCAGGGGGGAATATTCTACTTGGATTGCTGCGATGGGGTGGATTGCGTGTGCGCGTCGGAGGGTGTCGACGGAGGGTTCGGAGAGGCCGAGGTATTTTATTTTTCCTTCTCTGGGGGGGTGAGGGTGAGAAGAGATGGGGTGAGATGAGAGGGAAGGGAAGGGGCTTACTTTACGAGTTCGGCCATTGCGGAAACGGTGACCTAAACCAATAACGATGCGATTATCGCTCGAAATGAACATCTTTTTGTACGTACCTCGATCGGGGTATTAGGATCAGTCCTTGTCCATCAGCATCAACATCAAACACCAAACAACAACAACAACAACAACACACTCACCTATGAGAATAATACAAATCAATATAATCCACACCCAAACGCTGGAGCGACGAGTTGAGTTGTTTCCTGATATAATCCGGGTCGCCACGCATTCCTGAAGCGGAGATGCCGAATTTGGTGGCGAGGAAGATTTGGTCTCGTTTTCCTGTGCGTTTGAACCTGAATAGAGAACAACAAGTTTTTAGAATCAAGGTGTGGGGTGGATGAAATTCGTTACCATTTTCCAATCAAATCTTCAGAGTCACCGTATACGTCTGCAGAGTCCCAGTGCGTGCAACCTGCTTCGAAAGCAGCATCGAGGACCTGGAGATGCGAGTGAATACGTCGTGAGTCGACGGTGGATGAACAAGAAAGATACCTTGAAACGCTCCTCATCGGAATCAATCTTTCCATAAGCCTGTTCGAGAGCGATACCCATGGCACCAAAGCCGATGGGGTTGACGAGGGTATCACCGATTTTCCTTGGTGCGAGCGACATTGTGTTGTTTCAATTTGGTTGGGGTAGATGGATGCAGAGGGCTTAAATAGGGATTGTAGGGAATAAGGGCCATGGTCGGTGGACAAGTCGTGACATCATGCGCTAGACAGAATGTTCAAGAAAAGGGCAACGATTGTCTACGAGCCGAGGAACAACGGCCTCGGAGATCGAGGTGGAGCCAGTGCGGGGAATGTTTAAGCGCCGATATAATATGATTGTCTGACCCACCCATCAGTTAATGTAGTATACAGCGAAAAGTCGGGAAATCAGTCATCACTAACTTGCCGAAACCTGTCGAGTACGCGTCACCGCATCTCGGAAGGCAGTTCCTGTCAATGTAAGCGAGGATTCAAAGCCTACATCACACGAGCTCGAAATATATCCAGACCTCCTCCAAAGAATTTCATCAACGATTGGTTACAGCTCTCCATTCTGATGCCTAGATGCTTATCAATCACCTCGTGCAGCTAGATCGGCGAACTCGAAGCAAAGTCTCGTATTTCGTTATTGATGCTTTGATGCGGGTTCCGCTTATTCCCGCTGCAGTTGATAGTAACAACCAATACTTATATACTCACCGGTCCCGTCCATTGGTCCATTAAAGTTTCCCCGAAACACATGATGTATCAGTTACGACGAGGTTATGATGATGATATTATAATAACCAAAGTACATACTATATATACAGAAAGTAGGCTTTCGCCTTTTCAAATATACCAAACACTCGTCACATGTAAAAAAACCAACACATCCGAGATCGCGCGCACGACTTTTACTTGTGCCCGCGTTATGCATCATGCGTTTATTCATTGTTCACCGACGCACGAATAAGCTCCTCCGCTTCCGCAAACCTCGGTTTGATAACGCACTTGAAATCCTTCGGATGGCTGTAACACATGAATCATCAGTTCAAGCATATGTATAAAACAAACAACTCACCAAATCAACGCAGAAGTATACTCCAACGGCGGATCAACCTCCGTGCCGTTTGCGTCAACGGGTTTTGAGATGTTGAATACGGAGAGGATCGTCGCTGCTGCGATCCAGATTGATGACATTGCGAGGTGCCGGCCGGGACATATCCTATGTCCATCCAACCACCGAATCGCCAACAACCGATCACCAACCACCAACCACCAACCACCAAACCAACGAATAAACCAAACCATCAAGCGAATCACCGATTCAATGAACCAACCAATCAATAAATCAGCTAGTCAATTCCAATCAATAGGTTACTCAACGTATCCCACTCACCGTCGACCAAACCCAAACACCGCAACCGGCGCCTTACCCTCCTTACCCTCCCCACCCCCCTCAACAAAAACCTTCCCATCTTTCAACCACCGATCGGGATCGAATCGTTCAGGGTCGGGGAATGTGGTTTCGTTGTAGAGCATTGCCCTTTATTGAGATTGAGGTTGGGGGGATTGAGATTGTGAGGTATGATTCGAAGGGGATGGATGGATGGATGGATGGATGGATGGACTTACCATTGATTTGCAAAGACGATTGATCCAGCTGGGATACGATACCCTTCATACTCATCATCTTTCGTCACAAGATGAGGAACACCTACACCACAAAATACAATTCGAATCAACCCCACTTCCACCCACCCCCCTATAATCAAACATCAAACACCAACTCACCTAAAGGCGTAACAGGCTGCCACCTCAACACCTCCAACACAATCGCACCAATATACGGCAACACCCCTTCATCCCCAAAATCCGGTAACCGGCTCCTCGAAAGGACCTCGTCCAGTTCTTGTTGTGCTTTTTTTTGGACGGAGGGGTAGAGGAGCATTGCAAGGAAGAATGTGTAGAGGGATGAGACGGTTGTGTCTGCCCCGCCTGTGGATGTATATATATGGATGTGTGTGACAAGCAGGGATTAGTAAGGTATGGAGTGAGATGTTTGAAGAGAGGACTGACCTGCGTAGAGGGTCGCTGTTGCCTCTTTAATCACACGTTCTTGCGCTTCGATATCCTTCGTCCAGTCCATCTTTTCAAGACAATACGACATAAACGACGGTACCGCATCACCCTGAATCTACCAACCCCACCGCATCAGTCCATCCAACTCCCACCAAACCCAATCAAATATCGAAAAAAAAACTCACAGCAACCTCTTTAGCAACCTCATACGGCCTCCTAACCATCTCATCCGTAATCCCCCTCCACATCCTCGCCACCCTCTTAAACCCCGCTCCAGGAACCCACTCTGGTAGATATTTGAGCCAAGGGAGGAATTCTACTAGGTATTCCCCTGGGATGGCGGCTTTGTTTATGAGATCGACGGCGGTGGAGACGAGGGTGATGTTGGGATCGTTGGAGGGTTTGGCATCTATGCCGTAGGAGACTGAGAGGATTTTGGCGCCGGTGATGCTATGTGTGGGTTGAGAGTGAAAAATGAATTAGCGTCTCTCCCAAACATGCATTACATAGAGATAGTGAGAGTCTATAGTAGAGGGGGAGACTCACTACTTTACGTGCTCCATAAACTCATCCGGCGTCTCGAGGAGACGTCGCAGGAGATCTCGAGCATATCGAGATTCGTGAGGTTGATATCGCATCGTCTCGGAGTGGTTAAACTCGGATTGAAGCATCTTGCGACGGAGTTTCCACCGATCGTCGTAAGGGAGGACTGTCAATAGCCAATCGCATTTCATCCTGAGGATACATGTTAGAGGAATTCCGGTGTTGGATGCTATATTGGATATTCAGGGATGGGACGAGACTTACAGTTCTGTTAGCATGACTATGTTCGGTCTTTAGGAGAGAGATTGTCAGAAGAAGAAAAAGGGACCAGAGTGATATGATAATACGTACCTGCTTGAATAGTATGCCGATCTCTTCTGGAGAAGATCTTCCGCAGCTTGTACAGAGTCGAGTACTATCACAGTCGACCCAAGCATATCCAAACTAATAATATCCGATCCTATATACACACACCGTCAATCTATCAAACAACCAATCGCAAAAAAAAATATTAAATCTCAAGTGGAGTATTACATACCTAGTTGCTTAGACCACTCGTGATATTTCCGCCATTCGTATTCTTTGGGAATATCGAGGATGTGTCCGATGAGAGGGTATTTCTTTGGACTTGGGGGTAGGGGTAGTTCGTGTTTCGGCTTCCTAAGCTGTCGGATGATGATTGCGAGTAATACGATAAAGGTAAGTGAGAGCGCGATTGCCATGATTCTTTATGTGATTATATAATGAAACTCGATTGACTGAGAGCTGATGAACTCAATTCGACCCTGAGTTTCATCACTTTTATACGCATCGCGCAAAGACAAGACGAGACGGGACGAAGTTGATGAGAGAAAATGGATTTCATTGAGAAGCGTACGGAACATGGGAAGCCTTGCGATAACGACCGCTGGAAAGCCTATGCATTCGCGTACGTACGTTATGCTGTGACCCACAAAACAGGTCTCCACCAAATGCCTATTCGAATACTCAGGAAAAACGCTTGCTGAGTCAACCTATGGACATCGGTGACAAGGATGAACACGTGGACTGCCAGGATACGTCGGGTATCGACGCCGATTGGCACAAATGGGTGGTATTCGGTCAGATATTATGGGTATGACGCTGACAGATATCGATGCATGGAGTATGTCCGAGTTCTCGAGCTGCGGTAGTGGTGTGGGCCCCGGGTCGTTACGATAGTAATTCAGGCCTATCACTGATCAGCTGCTTCGAGAAAGTTCAAAAGCTATGACATTTTGTAAGCCGATATTATGCTTGTCTTGTAAGCTGTCGAGCTTCTCGAAGAGCCATCAGTTCCAAAAAAGCAAGTCGGCACATGCTCGTTCGACCGGGCTGGGAAAATCCTTCGTGAGAGCTCATCATGGATAGTTACTGATAAACGCTGTGTAGAAGAGTGACATACCCAATCTTTTCGATCCTTGATTCTGGTACTAATAGCAACGTTAACATCATCGACATTCAAGACGACGTTCTCTAGGACTGATATTTTTTAGATTTGTCGACCCGCTGGAACGAAGACGGCGGTGGAGAATAATGCGAACGGGTCGAACCGGGCCTAATGCATTATGGATCATATCGTGCTACAAGGAACTGTTTGAACAGAAATAACAAGTCTTGGCACTGTAGCGTTAAGCGGGTCAGCAGCGTTGGTTAATATCGCTACAACGGCGTACGAAGAAGATTCTTGACGGTTCTGAGCGGCAGGGTGTTGGTCGATTCAGAGTAAGTGTACCATGCCCGGAATCATCTGCAGGGTGAGTCTAAACATTCACCAATGTCGGAACAAAATAGTCAAGACATGCCAAGGAGGGATTGACTGTCTGAGAAGAAAAACGAAGTAAAGATACACGTTTGACGCTCACCGGCGCTCACCGGTTAAACTCGTGTGAACTTTGACAACAATCAATCCCACCCTCTTGAACGAACCTCCCCAAAGTGGCCGGCACCGTCGGACGGCGATGGTCACGCATCTCTTGGTATACGAGCTACTATGTAGGTTCTACTAGCGAAATGCTACGCGGCGCGACCCTAGCGTGATAATCACGCTGTGACTGCAGATCGCTAACTCCCAATCAAGCATTTTGCATATTTTTGCGATAAATATGCTACCACCTATCTGTTTACTGAAGGAACATATACACCTCTAGTACTTACTTGCAACTCTCGAGGTATGTCCCATGCGAAAAGTACAAGCCGAGAGGGGCCCCGGCATCAGCATATTTTACACTTTGATCCTGCACGAATAAGCGAAGTAGCCGATCTATGCATGACACCGCCTTTATGCACTCGCGAACCCGAAACGGGGACTAATACCAAAGAACCGTCTCTCTTTATTTCGTTCCGTAACAGTGAGATAACATCTCCATCACTTGTCTCTGTATCACACTAACGTATCCAACTTTAATAGTGGGACGTGTCGATTTATCACGAATATCAGACAAACTACGAACCGTAATTGCTTGCGCTTGCCTATACCACGAAGGATCTACCCCACATTCATCACCGACACAACGCGTACAATCTAGAAGTCGGCAACGTCGCAACATCGTATCAAATCACCCAACTAGGGAAATAAGTCCTCGAGGAAAGCGTCCATCTTAGTCTCCGACTCCTCCAATCTCTATACGATATGCGATATGCCTCTATTTCCCCATGGTACTGTCCGCATCCAGTGAATCTGAACTGTTGTCAGCTCGCTAAGCGTATACTTTCCGTTTGTTGCGCACATAGCTCTCGTTTGGGTGTACCTGTCGGTACTACTGGTCTCTCATGGTAGTCCATATCGCCCTTATACCAGAGATATTCATCTCCGCGCACAACCTTACGTTGTTTTGTCGTATCGCAGATCATACGCTTTCATCGTCTTCCGTTCTCGGTGGTACACAAGTTTACCATCTTGAAAGTGGATGCTTTCAACGATATGTGAACGTATATATATACCCAGCATCACGACTATACCTCTCCAGCAGCTTCAAGTTCTGACATCATCGAATCATGACTTCAACAACCAAGCACCCTCTCCCAACACACTTCGTCCTCCCCGACCTCCTCGCCGAATGGCCTTTCGAAACCGAACCAAATCCCTGCCAAGATATCGTCGACGACAGCGCCCGATGGGTAGAATCATACAACGCCTTCAGTCCAAAAGCCCAAGACGCCTTCAATCGTTGTAACTTTGGCATCTTCGCTTCACTAGCCTACCCTAAAGCGCGCGGAACGCATTACAGAGCGGCGTGTGATTTGATGAATTTGTTCTTTGTGTTTGATGAGTTTAGTGATGCGGAGAATGGGGAGGTTGTTGGTCAGCAGGCTGCTGATATCATGAACGCTTTGAGGTAAAATTCTCACTATCTTTTGTATGCTGATAACATGAACGTTTTAATAGATATCCGGATAAGATTCCTGCTGGAGGAGACAGCATCCTTGGTGCTATGACCAGAGAGTAAGCCAAATACCGCATTTCCCTCCATACACTCCTTCCTAACAAATCTCCAATAGCTACTGGAAACGCACCCTCGAAGTATCCAGCAAATCCTCCGCTGAACGCTTCATCCGCAACTTTGACGAATACACCGATGCCGTACGCCAAGAAGCCGTCGACAGAGACGAAGGTCGTGAACGCACTATAGAGGAATATATGAAGCTCCGTCGGGGAACGATTGGGGTTTATCCTTCGTTTGATTATTTCCTCCTTGAGGACGATATACCTGATGAATACATCGATCATCCTGCCGTTGCCAGCCTTGCGCTTGGATCTGTTGATATGACTATTCTAGCTAACGTACGTATCCACTCGTTTCCATTTTCATCGTATACTCTGATGACTAACAATGCGATGTCAGGATGTCTATTCGTGGAATGTAGAGCAATGCCGAGGCGAGGACAGGCACAACCTCGTATCAGTCGCTATGCGCGAGAAAGGTCTCTCAGTCCAAGAAGCGATGGACTACGTCGGCTCCATCTACGCCGCCACCCGCGCCAAATTCGTCAAAGAATTCAACGAACTTCCCCAATTCCCAGAGAAATACGATAAACTAGTCAAGGACTACTGCTGGCATATGGGTAACTGGGTTACCACGAACATCAAATGGTCGCATTTCGGAGAGAGGTATTTCGGGAAACAGGGAAGGGAGGTGTTGAAGCATAGGACTGTGAAGCTGATGAGACCTAGCGTCCTTGGATGGGTGGCGAGGAAATCGTATCCGTTGATCGTACAGGTGAAGTATGCACCCAAGGAACATTATTACTTCGCTGCTCTCCTCCTCCTCATTTTGTCCTTGATGGCTGCTCCGCGCGTCACTAGGATATCTACTTAGTGGACTCCCTTTCTTTCTTTCTTTCTTTTTCTCTCTCTTTCGTTGCACTGTAGAAAAATCTGGTGATTGATGCATGGTCGGAATAATGGCATTAACATATTTTCCTCGTTCCTTACTTTACCACTGCAATCCCTTTACTGTGTTATCGGGCTTAGAATATCAATATCAATATCAGTATTCTTGATTCGCTCAGTATCGCTACATGGAAAACGGATCACATCAATCTTCATCCTTTCAAAATAGAAACTACGACTCGACGTATTCAATATCCAATCATACTCGTACAATACAAAAGAGCCTAGAATAAGCCTTCGCACGCCGGTGTCAGATGATAGTCAATCTCTACCTTCGAAGCGGCTTGCGGGAGGTGCGGTAAGTTAGCCGCTCGCTAGAGCGCTATTCGGTAGTTACAACTACCGCCAAGATGATTAACATTTGATAAGTCACATCAGCGAGTCAAGATAAATTATAAATAAGCAGACCGAAGATGTCTTGATTGGACGATACGCGGTCGCGTCGGTTCCATGTACATCTGAGTGCACATCAAATGCTATCTCTTGGTTATTTGAATTTTAAGATTGAATTGTGCGTAAGAATGGACGCTCATCGACATCTATAGTAGAGTAATCTGAGTGGACCCAAGACATTGCAATGATAGGTCGTTTTAAGCTATCTGAAGGTTGCTCACCTAAAAATGTTGCATGCGCCCCTCGCATTCAAATGATCCCATGCGTTTTTTTTGGTATCCATTTTCGTCCTGCGGGGTGCCCCCATGGTGGACGGTACCGTCTATGTATCTACAATAAGTCTATCCAATATAAGCTACAAGAGCCCATTGCCCTCCCTGCCCCTGATTATGAGCGAGCCCAGGTTTCAAGGCCAACCATAGTGGCCTCCCCCCCCGTCCACCGTATCCTACGGTGTTCCGCCCATCAATCTTACTGAGAGGGGTGTGACTCCCCGCTTGTATTGTGCATCTTCTTGTGTGGCCCCTAGGGGATCGCGCTAACCTGTGTCCGACCTTTGAAAGGTGAACACAGCCGAGGAATCTGCCTTCGTCCTAGAATTTCCGATTATCCTAGCACGTAATGCTAACCGTTGAAGAACTATACTCGTGAATCACTGAAAAGCAGTCCAAATTACGAACAAGTCCTAACCCGAGAAACACTCAATTGGCGTATCTTCTGTAAAGTTATGCAGTTCAACATAGGACCAGTAAATTATTTCATTCACTTCTAATAATAAAAACAAAGCCCATGAGTAACACCAAAAGAGTTCATAGAATACTCGACAATAACGAATTGAGAACCAAAGAAAGGGTGGACAAAATTAAATTAACGCAAGTAGCTATACTGTTCTTGGTCTTCTTCTGGAAGAGCGGCGGTTGGCAAGGCCCACCAAAGAATGAAAAGGGTCTTACAATCCCCAGGTGCTCTTGATCAGATCAGCACCACGCTCAGCGATAACATACGTCGGCGCCATCGTGTGCATGCTCGGGTTGTAGGGCTGTAAAATAGACGTGGATGAGCAGATGTTCACCGACTAGGAAGGTCAAGAAACAACAGATGATACTCACGAAGACTGATGCATCGACAATCCTGACGCCCTGAATACCACCTTTGATCTTGAGATCGGGGTCGACTACACCCCATTGTGCACCGCGAGGGGACATGCTCGCCGTACCTACAGGGTGCGCTGTAGTTCCACTGTTATTCCTGACATAGTCCTCGATTTCCGCATCGGTGTGAGCATTTGCTAAAGCGCCAAACGGAGCAACGACATAGTCCTGGAACACTGGTGCAGAGACGAAGCTTAGGGCGGCTTTGACGGCTTCACGCATGGCGCGGATGTCGAAGTCGGTGGTATAGAATGCAGGATCAATGAGGGGGGCTCTGAAGGGGTCGAAGCCACCGGTGGTGTCGAGCTTGACGGAGCCACCTATACGTGATGGTCATCAATACACTGAAATTACTGAAATAAAAGGGGAGACATACGAGAGGTAGGTGCAACCAAGTTGGTGGAGATGGTGAGCCATCTGCCTGCAGGAGGCGCAGGGGAGACGAAGCCATTCTATTATGACAAAACAGAAAAAAATCGTGGCATTAGTAGTGCGATCCAGAAAAACCAGTAATGAAATCCTACGTACACCAATAGCCAACTCCAAATGCGGCGTATTGGGGCCTGCAGCGGGGTCTTGACCAGCAGGAACACCAATCGAGCTCAATTGTGTACTGTTCAGCCTGAAGAACACGACCTCCCCAATGGGCGTATCCACCAATGGACCCTGTCCTTGAGTGTTCCACTGATCTAATGCACTGTTCAGCACATTCTGATCTTGGAAAACGGGATCGAAAGTATCCGCATCGCTCTTCACGGACCAGATGTTTCCTGTGGTGGGTTGATCGCTCAAGTTCTTGCCTACACTAGGAAGATTGACGAGCGGGGTGACGCCAATCGAAGAGAGGTACTGAGAGTCACCGATACCCGAGTTGAGGAGGATTTGGGGGGTGCCAATCACACCTGCGGCGAGGAGAACCTCCTTCGTTGCGCTGACTGTACGGAGTGGGCCGTTTGCAATGTCCTGTGTGTACTGAACGGTCGTGAAGGTTGATCCAGAAGATCCTGTGCGCAAGATCCGAGAGACACGGGCATTGACGAGGACGTGAAGGTTAGGACGAGTGATGAACGTCGGGCCGAGGTAGGATGTCGCTGCACTGCTACGGTTAGCGCCTTTGATGGCAACTTGGAGCCAACCTAAAAATAGTAAGTTACGAGCGCAATCAGTCAATGCTATATATATATGTGATCGCAGGGGAGATTATCTACTAACCCAACCCGAGAGGGTGTCCATCGTTGTAATCGAGTTTGAAATCGAATATGCCCCCGAGCTGTTGGCCGGCCTGGAAAACGAGGGGATCCAGTGCTTGTGGGTGCCCCGCAAGGCTGTAGGAATTGATACCGGTTGTACTGTGGACGGATGGATCGTATTGACCGGCAGTATTATGGCCATCAGCGGGAGGAGTCCATTTCTCGTTCTAGAATGTGTTAGGGACAAAGTGGTGTAGACAAGCTGGATTTACTGACTCGTCTGAAGTAAGTCTGGACACTGTTCCACGACCAGCCGGAATCCCCAGTCACGGCAGCATAGCGGTCGAAATCATCCGAGGAGCCACGAGTATAGAACATTCCATCTATGCAACCATTTTGTGAGTTGATATAGACGACAAGGCGTTTCTTTGCTTACTGATGGAGCTGCTCCCGCCTAAAATAAAGCCTCGTGCGAATGGGATCGAGGCACCGTTCATGCCTGATTGAGGTGTTGTTGTCTATAGAGAATCCGTTCACATCAGGGTGAGATGAAGAAGTTGAAAGAGGTTGAGACATACATAGTTCCATGTATATTTGGCAGGAATACGTGTTACGAAGAATGGAATTTGGGTTTCAATGGCTTCGGCATTGCTATTGGACGCGTGAGATGAACGAACTTAGCGAAGAATGCATAAATGAACAACTCACGAGGGTCCGCCTTCGAGGACGAGCACATTCGTGTTCGCGTTCTCCGTGAGACGGTTGGCAAGGACACTACCTCCCACTCCACCTACACAACAAGATATTAATTTATCAAACCAACAAGTGACTATGGGAAAATGCCACGCACCACCAACGATGACAAAGTCGAAGGGAACGTTTGGCAGATCATCTGCATTGTCATATAACGCTCCGCTAGTGCTGAGAGGCAGGGAGAGGAGGGAGAGAAGAAGCGATATATGCGCAGTGAGGGATTGGAACTTCATCTTGTTTCTGTGATTCGAATTTAGGCTGGTGAGTTACCGACAGAAAGTTCAATAATCCGCTAGAGACCCAGGTGCAAAAGACGACCAGTTGACCAGTGAAGCTTCTGAAGTGGGGCGGATGAAGATGATGGCCTCCCCAGAGTGCTATAAGTACTCCACCGAGATGCATTAGGCGCTTGTCAGCTGATGCGCCCCTTCCCTCAACCGTTCAAAACAGTTACAGTCGCCAGAGCCTCCAGGGGCACAACGACGTAAAGAGGGTAGCCTGATTTGTTTTCCCCTCCGGATCTCTAAGCGAACCACCGATGAGGGAGGGAGCTGCGCTGCCGATACATTCTTGGTTCCATGGTGGCGCGCGCGGCCCCTTCCCAAGCAGGAGTAAGCAAGCCCTAGTCAATAATCCAGACTAGGGCACGGATTCCTACTTTGTCATTTACTTCTATATCATGATGAACAGAACTGTTGGGAGTGGATCTTCCCGTGGAATGACACCGAGATATCGATACGACGATGATGCGACCAAGGAGGGTGCGAAGGTGGGTTAGATAGATGGGGCGCCGCTGTAGATGAAATGACATCAATAATTCAATTACGGTGTGTACGGGCGGCTTGTGATCGAACCGCCGACGGATGATCAAGATGGTGGCTAAGCCATATAAAGATATCCAAAGAACATATCGGATGTCGATCTAAACATCAATTTGCATGTGTAGTTCCTGATGCCGTCGGCTGTCGAGGACTTATTTGAACGTCACAAGCTAGCTGTGAGTGAAGCCCGAGATGTCCTTAATTGTTGCGAGCCGACATTGTTTGGCTACCGTGTACGCGAACTGAGTAAGAGATCCGGGATGCACGCGCAAGCCTTCCGCGTATATTTTGTTTTGCTTTATCGAGAGTGATACACATCTCCTGGCTACCGAAGAGTTGCGGCTCATACGCCTCGGAATACGCGGTAGGCGCATCAGCTTGGTGCGAAATGCTTAGTTGATGCTTGGTGTGCGATGACGTCGTCGATATAGAGTCATTCAGCAGTTTTAGTTGCTCACCAGGGCGGGCTGTGTGATAGTTGCAAAGGGAGTCCCCACTTCCGTACCGCATAACTCCGTGGACCAACGGTACCTAGACAGTAGGCCCCGTGTATTATTAGACAGCAAAGTGCGACAGAGCCACAGAGTGAAAGCGACATACGCAGGAAGAGCCTGGATAAAGTTTGAATATGAACGTTAAATACTAGATATCGCGTGCATTTTGAGAGATTGCGTACACTATCGAACACTTTCTGTCATTCAGGAGCCTGAAAAAAGGGATTTTCCACCAGACACTGGTCACCCTGATGGCTTGACTTTATCCACGAGCAACGATGTTGCGCTCCGAGTCGCAGATGCCATCATGTTATAATTGCGTGAGTGATGCCCTGCTGTGTACCATGCGATGCATCGGAAAGCCATTCTCCATGTAAAGAAGAAACCTTGAAAAAGCACGACGACTAAGCGCTATCGCGGATACGCGGGGGGCACCCCCGCTCTACGTGCGCATAACTCCGTGGCAAAAGCTCCATTTCGGAAGCGTCAACCATGAGATGTCATCCTGTTGAAGTATCTATTCGCGTCAATCAACCGACGTTATTGTTACGAATACCCGAATCGCTTGAATTCCCTGTAAACGGACCTTTGACTAATTAGGCTAGAAAATGCTGTAGGTAACATCGAGACTGACCTGGAGTGTAGGTGTTTGAGATTTGGTGGGCCTGCAAGGGCTCGGAGAATAGACAGCTCGTAAAGGTAGTCGAAAGCGCAAAAACTGCTATAGGAACTGCTAGAAAGGTTAAGAATGAACACAGGGACGACGAAAAGACCAACGTGCGCAGCAGATGCCGTTCCACAAACCCCCAAATAGCTTTCGAGGCTCTGGTCCCTGCTGAATATACTAAAATGAGTCCGGAATCATTTCTTAACCTCGTATTTATCAGACTCCGTCTGCATGTAAATAGATATGGATCTGAGGAATAATAGTAGCACGCTTGAGTTCGAACAATTGGTTCGAACAACAAACTACAACAAACCAATCTTCCTGGCGCCTATTGCGCACAGGGGTTAGGAGCATGGGTGACTAGGTCACAGCCCAGATCAGAAAACGGACAAAAAACCTCTATGTGCAAGAATAAAGCTCTAGCAGAACCAAGGTAAGTATTTCAGGTTAATATCCCCCGTTGAAACATTTAATAATGATTTCTAAAGAGGCTTAAATTCACAATAGATATCTTCCACAATTTCATCGACTCCCTGATGAACGGACATAGTCTATAAGTTTGCAAAAGACAACTTTTCATCTTTATCAAGGATTAAATCCCTATACCAAGCCTAGGGTCCTACTGCTGCCACTACAATTAACTCTTCAGCCATTTTAGAACGTGGTTTAATGGAGCACTTGAATGGCGATGGATGACTATATCATTGGAAATATAAGAAGTCATTATGATATGTAGTCACGGAAAGAAATGAACTAGACGACCCATCTTACCAATCCTGGTTCATAAGTACCCAGCGGTTTGATAACGACTCCATTCTCATCAACAGCCACCGCAATTGTCATTGTGGACAGTACCGATGCAATGGAGATCCATAGCATAGAAAAATCTATATGTCGTCCTAGACACGCCATGTATATACACTGATAGCTGGTTGAATTCACTACTGATCAAAGGGAAGGCCTTACCGTGGACCGAAGCCAAAAGCAGCACCAGCATCCCAAACGCTCGGATCGAGTTTTCCATCTTTGATAAATCTATCTGAATTGAACGTGAAGGGCTCCGGATAAGCCTTCTCATCATGCAGAATTGCCCCTCGCGGTGAATGAATATTAGGACCGGCGCACAACATCATTTTAATGATTAATAAAGACACGGTGGCGAAGACTAAGCTTCACCGATATTTTCCCACCCCTATTGCATCTATCTGTCTAACTATTGAGTCTGCAAGTACCCAACAGTTCGTTGGTAGTTCCATCATGGTCAATATCCTCAACCAATCCTCCGAACGTGATAGATCTTTGGTTCTAACACTCCAACAATGTACTCGTTAAAACAGTAAACGGTTCCGACACGAGGGAACACAGAGATGCCAAAAGTGATTATAATGATTGTCAGGAAAGTACGACTATCAGGTAGGTACCAAGCGAGTGTGAAGTACGAAATATCAGAATTGAAGATGAAGGGCGAACCACAAACTTAGACTGGTAAGAACTATTGTAAAATCGCCTTGTCATCCCAGGATATGAGGCCGGCGTCGCCAACTCCGGTTTGCCTTGACTCGAGAGACCGTATAATCCCTTTAACAGCGCCTGGACCACCTAACAGGCGTCTATCCCAGAGTTTGATGAGACCCTTGTCCAGTCGGTCATGAAAACTACCGACAGGTAGCTGTCTTTCTGAGAGGGTTTCATCGCCGGCTACTTTCTGGATCGCTTTGTCGGCTGATTTCACCGTGTCTTGGACTGCGTACATACACCGCAATGAATAGATTGCAATATCGTTCGGCATACTCACCGCCATCAGTAGTGACAGGTGCGGCGGTGGCCAAAGCTGCGATAGCCAGGAGCGACACAATGAGACGCATTTTGTCTAAAGCTCAAGAAATGCTATGAGAGAACGTAGAGGGAAATAGTTGAGCTACACTTACAGTGGCAAGGGTGAACGTCTGTGAACTGCGAAAGAAGGAACTGGGGTTTGGACTTGTCCTGGGCCGTTACATGGACGATCCTGATCAATTTATACCTTCATAATATCTCGTATATAGACTAACGGGTTAGACCAAAGACTCGAAGTATTGCGGAACCGAGTTCTGACCGAAGAAAGCACAAAACGGTGAAAGTCGACTCGTCGCGATCCACAGCAACATTTTTATTGCACCTTTGTCTTAGCGAAAGAATCGGTCAACGGGAGCAGACAGAAGCCCGATCATTGACAAAGAAGGATAATTGGGCGCGCCAAAAGTCGTACATGGATAGATGTAAGAATGTTTTCCGGCCTAGAATGAACACACATCATTCCGGTAGTGGCGCCATTGTTAATATTCATTACCAAGAATTGAGATGATTCTTGGTAAGAATAAATATGAATCAGAACTAAGGTCGAAATGGCATAGTTTCTTCGTGCGAGCTATGTGATGAGCCTCGAGAAGATAGTAAAAAAGATTCACGGCATACCTACGTCGAGGTCTCTCCGAGAAAGCTATTGCGAAGCAGCTGATGAGTTCGGTTTTGAGATGAATGAATTAGGCAATAGAACCATTCAAGTTCTTATTTGATGATCAATCATCATTGCAACCCGACAAGTGCGCTAAAATTGCATCAACAAAAGAAGTAAAAGTCCGCAGCTATGGTATCTTCGTGATAGTAGTGATATCACATAAATTATACTAATTGTCCTTGATCAGAAATGTGCTAATTAAGAAGGATAGGTAGTCCTAGGGAATATATGTAAGACTAGTTTTCGTATGAGTCGACAAGACTCACCAAGTCCCCACAGCGTCTCGCAAGTAAGTGCATTACGTAAGAGGTCCCCATCGCAACTGCGTAGTCCAGCCACCAGTAAGCTTCCCCAAACCTCTATCGTGTCGATACTTATGAGAGAGCGGTAGGATGCGCCCCATGTACGAGTATATAGCCATCTTTCAGCGTTTCTGTAATAGCTGGACTCGCCGCTGGCCTGAACCGGTATTCTTCCGAATAGCTGGAACAGGATCTAGCAATAGTCAAGACAGAGAATTCAGAGTTCAACCCACCGGTCACCATGCAGCACTTTCGATTCCTCTTCCTTCAGTACCTCGACCAAGATGGCCCGACGCATGGAAAACGCCAACCAGAACAAAAACACAACGAAGAAGAGCAAAGCTACTCTTTTCAACGGCGAGGGCGTCGGCTGATGGAAGCGAGGATCCCTCTGTGCAACTTGGTGCAGATGGCGGAGGAAAGCATGGGGAGAATTTGGGGTGGGAGGTTGGTCGTCGTGGTCTTGATTTGAAGTCAAGGGAAGTGATTCGAAGTTTTCATGCGGTAGCGAGAGTTTCGGTTTTTCGACAGGCATTGTAGCTTGACAAGTGGGCGTTGTGTGATGAGGAGAGGTTCAAGAGTTATGATCGTGTGACTTTGGAATGTAAGTGTGGGAATACGGCCTCCATCTTAGGGGTTAGTCTTTCCACCTACTCAGCGCGAGAGTGATTGCATCCGAAATAACGATATTAATATTGGAAAGTCCTTGAATGCCTGCGTAGAAATTAGGTATGGCTAAAGCATTGCATACGCGTGTGGCCTCAGCTCGTGCTTTGCAAATCCTTAGCCGTCGCGATAAGGGTGCGTTCTTGCTCCACGCACAACTTGGCCCGGCTTAGTGTAGATTGATGCAGGTGATTCATCGATTCTCAAACGCGTCTTTCGGCCTTAATGACATCGATGAAGCCTGGAGAATCAAAACCAGTGACTAACACGCGTTGGGAAAGCTTGCCATAATTGGCGTAGGAACCGATATAACATACAAAGATCGTGTTTTCTATGAACACGGATGATCTTGATCGTGAAGATCTTCCGGTCCTCTGACATCTTCAGCCGGCGGGCGTACCTGTAACCCGGGTTGGCGACAGAACAACCACATATCGCTGAAACATGAGATAGATATAACCTATCTGCGCAATTTGGAAGAAACGGGGACAGGATTTATCCCCGATATGTTTTCTATCGATCTAATTTAATTCCTAACGGCATGTGTATTCTCTGAGGACCCGCACTGGGTTCTCAGCCTAAACGTCTTACAACTTGGCCTTCAGAGGTCCGCCATCGTCAACCTAGCCGACATCATACCACTTTATGTGCCCCAAAACGTGCTTATTCGTGCTACCACACCCCTCCTCTTCCTCTTGTCGATCAACGCCGCATAGGCACACACCGTCAGTCTTCGCGCATCCATCTTACAGCACTTTGATCCACTATCACGCACCATCTATCCATGTTAAGCATTCATGGCCCCATCCAATGGCTCAGTCTTCCTTGTGAGCTAGTGTACGTTGATTCCAGCAGGGCATTTGGTTTTTCTCCTAGCCGTTACGCATGAATATGTCCTCCAGGTCGTGTGATGAAACGCGTTCGGCAGACCTCACCCTCAGTCCGTGGGCGTGCGGCATTAGGTATTGTGGAGTCCGGTGTTGTCCACGCTTTCAGGGATGGCACGGGCCTGGATATGACTGGAATACTTAAATACTCGCCTCAAGAGGCTCAGAGGTCAGCAACATATCTTTACCTCTCTTTTCTGTTTTTCTTATTACTGATATATATACAGATTACTTAGCCTTCGAAGCGACTTTGGTTGGTCTCGAGTTTCCCGTCTTCCGACGTCCTACACACAAAAACATGCCCTTTCGTTGCAGATACATTTAGCACCTGCGTGGATCGTGGTATGTTGTTGTGTAGTTTCCGACATTGGAAGACGTGTGCACGATATCCCTTTGAAGGCTAGTTGGACGCTCACTGAATGGGTATCCATCTGCGCAGTATTCCTCGCAGATAGGTTCATCCCGCCTTCCCACATCTCTCGCTACCACTCGTTTTTCTCGATCTTCGCTATTATTCCTCTTCCGAATTACTTCTTACTTCGATTTCCGCTTGCCCTTTATTCGCCTTGATGTTGGGTTACGTCTCGTCGATGGGTAAGCAGGCAGTCCATTGCGCCGCAATATGTGTATAAATGGTAGGTCATTGATTATCAATCTTTCAATGCACGTACGACTCACCCATCGTTGACCTTACCTTCTGGCGAGCGTGTATCATAGCTCTATTTTTATTACGATTACTTCTGCTATTCATTGCATATGTTGACCGATCGACGGAAGCAAATTTTAGGGCATCATTATGTTAACCGCGAATTTGCTTGTTTCATACTCCGGTCACATTGATGGGCCTCATGGTAGAAAGACCCTTTCCTTGAGTTCTCACGGCACATGGACGTGTACCCCCACTGTACACAACGGTCCTCCCACCCACAAGGCCCGATTTTATATTGAAAATGGCCATCGATGCGCATGGATTCTCTATCCACCATGTCTGCCATGCGTCAAGCTATATAATAGAGAAATACAAATTCCGGAACTCGACCCGGACTGCGAATGCAGAATTGACGAGGTACTGTTCGATCCTTGTCTGTCGGACACTTATCAGATAGAACATCCCTCAACGCCATGGTCGTATGTTTGAGAATACGTCGCATCAAAGTTATCCCGGAAAATCGACGTATAGATCCTTCAGCCTCTACTGAAGGCGATTCTTTCTCCCAAAATTTTTGGGGTACTCAGTTTGGCGGGACAGCCGCCAACGGGGCTCGCTACAGAAAGGGGGGACAAGGCTTCGAACGCCCCCCTGGTCGCTAGTTCCGTCATTACAGCATGTATGGTACATTCGCGAAGCCCAGAGATATCGAACAGCTGAAATGCGACCGTTGATCAGTTGCACCATTACATACTGCGAGAAGTGCACGCGAAAGCTGTCGTGTAAGCGCCTGCTACGTCAGTGTGGGAAACCAAAGGTGAAATTCACAGAAAATCGCGAAAAATCGCGAAAATATTCCTAGCGTACTTATTCCACAGAACTGAACGCTTAGTAGGAGTCCACATGTGAAATAGCTGATATTTATTATGAAATCTTAGGCATAGGACTGTACGTCAAAGAACATGAGTGGTATGCTGATCTGGCGCCCAATCAAAAGCGCCAGACCTGGTTTGTCAAAAACGAAGCGTGCACTTCTTGCATGCCGTATACATACAAACACATGGCAGTCATCTCAATTCTCGATGGCCATATGTAACTTGTTGAACCAGCCTCGAGCTCTCTTTGCTAAAAGTGTCTCGACGGAGCGCTTCAGGCCTAAGCATTGGAAGTACCACAACAGTGCTTCGTCGTCTGCGTTCCCCGATTCGCATCACTAAGAAGGGAAGTGGGTCATGAAACCGTGCCTCCCTGGTGATTCTTATCCACACGAAAAGTTTCGCGGGAGAGGTCACGGTGGCAATTCATGTTGATGGAGAAGCACCTCGTACGACATACTGTTAACCCGTGTACTCTGCCTCCGACTCCACATGTACACTAGTTTCTTGCGATGCTTCTCTCTTTCTCTCCGCCTTTTTCTGGCCACGCATTATTGAGAATAAATGAAGTACTTCACACTACGCGGTTGTCCGCTTATTCGGTGTGTCTCGCCCATTCGCCAAAGAAATAGAGCCCGGTAACAATACCCCCGTACTCTGTAGACAAGAAGCCGTTCGTGGGATAACTCTAGGCACATGGAAGTATACCTTGCCGATGGGAGCCCATGCCACGATAATGGGGCAGAAATATGTAGGGCGAAGGTCATATATAGACTGCTATACGCTTTTGACCTTGATAGGAAATCGTTTTGGGGCGTTTGTAACCGTGCATGGGTTTACTATTACGGCGACTTCGACTACTATTTAGGTCTGGTCCCCTCTAGATTCCTTCTGGGGAGCGGCGTACTGTGGATCGGGCAAGGATGTCGTCAACGGCATGAGCATCTACTGAGTACGCGAGACTCGTGTATTCAGATCACAGAAATTTCCAGCATTTCCCTGAGCAAAATACGGGCATTATATAGCCTATTGAATTGAGAATGGTCAGCAGACAAATCACGCAATGATGCTTTTTTAGTCTCATATGATACGAGGCCATATATTCTCCGCTATACCGTTTGTTTCTCTTCTTGGCAGTTTTCGCTTCCTCCGTGCCCTTTACGTCCGTCCATCCTTCTATTTTGTTCCTCCGTTCGTGCATAGTCACAGCCCAATATCTGATTGAAATGTCATGCGGCTCAGTAGTGTGCGCATCATCTATTCTTAATTCGTATTTCACTCACAGCTCGTTTATGATTTCGTTAGCTCGCATGTTACTCAGGGGTTAGGGACTTGACGCAACCCCTGAAGAGAGACTACCTTAACAATGTTGTTGTAGGCGTCAATCGATTTTTTGTAGTATAAAATATAATCGTTCTGGTGTCACCATAATATGTATGTTCAGGGAGTCAGTTGAGTTGGAGTTTATTGTAAGACTTGCGTCGTCTTGAGTAGCGTCATGGTGTAAGTGTCGATGTGATGGGGGGAGTCCGCGAAGGCACCTGATGGGCAAATAACCACGGTAGGAGACCTGATAAGTCATACAGTGGGAAACAAATGAGCTGACAGGGCATGAATCCTAAATTCAGATGACAAACACGTTCAAAGGCGGAGTGCAGCGAATCTAGTGCTAGTGGGTATCGTGAATGTGCTTATCGAGCGCCTGGATAAGCACTTCTTCTATATTTCTTGCAGTGGAAGTATCCGCATGGCTGGTAGCATATGTAAACGTGTGAGTTCATAGCTTCGGCCTCATGAATATTGGGTGTATCAGCTTGAACGTTCGAGTTTGGCTTCGCCCTACATATGCGTCCATTGGTTAAAACCGCTTCTTCTTCTTCTTCTTCTTCAGGAGTCACACGTGCATAACCCTCTATGGCATACATCTAGAGGAGCATAACCACTGTGATAGATATCTATGAAGCTAATCTCAAGTGGAAATGTCTTCCAAATGGGAAAGGCCAGATCAGGTCGTAAACCGTAATTTGCGTTGGGAGGCATGAGGACATTATGAGGTTCGGTTTGTATTGGTGAGATAAGTACTGTGATGCGTGGATGCGGAGAGACTTGTCGGCAATGTAGTGGTCGAGAGTCTGTACAGAATGAGTAAAACGGTGGATCAAACTAGGAAATATGATTTGTTGGTTTTGCCGTCTTTGCCGATGTCACTCAGTTGCCAGTTGGTAGTGGAAAATTGGCGAGAGGCAATCCTTGACTAGATTTTGAATCGATGCACTTGGAAGGCGTTGATGTGGCCATGGGCCGTTTGCGCTTACCTGAATGGTTGATGCGTAGAGCTCGAGGCGTTATCCTAGAGAAATACCTTCGGCTTCCGAACCGGGGCGGGCGTCTCACTGTACGGAAGGATTCGAGCGCTTGAGTATGAGCGCTCGATAATGATGATGACCAGGGACCGCCTGACGACGATTCCATTCCCTTGCTTGCAAGTCTTACTCTCATTCACTCTCAGCTTCATTCTCTGTCTACACTATTATCCCCTTCCTATGCCGTTCCGTTTGTTGCAAAAATAAAAGTGGTCACAACCAAGAGGCGGCAAGGAATTTATTTGGTGACATTCACCCAATTATTCAATTTATGGGAGCTTTCTACGGGACTACTCCCCCTACTAACAAAGTTTCTTTGCTGCCTAAATTTGCTGATCAGTACCCCCTACCCCCTACTTTGTCACCTGGGCTGTGGACATGTTTGTCTTGCCTAGCATATGTGTTCCGTTGTGCTTCAGCTAGTCCCAGACATTTTCGCTCTTCTGCGCTGATCCTCACTTCTTAGGTCAGCCCTGGGCACTATTTGGCTGATTGGGCTGAATTGACTTGTATTGTGTATATTGCGTGAACAATGACTGCAGAATAGACCATACAGGCCTCACAGCTAGATTCTGTGGTACTATGCTGTGGTTGCAGACAGAAATCTTGAAGTGAGACCTCCAGAGATGTTCATGGACCACCCAAAAAAAATCCACCTGCAAGCCTGACAAGAGGCAACTACCTACCTACCCCTAAGAGGACCACCCTGAATTGGAATCCTCCACCTGTCCATCCATCCATTTGTCCATCCATTTGTCTACATATAGGGGCCCATATAAATACTGATAAATGAACCATGACAACTCAGTGTACCAGAGAAGTAGCCCATTTTATGCTATGTTAAATACAGAATCCAGCTTCTACTACTAAACAGACTATAACAAGGTATTTGGCTTCAACTACTGAGGTGCAGAGTTGCGCCGCCCACTACCTAACAGTATACCTTAATTTCAGAGATGGAGATCAGGGTTACGGAGTAACGCCGGAGAACGGATAAGAAGGTAGAGTGTAGGAACGGAGATGCGGGATACTGGAGAATGGAGATAGCGCGGAACAGAGTTCCTTAGTAGAGAAGGGAACGTATTATGTTGATATTCGAACTGAGGAAACTATCTACAAGTAACTACGGCTTAAATACTGCGAAGGTAACCTAACATGCGGAATACATGAGTTAATCCTTGTGGTAACTAAGCCTAAATGTCCCTTGATAAATAAGTAATCCTACAGTAATAACCAAGTCCTTATCTACACATGCTAAGTCCTCATGTATATCCCTTGATCTGAAATGTATCTGAAGGTCCGATAGTCTGAAGCCGATGTCTGAGGTCACAGGAATGATCATCTGACCGGGCTAGGGGTTAGGGGTTTGCACGTGCATAACATGCTACCTATGCACTATCATTCAAGCTGCAAATGCAAATATCAACAAAAATGCAGAGCATTGTGACCAAAACAAGTGCTATGCCTGGAGGGTGTTGTAGGAATAATACTTTGCACACAAGAACCCCTAAATCAGGTGATACTCAGTATTCATAGAGTCATAAGACAGTTCATTACTTATGTTTTTGCCTCCCTAATATCACTTTATCTTTGTATTAACTGTCGCAACAGAACCTGTGTAGGGGATGGTGGTCACGACACACAATTCTTTGTGATTGAAGTGGACAGTCGCATGACGGAGGACAACTCGCACTCTGGTCACTACAAGGTGATGAGGTGCCCATTACTTAGACGCCAAGGTGGCTACCTAGAAAGGAAAGTGTGCCGCTCGGCACTAGCCGGCAAGTCCCAGAGTGAGATTCGCACACACTCACGGTTTTTTAGGAAAGTCTTGCGACATCGCTTCAAAATCTGATGAAGTGGTAAACCCACAAGTTTAGTGTAAGAGTCCTAGAATATAAAGGCTCAGTTGTTTGGAGACTGACACCAGGAACATCAAAGAGCCAACAAGGTGACACTGGAATGTTGACTGAGCCAGCTCGCGCTGGCTTGCACGACCGATCTTCCTTTTTAGGTAATTTTTGGCATACAGGACCTTGCAAGCAAGGTAACTTCTCGCTTCTTGAACTGCAACCATGGTCAAAGTAACACTCGACGGCACTGTTCTCGCTGAATCCGATAAGACTATCGTCGTAGAGAATAATCATTACTTTCCTCCTGACTCTGTGAACAAGGAATACTTCAGCGATTCCAATACGAGGTATGTTTACGAGATATCTAGTGATTATCCGGGTATTGACAATCGGCGCAATGCAGTACGGTATGTCCCTGGAAGGGGTAAGCCTTTGAAATATGATCGATCGAATGTTTTCATGACGGACCTCCTCAGGACCGCAGCGTACTATCATGTGGAGGTTAACGGGCATGTTGTCAAAGACGTCGCTTGGTTCGTCCTTTGACATTTATTGAATTGCGATTTACTTGATACGATTTCTGACATATTATCACCGTATTCGAAGGTATTATCCGGAGGCTAAGGAGAAGGCCAACGGTATCAAAGGTTATGTTGCGTTTTACAAAGTAAGCGATAGGTCTGGGCATTTCCAGTGAATATCTCTGATAGAAATACCCAAATTTAACAGAACAAAGTTCAAATCGAGTGACGAATACTGGTAATGAGAGATACCACTGATGTATAACGATGTAAGGAGAAGAGTGCTGTACTACCAACGAAGTCTAGCAACTGAGTGTGGGAATTTCGCACTTGAGCTTGTAACCGTGTGAAAGTCCGGAGGGTAGGTCAACTTTCATTGCGGTGCAGAATTGAGAGTCACTAATCCGAACTAGTCATGGCCTCCTCATTCTCTTCTCCATCGAACATTGCGTGTCTCTCCAGGTCACTGCCTTCACACCACGTCAATATGATCTCCTATCTTCTGTCACCTCGTGTGGCGACGAGGACAGCTTCACTGCCATCTTTGGCCAAATTCTCTCTAACGCGCAGCGCCTTCGTGGATCATCATCAGTGAATTAGAAGGAGGACCCTTCCTTGATGAAGCACAGCATACAAGATATCGACCCCTCGTGATTCATTTCCTGACTCGTATGTCAGTATTCTAGCCTTCTTGTGATGCTCACAGCCTTATTCATAACTATCGGTAGCGCTCGTTCGATTCTCAGGGATGAACACTCCACCCCCGCAATCCATATAAACCGCTAGTTCCTGCATCAACAAGCCTTCATTCCTGATCCCCGACAACCATAACCCACTATGCATCGTCGCCTCTCCACACTTCTGCAATCGTCTTCCAGCAAATCCTCAGCAGTGGATCTGGGATCTACGGTCGCGGGTGAAGACGATGATGCCAAGTCTAAGGTTTCTACCGTCAAGGACAAGGATACTATGCCCGACTTGCCCCCTCCGTCGCTCAAGCTCAAGCGTGTGGATTACTATTACAGTAAATGGTCCAAAGGATGGAAGTACAGGGTATGTCGACATCGTCTACTTGGGCATAGTTGATGGCGCGCAGTTTGTCTGACTTTTTTGTGATATGTATAGAATACGAGCTCGAGCGTCACGCCTGAGGCTCGTCCTTTGATAGGAAGTGATAATGATCCTTGGAAAGACTACGCTTTTGTGTAAAGTCTATTCCCTACTGAATAGTCGATGATTTTTTGACGAGCTCGTTTCCATCCAGGATTGTACGAACCATTCCTCGTCAGGAGAACCTGCCTCCTACCTTCAAGGTCGTCATCAAGAGCCCTCTCATCCTCAAAGCTTGCAAAGACGTGATCCAATCATGGCCAGGGATCTCTTGGAATTCTGATCCTCTCGAGGTTCGTTGTTAATACTCCACATCCCACCATCCCGCCATCCTCCCCTCCACTACTCCTTGTCGTTCGTTATCATTTGCTGATACATCTATTTAATAGCTCGATCCGGAAATGCTTCTAACCTTCCTTCCTCAATTCATCACCTACCGTGACGCCCTCGCCTCCAAAAAATCCCCCACCACTGAGGAGAAATACCGGCAATCCACCGTATCCCTATTCATCTCCACCCTCCAAGCAGATTATCGCGTCACCCTCGCAAAGATCGCTTCCCTCACCTCACACGGAGAGATCACCTTCGATCTCCTCTACGCTATCCTTGTTCCTAGGACAACGTTTTTAGCGAGGTGCGCTATAACGGGAGAAGTGCGGTTATTGACGCTTTCATCGGTTATAAGGACGACTGTTGAAGGGAAGCCATGTTATCAACTCACATGTGAGAGCATCGACGTGGTAGACTCCAATGCAAATGGGGCAAACGTCTATTTACCTCCACTCCCTGGAATGCAAACAACCCCGAGCAACATCTCGGGCACGGCGAGCAACGGTTCCGCCTCCTCTGGACGTATAGGCAAAGTACAAACCATGATTCTTCTCTATGGCTTCAGGGGAACTATTCCTATCAATTCGTTGGATTGTTATCCTCTGAAGTTCCATGAAGACGAAGAGGGTCTGAAGAAGGAGCTTTTGGAGAGAGGGAAGAAGTGGGTTGAGTTGTCGGTTGGCGGGCCTAAACATATGGAATATCATGCCAATGCCGCTTTGAAGTGTGGCGACAAGGTGATCAGGCATAATGTTAATGGAAGGATTATGGTTGACAGAGGTCAAGTCTCTCCTCGATTTCCTCGAAATAATATGGGTAGCTGATATTCCGTTGCTAATTAGCTACGTTCCGTCGACTGAACGCCAACTACCAATTCCCTACCCCTGTACCGCCCAAACCCACAAACCCGCCTCCCCCTCCTCATCATTTACGACACAATGACCTCAACCAATTCGACTACGATGGGAATCCTCTCCCTACTAGTGTAGCGTCGACAGGGAACAATAATGGTAAGCGCCGTCTCCGTCGCTATGGTGCAAGGCGAAAAAAGAGTCGATCAACCAGTAACGCTGTCATCTATAACTCAGGTATTCAGACGACGAGGAACGAGGAAAAGGATGTAGAGCTCACAGATGAAGAGTTGCTTTTGACGCCGGCTGTGGTGTATGGATTTAGTCTGGCAGATAAAGCTTGGTGTACGTTCATCCTTTGCCCATTTCTTCTTCCCCGTATACACCATATTGATTTCGTTCGATTTGGATGGTATAGTGGAATTCAACGTCCAGAAAATTGCTCCGGTAGGGTGGGCCAAGGACGCCTTTGCGAATCTAGTTCTTCCACGAGATCGCAAGACTCTCTTGCAATCCCTTGTAGAAGCGCATCATCGGGAGCTTGGGTTCGACGATTTCATCAAAGGCAAGGGACATGGATTGGTCATCAACCTCTTCGGTCCTCCCGGTGTTGGTGAGCATGAATTCGAACACTACTTAGTGTAGACTATTGATGACTTTTTGTTGTTTTCAAGGCAAGACATTCTCTGCAGAAGCGACGAGCGAACATGTTAAGCGCCCCTTATACATCGTCGGAGGTGGTGATTTAGGTACGAAAGCAGCGGAATTGGATGCTGCGTTGGAGAGGATATTCGATGTTGCGACGGCTTGGAAGGCGATTGTCTTAATCGATGAGGTACGTACCTACCTTCAATGACGTCCTTTGACCTGGACTTTTCAGCTGATATTTTGGGCATCATTAGGCCGACGTGTTTTTGGAACAGCGTTCTCTACATGATCTTGAGAGGAACGCGATGGTCGCTGTTTTCTTGCGCCATGTTGAATACTACCGCGGTATCCTCTTTCTAACTACCAATCGGGTTAAAGCATTCGACGAAGCTTTCCTCTCCCGTATCCACGTTGCGCTCCACTTCCACGAGCTCTCTGTGGAATCGAAGAAACAAGTCTGGACCGCTTTCATCTCCAAGGCCAATGCAGCAAATAACACCTCGGAAGATGGCATTAGTGAAGAACAAATTGAGGTGTTGGCGAAGAGGGAGATTAACGGGAGACAGATCAAGAATGCGGTGAGGACGGCACATTCGTTGGCTGTTGCGAGAGGAGAAAAGTTGGGATATAGTCATTTGGTGGAGACGTTGGATGCTATGGAAGAGTTTACGAGGGAGTTTGAGAGCATTAAGACGGGGAATTAGAGTTTAAATGAGATGCGTAGATAGAACCTGCGATGTGTAATTTTAGTGTTTGGTTTATGTACTAGGTTATGACTTGATACCCGTGTATACACTGCCTTCATTCATGCAGCCTGTACAACACCAGCCACCCATAGAGGGCATACTCTGGATATTGCCTATTCGCCATCTGAAACAGTTTTACTACTTGCGTAAAAACAGAACTACGAGAGGATGGCAGCAAAGCACAGAATGGAAAGAATAAGCCAAAAAATCTGTCGGTAGCAGGAATTGAACCTGCGGCTCTTCGGATTTGTGCGCCACAACGAAGCGATTTGACCACTAATCGATACCGACGTTGATTAATTGCTGATATTCATACGCCATGTTAGACCAAGGGCAAAGACGTGGGAACCCGCCCTCCGTTTGATATACACACTCCGCGACCTCCGAAGCATTCTTGACTTACATAAGGGAATATTAGATACTTCTTGCAAGTTTTGCGGGATCGGGCTTTGACTCTAATCCGATCCAAGGCTTCGCGAAGACTGAAGGTGTAAAGCGTAGAATAACGTACACACAGGCACAGCCAGTATAGTGAAGAACTATCTCGAAGCTCCTGCTCACCAAGTTCTCCTCGTAGTTGCTACTCAGTACTGTACAGCGTACGATTGCCATCAGATGAGTACTAGTCATCAAGAATTCTTCTAGCATACTGATATTCATGTCCCCCATTTGGATAGTATTGTTAATATCGGTCAAGATTTAAAGCAGGAATGCTCATTCAAAGGAAACATTTCCAAGTGTCAGAGATAAAGATTGATGATATGTGCAGTCAAAAAAAAGAAAGGGCACAAAAAGTTATTCCTCAAAGACTTCAAAGACGCATCGTCAGTAGCAGGAATCAAACCTGCAGCCCTTGGGCACGCCTTTCGGAAGGCTCATCAAAGTGATTTATCCAATAATCGGTACCGCCGCACTCGTTAATGGAACCATTCAAAATATGTAACCATCCCTTGAAGCGATGTCTGTGGCAACGAACATGGGAATCCCGCCTTCATCCTCACTCCGTGTTCTTCCTAACCCGACCATAACCGACTCGGAATATAAATCGGTTACTGCCTTGATTGCAAAGGTAGCGACTCTAAGAGTCCAAAACTGACTGAGGGTACATCGCTACCAAATACTGAATCCCAGTTACAGCTGATTATAGCATTCAATTCGAACTAGAAACCGTATCCAAGTGGTGATCCTAGTTTATGCTTTGCGCAGTCCTTTCTACGGAAGCTTCTCGATATTGATGCGCGGCGCTCGTGGTGAGGGGTGGGATAGAATCGTACACAGGCGCGGCGCACTTCTTTGGGGCGTTATTATATTGTGCAGTGCTCGCTTAAGGATGCAGTGATATCTCTATCCCACGTCGAACCATTTATATAGGTTTATATCTCTGAAGTCTAGGGCCTTGTGGGTGCGTGTGCGTTGCTGATTGTTCCGGGCGCGACTTTGTTCATTATAGGAATGGTCACCTGTGCACTCCGGCGGCAAGAAGTTATCGACAGCGCACTCGACGTGCTTTTGCACAGGATGCGGGTTTCTGGAATAGAATACAATGAAAAGATATTTCTATCCGGGGAAACATGAGGTGAGTCGCCGGCTCTAATAGAGCTTCGGCGGACAGCTCTAAGTCATTGTAGGCGCGTATAGGGGCTGATCATCCCCAAACGGATACCGAAGCTCGCCTCGTGGACACAGCGCGTCGAGTATTAAAGGCTTCCCATCGTCGTCCTCTGTAACCATAGTCCCCCATCCTCTTCCCTCCAATCGAACCCATCCGAATATGCCTCAGTGCCAGAAGTGCAATCGTCAATTTCGTTCCTCATCAGCTCTGGACCAACATTGCCGAGCCCTGTCCCATGGGGCTTGCTGTATCCCTTGTCAACGATGGTTCGTAAATGTGGACGCTTTAGAGATGGTATGGATGCCTTTGGATCGTAAGGACGACTTTGATGACATAAATTCGCGTCAAGCATGTTCTTAATTCTCCAAAGCACCAGACCGATTCAGAGGAAGAGACATCTGACTATACGGATGAGTCTGACGATTCGGACGAAGAGGAAGAAGAGCCGTACTGCAAGGGCTGTAAACGATGGTTTGTGGACGTTGAAAGTCTTTACCAGCACCTCAGAGATAGTGACCGGCACAACTGGTGCTTCGAATGTTCTCGCGATTTCAACAATCCCAAAGCTTTGACTCAGGTATTGTGCCTCTTTCTATCCCTCTATTGATGTCGTACTCTATTCTTACGCCTCTCCGCCGCCCCGCACCCTTCACTTGAAAATAAAGCATCAGAATTCTCTAGCACATAAAGATCGCGTGATGCAATGCCCTTTCTGCAAGGCAATGTTCAAGAGCCCTTCGGGCGTCGCGTTCCATGTCGAGTCTGGTTGTCACGGCGTCAATAGACATCAAGTCACTGCAGCCGTTCACGCTCTTCGTATCGTCCCTACGATCTCCGTGGATCGTCGCCTCGAAGGACCTACTATGCCTACCACTCTTACCACCCTCATCGCAACCGAGGCTTCCTTCAACGGTAGCAACTATGAATGTTACCTCTGTCACCGCACATTCCGAAATCTATCCGCCCTCAACACGCACTTGAACTCCCCTGCACACGACGCAGACGAGTTCAAATGCCCAAAGTGCAAGAAGGAGTTCAAGTTGATTTCGGGTTTGGTCCAACATATCGAGAGTGAGGTCTGTAACGTTGCGAAGTTTAGGAAGGTAGAGAAGTATTATGAAGATTTGACTGCTGCTTTTACGAAAGCACTCAAGTTTTGATGCGGCTAAGCTGGTACGTTTGATCCTTGACGCTAACGAAGCCGATTCATAACGTTCAATTCGTTTGTAGGCTGGGCCCTTGTATATTATTGGGTTTTCTGCGCGACCAGTTGTACTATAAATGACCGTCTGTCTCCTACCGTCGTGGGCCAAAGGTTGGAATCGACAATGCGTGTTGATGAAGAGATGGGCTTGTATATATGTATCACCAGATCTGATCCGACGGCCAGTCTATACCTTTGTATAACCTGTACAACTTACAAGTATTGTTTTGTGAAATCATGCGAAGGGCCGCCCTGTTTGCGGTTAATGTTTTATACAGGCCATAGCCTATCTGGATGTAGATTGATAGTTAGAGTGAAGTGATATACGTAGAGTGAACATATGTACATGATCATCACTCTAAGTTCGGCCTCGTTCGAATGCGTACACCCAAGGACTGGCCTATAGACTCCCCGATTGCTAAACCGTTTTCCGAGGCAATCGTATGGGGCCTATTATCCATTATGGCCTATCTGGAAGGAAAGGCAAAACGCCAGTATATTACCACGAACTAGCGTAATAACAGTGGTATATTTAAGTTGATGTATCCTCACGGGGATGATATTGAGGAGCCAGACGTTTCCCGTTCAGCAGCCATGGAGTCGGGGATGACGTCCTATCGTAGGTCGGAACGGCTGTGCATATCTCAGCAAGATGAAGCATACCTCAGCATTACTCCGTTTTGCTGAGGGTAGACATCAATCAAATCTTCCATTCGAGTACTAGTAATAAACATACACAGCAAATGTAACATCAGAAGCACTATCTGTGCAACGTACACGTATCACTGGTTTTTACTGAAGAGCATCGGCTACCATTTCTAATATCTCCCGAACGGATTTTCCAGCATTCTTCGGATCTTTCGCGATTGACTGCCACACAGGTGAGTGGTGAGGTTCTGCTGCTATACACCGTTTCCGTACTTCCTCTCGTTGCTCCTACAATAAGAAAGGGATTAGTTAATGACGTCGCTCACTAGATGCACGATACACTTACTTCCGTCCCGTGCATTCTCTCAAATTTCAACCACCAAGCCCAACTCTCGCCCCAGTCCTCATTGATTCCAACCGCTCTCCCAAACCACGTCCTCGCTTTCTCGATCTTCCTCTCGGCCCAAAACAACCTTGCAACTGTACACACAATAATCGGATCATCAGAACTCTTCTTCAGCGCATCCACACTTCTCGTCTTTCGCATCGGACGGGGTTCGGCCCAAATGGACATACTCCACAATACACCCGACGTAGGACATTCCTGGAGACCCCTCGCGAGCATGGCTTTTGCCTGAGCTTGCGCTTGGGCGGTGGAACTCGAACCGGCGGCTCGCTCTTCGACGTGGACGGATTCAGCCCAAAGCTCTTCATTAGATGGATTGACGAGACGTGCTTTCTCTAATAGTGCTCTAGCTTTGATACTTTTCCCGTCTTTCTCTTCCAGCCGACTAGCGAGGATCCATAGGGGGATGACCTTTGGACAAGCTTTGATGCCAGCTGCATACGATGCCCTCGCTTGTGCGATGTTGCCTTTCGATTCGTATATTTGCCCTTGAATCATATATAGCTTGGCGAACTTTGGGAATCTAGATAACGCTGTCTTCAGCGTCTCGAGAGCGGCATCTAGTTGTCCCTGTTGCCGTTCAAAGACAGCCGACTTCATCCAGATCTGAAATTGCATTCCTGTCAATCACATGCCTCATGAACATCAGAAAAGAAAAAGAACATACTCGTTCCGTATCAGCCACGCTCCGAGCTCGAATGAGTAGCTCCCTGGCCACACCAAGTTCACCGTTCTCCGCCTCAAGCTTCACAGCGGCCAGCCAAATTTGTTCACTTTCCGGATTCGCAACGAAGGCGCGTTCGAGGACCTCACGAGCAGCACTGACATCTCCTGCAAGCCATTTTTCTTTCGCAGCCATGAGCCAGAGAACTTCCACTTGAGGGCAGTGATGTACCGCTCGTGCGAGGATGGCGTCAAGGGACTCGCTAAATGTCAAGTCAAAAATGCGATGGAAAAAAGGATCAGAATAGACGACATACCGGGTTCCGTGTGCCTTCTCGAGCTCGGCCGCTCGCATCCAGAGACTCCGGCGGCCAGGGAAGCACCTTAACGCATACGCTATAATTGCCCTAGCCGTCCCAATCCTACCACGACTCTCCGCTCCTTCTGCATCGCCTAACCATATGTCCAATTTCTCATCCTCACCCATCGCACTCCGATCACCCTCAGCATCCTCCAAGCCCATCCCGATACACGCTTTCACGATAGCTTCACACGTCCTCGGCGATCCATCAACCTCGCATTTTTCGGCCTCCTTCAGCCATTGCTCCCTCGTTAGCAGCACCTGATGTCGACGTAACTCTCGAACACCTGCTTCGATAGTCTTGTCGACCATTTCCAGCTCCTTCGTACGTTGCTCAGGGGTTTTCGTCTCTCCTTCTTTGACTCTATCTGCTTCCTGCTCCAATAGACGACCAGCCGCAATCCAGATCTCGTGACTGGTCGGAATGCTCTTTCGAGCCCTGTTCAAGACAGCTTTAGCCTTTTCGGGGGTTTCGAGACGTGCTAAGGCGAGCCAGAGATCGACGGAAAGAGGGATGACCTCTACGGCGCGTGATAATAGGATACGGGCATCTACGGGAGACGTCTCAAGATTGACGGTTTGTTTCCATAGGACAACAGAGTTCGGAATGTGCTCGAGAGCTGTCAAAGCAGTTAGAGGCCTTATTAATGCTGCATGACGATACAAATCTTACCCTTCCGTAGTACTCGCTTCTTCGCTTTTACATCACCTTCTAGGTCAGCAGCCGCAAGCCATATCTTGACGCTTTGGCTAACATGCTGGACAGCGTTAGCAAGGATAACTTTCGCATCGTTGTTATTCTGCGTCGGAGCGAGTCAGTTATTGCCAAAATGAGATTTTGAAGTGAACGAACATGTAGTCGGGCAGCCTCAAGCCATACATCCTCACTCTTTGGACACATTTCGCAGCCTTGCATGATGAGTTTCCTTGCAGCGACCATCCGACCTGCGTGTTCTTCCAGACAAGCCGCAGCGATCCAACCCGGGGCGTGTTTCGGATTCGACTTGACGAGGGAGTCAAAGAGCATTCGAGCTCTCTTGATATCGCCAATTTCCGCGGACGTCTTGAGAAGTGCGGAAGCAGAGTCGAGAGAGGTCAAGTACCCTCGTGGGTCGATGGAAGTGGACAACCCCGACGCAGTGGAAGTTCCCGAGACCTAAAGAGCCAAGGCCTCAGCCTGAAAGATGGAGGGAGCGGAGCCATGGCGTACCTGATCAAGCTTCAGAGAAAGGATCTTGTCACGAGCTTGTCCGATTTCCACAAAGTTAGTGAGAGTCCCCGCGTCAGCAGGCGTTGTGAGACCACCGGTCTAAGCGGTCTTCGTTGAGTAAGAACCATGGTAGAAGCACACAACATACCTGCTGTTCCATGGGATCTAAGGAATTCTCGTATTCCCCTTTCGACCTATCTCCTACTATGACACTGTCCGGAACTACGAAACTGCGTTCATCTCTTCTACGCTTCCTCCGGGTGAGATTACCAACCTCAGGTATGTTTTCCCATTCGGAGTCCGTTACTGAAGAGAGCCCTCGTTTTAAATCGGCGAACTGCTGCTGTATCTTGGGGCGTTCTGCACGGTACTTTGCCAGCTCTTCCTGCTCCCGTGCCTCCCTGGGTACATTAGTGTAATTGGCGAACTGAGGTCTAGAAATGATCGATATGAGCGTACCTGCGGGCTTTCCGCCGCGAGTCCATCGCAGCATCGACCTGTTCGTAAATTTTATCAGCTTCTTCGTCATCCTGCTCATATGTGGTCCCAGCAAAGAGCCCGTATTCGTTATCTGGGTCTTGGAATTGGTCTGGATCGACTTCAGGTTCTTCACCTCGACGGGCTTGAGCTTCTGCAATAACTTCAGCAGAGGGTCCTTCTCTGGCCGGACCAATATCCGAACGAGTCGTAAATCCGGAGGCGCTTGAAAGAAAGAATAAAGTCAGAAAAGGAAAGGAAAGAGCAGTTGAAAGTGAGATACCCTCGACCAAGACCTGCTACATATGAAGCAGGTGCTGGCATAGACAAGAAAGCCAGCTTGTTCGGTTTGTTCGAAGCCATAATGGTTGTTGATGAGGTGACGCTGTTCGCTGTTCAATGTTGTCGATGGCCGCAACGACGAAGCGTTGTAGTCACAGCCACTGACTCTGTTCCTGAATAATCCAGCGTCAATTTTTAGACGCCAGGCCATTACCTTTTTCATGAACCCTTCAGCCTTGCTTCAGCCAGAAGGATCAGCCAGAAGGATGCCCTCCAGGGAGAAATTCACGCAGGTACATACAGAGGAAGGAATAGTCGACGGCCGCACTGTTCCAATGCCTCTCTTCTTGATCACTACTTCATCGAATACATCCTCGTGAGTTGTGCCTGACGCTTCAATACAGTTACCACCAGGATGACTACAAAAATGTCTTTTCTCTGTTTGTCAACTTCTGATCATTGTCCCAGCGTGGCGCTTTGAATGACATTTCATTGTTTTGTACGTTTATTCCCGCGTTTCGAATATTTACGGACTCTCCAAATTGTAAAGGTCAGTTGTATCTTTATCTTTGTGTGTATACCCAAAACTTTCACCAACTGGTGCAAGAACTCAGGCCAACGTGATTTATCGTTGCCCTCAGGCATATTTGTGGCTTTCTAAGCTCTCTCCGCAATAGAGGACCAAACGATGCCCTATCTCGTATCAAGCCTTCGACGTCTCACAAAGTTGAATTATTTCCGTTTTGACGGCTGTAAAATAGTCGCACCAACCTAGTATGGCTTGAGACGCCAACCTGTAAGTTTTGCTCTCTGCTGGTTATTCGCTCATCTCGAACACTTCAATATAACCAATCGGCTAGATACCTGCAGGCACCAGGAGTATACCAGCAAACCCAAGCGAAAGTACTATTACAGGTGAATATCGTTTCGCCCTTAACACCCGGTACGCATCTCAGCTCATCTCATGGTTCCATTTCTTTGTTAGATTTCGACTTTTCCTAGCTTCCTGCACCGTTTCTCCGCGCTGTTATCAGGAACACGTTTATTCCGACGCGTCCGCGATAGAAAGCGTCTACGGAATCTAAAGGTTAGCGTTTCTACAGAACGTCCCACATGGATTCCTACTTTGGTTTTAGTTTCGTCGCGGGTTCAATCGGGTGATCGTACACACAGTGGTCTCAGAGCGTTTAGGTCTTGACAGCGCTCGCCATTCCCCATTTTGCTACATATGGACCTATGTACGTTCTTGGAGAATAGGTGTCGAGCGTCGAGGACGAACCCGCGCTAGCCGCCACTCTAATTCGGGAAAAATGTAGTTCCTTGACTCGTCTCCGTAACGCCAGGCACCTTATGCCACGTGGATATATTGAATGCTCGGGTACTGTGCTGTGCCCTACCGACGGACAAGCTACTCAACTTTGTCTCGGCAATGGAATAGTTCGGAGACGATTGGCGCCGACGCTCGTCTCAGGAAAATAGGGGAATTCACGTCGGTTGGCCATGATCTTATCCAAGATCTTGTCCATCGCTGAAGTTAGCTCCAGACCTTGACCATTCCACACTCATAGATGATACTAACTAAGGACTGACATTGCTAAAGGTGGCTCGTAAGGTATTGATCCTGGTCGCCATCGGAGCGGAAGCTATCATAGCCGTGCAGATCACCGGGCGAGGGACAAGTTATCGGTGTATCCTCATTAGGCATCCTGCGTGGACGATCAGGTTATCAGTAAGAGTTGGCCGGGTATGCCGGGAAAATGCATCCTCAGAAGGGTGCGCCAGCGCCGCCTCTGCCCCCAAATTCTCTACCTTGTAAGTTCATCCCTGTCGTAAAAGTAGCGCGTTCAATCCTTCTGTATTCAGATGAGAATTGTCTATATCCGTCCGTGTAGCAACCTCCCTCGGATATTTCGGATATACGGCTGGCCACGAGCGTTCCACCGGGCAAGATATATCAACTGAGTTTCTGGCTCATTGAACGGAGGCACTTTGTATATGTACGCGTAACGTAGGGCTGTACGCGTGAGTAATCAGGTATTAGGCTTTTGAGTTTTGACGATCGATCTGACAGTAAAACGTATCCTTGGGCGCCTAGCGTTACCACCTCTTCCTCACTACAAGTCGGCGGTAGACTGTGTCGCGATGACATAGCATCGCTCTGCTCTACTCAGAGTCCATTCCGAGTTTTCTATAGCCGAATATCAGTCGCAGACGCGAAGTAATCACTTGGAGGACTCTCGGGTTCCTGGCTGGGTGTGTTGAAGTGCATGTCCGACGTCCGTTTACCATAGAATCCCCATGGCGTTGGTCATCGTAATCGTTTCCCTGCAGCGTCGGGATATCCACCAGGTAACGACCTTGTACCTATTTCGGGGTTATGAATTCCAGACGTGCGTCAATTGCAGCAAATCCGCGCCACGCCTCTGAGGTTGCATCTGCAACCCAGTATACCCAAAAGTGAGTGCTACACAGTTGAAGTCGGATATAGCACAATTACGTGGAATATCGTGCCTTTACCATCTAAAGTGACTACCTTTACTATTACTAATGCGTCGCGTTCAACTGAATATCATGGCGTCGCGTCACCTCCATTTGGAATACACATAGAATATACTCGGTCAGGGTAATAGACGAGCCACGAGAGGGAGATCCAACCTCAGAACCCTGATCCGGTATGTTTACTTTTACAAGCCGATGGTCCATCGAACGGATAGCTGGAAAAACCATGTCCATGAAGGACGCAGTGGTCGAAGCGTGAACGTATATTAACCACAGAGTTTTTCGCAATCATGTCAAGGCATTCTCCACAGATACTCTACAGCCTAAACACTCGAAGCATTCTTAATCCTCTAGTCGAAAGATGTATAACAACCCATTCGGACAAGCTGGCTGGCCCAACGCCGCCAACCATGGCAGTCGTAGCTCTAACGACCCTCCCGCGTCGACGTTCGGAGCACTTCCACACTACGTCCCGCCTACACAGGCCAACACGCTGCTCTTCCAATTCACAACATTAAATCCCAATATCCTTAACTGTACAGTTCTCGGGCCACAGAACCAGCCCTACTTTCGCATCGTGACGGATACTCCGACCCCTGGATTCTCCGTCTTTCAGAATGGGCAAGGAAGGAATTTTGCCTTTATCGAGTGGCGAAGTCATCCGTTTGTTGACTTGCAGGGAGTTGTCCCTAAGCAGCGCATTGCGGATTGGCTCCCCCTCTCGTCCGACAGAAAGTGAGTCTCACGATTTCCCTTCGTCCTATGCTAGTAATTAACATTCGGTTCTAGGTACAGGAAGATGCGCATTGGAGATAAGCAATACGTATGGGTCCCCAACGGACAGTACATCTCAGTAAGCGCAGCTACCCTTCTCGAGTAGAATCACAATTACTAACCGACTATCCAGCTGACCTCCGTAGGCAGCGGACCAGGAGAAGTACTAGCCAAGATCTTCAACGGCCCCAACGTCGTCTTTCTCGAGATGACCAGCCAAGCTATCAACCTCGGTCTCTTAGAAGTGGCCGTCGTCGCCACGACACTCCTCATGTGCGGCCGCAACGTAGACTAATAAATACACAAATCATCCCCAAGCTAAAGCTTTCGACAATTCTTTTCATAATGATTTTATTCTCGAATGTAGCATCATGCGACTTTTTGTTGTATCCATTAGTTTAGAATGGCGACCCTTGTCAGATTCCGAACTACATAGAAGTAATGTACTTACCAAGTATCCGAAAGTTCAACCAGTCGATGCGCAAGAAATGCTTCAACTAAACAAACGTACCCACTCAATTCTACCGAGTACCAAAGATTCAATTCTAAATTCTACAATACACTGACAGCATAACAGGGTACAGCAACAACAAACTTCCTCTAACCAATTTTCCAACAATCATATCGTATCCATTTTACCGAGCGAGAGATATACTGGTACAGATTCTCAAACAAACTGCGCGCTGCGCAATAGGAGTAAGTCTACATCTATATCCCACGAGCATTCGTCCGAGTTAGATGTCGGGAATAGGAATTAGGGGATAGCATGTAATCGACGAGTGGGATTGATTTCGTCAGCTGTCCACCCGGTATTCACGGACGGACGCCTCTATTGACCTTTACGCGAGCTCGTCACAGGCGAAAGAGGAATGACGTCCTAAAGCAACAGAAAATATGAAACCCATCGTCAACATCCAAAAATCAAAAATTAACATAACAACCCGCCTACCTCGCTCGTCGATAGCTTTTCCTCCTCTGGATACACCCGAGATGGTGAATCCTCATCAACCCATTCATCTTTATTAATCGAATCATCTTCATCGTCCCCACCGATAGCAATCCCAATCCCAGCCCCGTCAAAGCTCAGATGATGACTCCTCACCCCATGCCCATCCGACATCGTCGTCGTACTAATAACCGTATTCACACCTCCACGACGACCATCTTTTCGTTCTCCAGATTCAGGGTTAGATTTTGATTCAGAGGTAACCTGCGCTAGACTAGCACGAGGTATAATAGCGTCCCCCCTTAGCTCAACGTGTGAAACGTCCCCGCGATCGCTGACATGCGTTCGGGTGGTACTAACATGTACGGCGAATGGTGTAGGATGCGACGGTAAATTCGACGTAGACATCCCGACCTCTGTTTCCTGATGATTGACGGTTCGGCGTGCGTTGAGCCTGTTACAGCAAGGACCACGGAGATATTGGTTTAGTATGGGTTATGGGTTACGAGTAACAATAAGAAAGATCGATTAGAGTGATAAGGAGAAGATGAAGAGATATGCATGAGCTTACATTGCGAGGAATGAGTTGATGTATACTGCGAGCCGGCGAATTTGAGTTGTTGATAATAATGTAGAAGTTGAAAGGATGAGGACTCACGTTTGGTTAGTAGGAATTCGATACCGAGGAATACTAAGGTATTCGGCATGAGCGCGTACTATCCGCAACAATGCTCAGCCTCGCGACGATAAACAGTAACACTATGAAACGAACGACTTACAGCGATCAAACAAACCATCGAACAAGCACTAAGCACAATCGAAATCGAATAAATGAAGAAAATCAGCAACAAACGGTTAACCCAACGTCAAGGAAAGGAACACAGCCTTACCTCGTCGCCAAGCCCGATGCAAGAACGTACCGCATCAACGTCACGAGCGTCGAGTTGAGCTCTGAGAACCCTGATCGGCTGGGTTGGAGGTAAAAGCACATTATGATAGCGATGACGAAGTCGTTGAATGTTGATGTTGCGAAGGAGAGGTATATCGTCCACTGTGATATGCATATTGATGATTAGCTATCTTCTGTGAAGACGAGAGGGGCGAGAGGGGCGAGAGGGAATGGAGGGCTTACCGCCATGGTAGTAAGTTCCTTGAATGTATCCATACGATATCTAAAGAACCCATAAGATGATTGACAACGGGTGAAGTAGGGGTAGACGAGGGACCTACGTCTGTACACCAAGTGCTGGTTCAATGAGATTCAGTACGAGGACTTGCATGGAATATAGTCATACTCACATATTCCCACACCTAGGGTTCAATTACAGTAAGTAGACGGTGCCGTGAAGTGAAAAAGGACGTACCATAACCGACGACCAAGACCAACACAGCAAACCATGGAAGAAGTCGGTGAAAGTGGCGTCCGACTAACGTGTCGCATCAGCACTGATTATATGCGCTCAAATGGTGTGGATGAACGTACGTCTCCATACCCGAATGGTGTATAATCTGTCATAAAGAGTGAAAAACGGATATATATGCGCGTTGAAATCTAACTCACGTCTGCACGAAGAGAATGATAACAATCTAATGGTAATCAGGAACAAGGTGCGTCAAGTTGCAGGATATTCGACGTACATTGACAGCCGTCTGCAATTTGAGGCTCCTAAAGCAAGCGTCGGTTGATAAGGTATGAAGCGTTCTGGAAATAGGCCTACCAGATGATGTAGACCTGCGCCGCGAAGTCGCCAAAGGAGGATATGAGGTAATGGTAGACGACTTGGACAGTAAGCGAAAGGTGAAAGGCGTCGAGGAACCTGGAATACGAATATTATAAGGATATTAGAGAGCAGAGTGAATACGCACCATAGTAACGCGACCTATGGGATCGCAAACGCGCCCAACAAGTCAATATATGCGGGCATTGGAGGGATTACGACGTACAACGAGCTTTTGCAAGGGCCGGTCGTTAGGGTAATGGGTGAAGTAGAGGTATGTTTGAAGATTGGTTACGCCAAACAAGCTGATATCGAGTCTATTACTCCCGCTAAATGAAAACGTAGCTGTCGAACTCACATGGCAGACCCAACCACACCCAGATACGCTGCACCGATGGTATTATCCAACGAGACGCCAACCATTTCGTCGTAAGGAGGAGAGGGAGAAAAGATCGAGTCGGTAACGTAACGCGTTGAAAGTGGGCGCAGATGGTGGCTTCATATGAGAAGGCTGAAGTAGCAGATGAGAATCCAGATACATCTTTCGCGCCTGGCAAAATCATCGTGCCGCGTAATCTTATGGAGGGCGTACATGGATAAGGTCCCATCTGTCGCGTCTGAGAGGCCCATCAACACTTTTAAAGCGCTGATTTTTCATCTGAGCGCCGTACGTACCATTCAGTCAAAGTGTGGTCGCGATTCCGCTCAGCATTCTAAATTTACCTACACTTGCCCTCCATTCTCATCACTGTCCGCCCTCAATCCCAATCACTTCGATCCCTGCATTCTGATCCTTTATTCAATTTTCAATGTCGTAGAACAACATCTCCACTGATGGAATGAAGCGGTGATGCGTATACTGCCCAAAAGTCAGGTTAGTATCAAGCAGATGATTGCGTACGGACAGTCCATCAAAGAGTCCGAAATCTTCAAAACCGCGGTTGGACTTATGTTCGATGCCTAACCGCTGCGGTTTATGCGAGCAGATTTACTATCTGAGATAAAACCTTCATAATATTTGTTGGTGTGGGCCATTGCATGTGCATGGCGTGCACGGGTCCAAGAGAATACTATACTGTACTTGCAGACTTGCCGATGTGGGCCACTGCTACAGGCATGGCATGTACGGGTCTGTACTTGATTATGTAAACTGTGATCCATAGATGAATCAAATCTAGAAAATGTTGCATTAATTAAGTATATTGGAAAGACTCACTGACCTATCTGAATATCTATAGCATTAAATATGCTATTTTTTCTCTCAAATTGTATATTTTTTTCATGAAGCTTTTGGCAAATTTTTATTAATCAAAAGAGTCACTGACTGATCTGATATGTCTATAATATTGCTAAGTATGCTGAGAATTTACCTAACAGTTTCTTCAGATTTTGGAAAAATTTTAAAGCATTGTTTGAAGCAAAACTCCGCATCTGGTCATCATTGGTCTTAATGAACAAGATTTTGAGCAAGGTTTGAGTACACAACACATGCAGAAAGATAATTTCAGACAGAGCGCTGTAAAAGTATCAGAAAAGTACACAGAATATTTTTTCACTACTTTACTACACATTATCTGGAAAAGTATTGAAACAAAATTGCCTAATAAGGCAATATAGTACTATATCATTTATATATTTTGTGTATACTTTGCAACAAAGTACCAAAAAAGTATTCTTCATACTTTTTCAATACCTTTATGGTGCTTTCTATAAATGTATCTTTCTGTGTGCACTGTGATACAACATGAGGGTAGATGTAGAAATAGTCAAGGTGTATATATGCTTACAGGCTTATACTGGAGATCAAAACAACTTAATGGGAGACTGTAATAAATGAAGTGCCATCAGGATCAGTGCTCTGATAAGATAAGGGTAATCAGATTATGTTTTGATTGATGTCGCTTACAATAATGAAAACAAAAATCTGACTATGACATTATTATCACATGTTGGGATAATATGAAGGTAATCTCATTTTGCTCATCAAAATAATCTCAATATAGATTAGATTTTTGCAAGGTAGAAATTTATGATGATAATTTATTAAGTTCACATTATAAACCTCATCCAACATTTCAGTAAAATTGAATTCTCATCATATTAATACTACTGGGGATAGTCAAAGGTTAATGTGTATTATATTTTTAATAAAGACACATTATAACTACAAGGAGTAGGCTGTTGTTAATTAGTATATTGTTTATCTTATCTTCAAAATATTCCTAGATGGGAAATAGGGCGACTTCCCTAGTGGACTGGTGTGAAGCGACCGTATTCCGGATGTTGAGCGTTAACAGTGGGCGTAAGGGTTGCATTCATAACCTGAATGCGAGGGCAGCTTAGTCCCTAGCTGTAGGGAACAGTACCATGTCAGGGGGACTTGCTGTCCGAGCTATTGTTAAATACTGAATCCAGCTTCTACTACTAGACAGACTACAAAAAGGTATTTGGCTTCAACTACTGAGGTGCAGAGTTGCACCGCCCACTACCTAACAATTATACCTTAATTTCAGAACGGAGATCGGGGTTACGGAGTAACGCCGGAGAACGGATAAGAAGGTAAAGTGTAGGACGGAGATGCGGAATACCGGAGAACAGAGATAGAGCGGAACAGGAGCTCCTTAGTAGAGAAGGGAACATATTATGTCGATATTCGAACTGAGGAAACTATCTACAAGTAACTACGACTTAAATACTGCGAAGGTAACCTAACATGCAGAATACATGAGTTAAACCTCGTGGTGACTAAGCCTAAGTGTCCCTTGATAAATAAGTAATCCTAAAGTAACAACTAAGTTCTTATCAACACGTGCTAAGTCCGCTGTCATGCACCGAAATTGTTCGGTACATAGACAGAGCGATATCAAGATGCAAGCACCCCCTAACTCCTAGTCAAGCAGGCATGTGACAACACGTGGCACGTGCAAGAGAAACTTCAACAGCTTCAGGACGCGACGCAACAGCATGACGCAGCCAGCGTCTAATTCATTGATCATACAAGCTTTTCGATCATGATCAACAAAACTCCCATTAAGCTATTTCATTTTCATTTTCATTCTTCTCTTAATGATCATCGCATTCACTTTTGTCACATTCAAATTACTGCGCTAACTCTACTTTAATTTATGCTTTTATAGTTTTATTTGATCATACATTCGTTACTTCGCTTCGCTTCTACCATTCTCCTGTTACAATCAACATGGCAATGACAGCTTAAGTGGACGGAATCAAATAGCAACTCCCAGTTCCTCTGCTCTCGTTTATCGTTCTACATCATGACCTCCCGTATCGACATCTCAGTCATCACACATAGTACCTATCTAGGCCATCCCAGAAGGCCTTGGATCATTACCAACCAGCCTAGTCGGCTATTACAGATTGGATCGTGGCTACATGTTTATAGAGTTGAAACAGACTCATTCATAGGAGAATTCCAAGTCAATCGTATTGCATGGCACGAACGACACTATATCATATACATCATATCCCCCTACATGCCGACAATTCCATCAAGCTATTATCTAGCTGTCCATCGCACTCAGACAAGTATTCCAGCATCTATACGGTTCTGGCGATGGATGCTTACTTGGCATCTACCCAACGATATACCAGTTCTTGTTCCTGATCGACTCCCCTCTCCTATACGCATCATCGAGCCTATTTTAGCACCACCACGGTCTAGACCAGCCCGGAACTCAATGACTCATCGACTACCCACCATCGTGGAATGATTCTCACAGTCATGACTCAGTCTGGCTATATGTGACTCGACAACGATCCCATCGATCATTACCCCTAGTTATTGATTGATGCAGACACGCACCGCACGGTTCACCCCCTGCCGAGATGAAGGCTGACTGAGCAACTCTATTGTGCTTAGCAATCATATCAGTCATCCCGTGGGAAGCCATCAACAAGAGACTTTTGCTATTGGACCAGCAGATTCAATCCCGTGATCCATTGCCATTGCCTGACTGAGGCGAGAGGATGTTATTGTTTGTTGCCATATGGACTGTCTGTGACACTCCTATTTTTCGCATTTTACCCCTTTCTTTGATTCTACCTACTGTTACAACGACATCGTTTGTTTATACGCAGCCTTTTTGTTTGCACACTTTCAGTAGAGTATATAAACCCATGTACTCACTGTAGATAGAAAAATCTCAGAGTCAATTCCCAGTATCGTTCTCAGCAAGTTCTTAGCTTTCATCTTCATCTAGCAAGCTATACTCTTGATAGTATTTCGTCGCAACTGAGTAGTAGGCAAGCCCAGAGAGTGGTGAGCCCTCAGAAGTGGTACTATTGGGATTATAGTAAGTTACACGTCTTTCTATTCTCTAACCAGCAACCTCGCCCTCAGGATCGATATCTTCGACCCTACCCACTCCAACTACCTTCATCCCATCCAATAGAAACAAGAGAAAGGGTCTCCCTCACCCTAAACGAACGACTGGAGGAATCCGACGGCGCATACTGTCCAAGTACCTTCAGGAGAGAATCTGGAAGTATACTTTTGCTTTAAACCTTCATTTATTGTCACCATTCCACTACTTTCACTGCTCTTAAATTTTGTTGTTGGTTTTGTTCCTTGTCTACTAAATTTCATATTTCTATACTTCCTACTCTTTCGCATCACATCGGGGCTAGGGGTTAGGGGTTTGCATGTGCGTAACAGCTATAATGGTTGTGTGTTGGCAAGAAAAGATTGCTTATGTAAGTAGTAATCCATGTTAAGTAATACAGTTAGCTCGTAACTAGCGTTGTTCTACGTATATGCGTAACAGTGCCCCCCATGTAAGGGGATGCCTCTCCTTTTCCTTTTTGCCTTTTCTCCTTTCTCCTTTCTCCGGACTTTCTCGCACTTCGAAACCTTGGAGTTCTTATTACTTAAGTCTAAACTTGTTCAAGTCCCCTTCCCTTTGTGACGCTGTCATATGATTCTGGCTCACTCCGGCAATACCTTACCGGAGTGTGGCTGTAGCAACTATATAGTTTATTTATATATTTTCCCACACTTCCTACAGTAGTCATATTGTCTCCTAGCGGAGGAAGATCCTTAACCTGTTCTCTTTGGATTTCCCCTCCGCTAGCGATTGCGAGTGTCTCCAGTCATCTGGAGGGTTGCCCTTACACCCCAGTTGCGAGTAAGCGGATTAAGCCAGCAGAGGAGAAGAAAAGAGAAGAAGCAAAAAAAGAAAAAAAGGGGGGGGAATTCAAGAATGATATTGATGTAGTTTCTGTCAGCGTAGTAGTCTGTCCTGATTATGACTTGCACGGCTTCTAGATCCTCACTTGTGCTGATGTTCAACAGTCTCTCCTTTCCATTGATTTTCTTCCATTGGGTCTATTCGTTCTTGGAGGCTGAGAGCAGGTTGCAGCTGATGAAGGAGATTACTAGGTTCTATCTGCATTCGCAACTGTAGGGAGGGAGTGTCTGATAGATCTTCCTACTGGTATGAAGAAGAGGAGGCGTCTAGAGAACTAGAAGGTCGAGGATCTTCTTGAGAGTCATCCAATTTGACTCGTTTAGATGTCTGCACATCTTTGGAAGTAATTGGCGATTGCGCAGGGCGTCTAGATGCTGTTGGAAGGGGAGGGGTGGCAGGTTCAGGAGGATTCTCATATCCAATAGGCAGATTCCATGCATTGGTTGGACTGGGAGGACGCGCATTCAGATGACACACTTCTTCTATTGCGAGTTTGTAGATGCGCTCAGGAATTAGGGGTCCTACGAATCCTGAAAAGCAGGATCCTGATCCTGATAGGGCTCCACACGCTGTAAGAGCCTCCTGGATAGAATCAAAACAAAGCCAATAAATCGGAGAGTTGTTCCTCCAAGTGCGTAAGATCTGACTAACATGCAAGGGGGACATCAGCAAATGATTCTCAAATACAGACAGTAAATTGTTGTAGGTGTGAATGTTCAGGGGTGTCTGATTGATCCGCCAGTAACGAGATATTTCAAACGGGAACTCATCATAGAGTTCCGGATTCATCTCTTCCTTTGAATCCATTTCAAGGGAGACCTGAGAAATAGGTTGTCCTCCTTTGAAGTGAGAATCAGAGCGGCATAACTTGTTGACATAAGGATTGGAGGCTGACGAGCGATTGATTGATGATAGGCTAGGACTTCGAGAACGCAGGGAGGAGGCGGCAAGGATAGGAAGAGACGGACTTTCATTTCAGTGAGGAGACTGTGAAGGCGGACACGAAGGGGGAATTATGTCCTTGTAACCCTTTTCAGGGTGTATAGTCTTGTACACCCATCGCGACTCTCGAACCTTGTACTCCCTTTTCAGCTTCTCGTCATAGACAAGATAAGGTCAACTTGGAGCTGGCTGTCCAAAACAGTCTCCACCCGTGTTATATAACTTCAAGACTCGTCTGTCAAGATAGAGTCTATGCCCATTCTCTCGATCAAACCATTCCTTCATGTCTTCAGTGGGTTCGTAATGTCTACCAACTTGCATGATGCGTAACTTCTCTCCTTCGTACTCAGAAGCCCAGTTCGAAATAGTAGACGGATAAGGGGCAGCGATGAAGGGAGCAGTTCGCCAGGGTAATCAAGAAGGACGCTGTTCCACAAAGTCGTAGTCTTCTTCATTGTCTGTAAGAAAGATGTCTCTGACCTTACCCTTGTTATAGATTGGACTCACGACTTGTTCAGGGCGAGGAGTGGGCGTTCTGCGCATAGGCAGAGCTGGATAGACGAAATCGCGGCGAAGTTTCTCATCTACAAGGCAGGGTTTCATGTATCCTTGACAGTGTGATGCGAAAGAGTAGGAAGTATAGAAATATGAGATTTAGGAAACAAATAACAAAACCAACAATAAAGTTTAACAGTAGTAAGAGTAGCGGAATGGTGACAATAAATGAAGGTTTAAAGCAAAAGTATACTTCCTGATTCTCTCCTGAAGGTACTTGGACAGTATGCGCCGTCGGATTCCTCCAGTCCTTCATTTAGGGTGAGGGCAGTACTTTACACTCCCCCACAGATCTGGTTTGAGTACGACTTGAGTCCAGAATTCAGCTGGACTCCGGCTGGACTCCAGTTTGAATCCGGTTTCAGTCTGGATTTTTTCATCATAACTGCAGACTGAAACCGGACTCAAATTGGACTCCAGAAAGAGTCTACCCAGATTCTAGTTGGACTTTAATCAGACTCTAACTGGACTCTAACCAGAATCTAACTGGATTCCAATTGAACTCCACCCAGACTCTAACTGGAGTCCAACCAGAGTTCAACCGGACTCTAGCTGGACTTGAACCAAAATTCATAAGAATCTTAGCAAATAAAAACATTTTACATTAATTGGCATTGTGATCTAGTGATACAGAGTGAGATAGTGATGTAAAATATCACAGTGGCTTGGTATGACTAACTCACATGCTATGATTTCATGTGACCTAGTCACATCTATGTGATAATGTAATACATGGGTCTTGGCAATACAGTATTTGATATGGCAGTTTGGCTTAGTTGTTTCATCATGTGGTTATTTGTGGCTTGTTTCACCCAGGAGGCCCTGGGTTCAATTCTGCCACTGTGCAATTTGATTTTTAATAAATAAATAACAAGTGGTGTCCACTAGTGTCATCCCAGACTTGAACCGGAGTCCACTGGACTAAATCGGAAAAAATGGTGTTTAAATGAATTTATTTCAAAGTTTGTCCGGACCACAACCGGACTCCGATTCCAGTCCAGTTGAACTCCAGCTACAGTCCAGTTCAAGCCTGGTTGGACTCCAGCTACAGTCCAGAACTTCAAGTCCGGAGAGTCTGGTTAGAATCCACTGGACTTGGACTGGACCCAGACTTCAACCGGACTCTAACCATAGTCCAAACTATATAATTGTACTAAAATCCGGTTGAAGTCCGGTTGGACTCTGGCTAGAGTCTGAACAGTCCGAGTCAAGTCCGGTCAGACTCTAACAAGATCTGTGGCTCAGTGTAAAGTGCTCGGTGAGGGAGACCTTTCTTTTGTTCCAACTGAATGGATAGAAGGTAATAGGAGTGGGTAGGGTTGAAGATATCAATCCTGAGAGCGAGGTTGCTTGTAAGAGAGTAGAAAGACATATAATTTACTATAATCCTGATAGTACTGCTTCTGAGGGCTCACCACTCTCTGGGTTTGCCTACTACTCAGTTGCAACAAAATACTACCAAGAATATAGCTTGCTAGATGAAGATGGAGGCTAAGAACTGCTGAGAATGGTACTGGGAATCGGTTCTGAGATTGTAAGATTCTGTATGATTATTGTATCTACAGTGAGTACATGGGTTTATATACTCTACTGGAAGTGTACAAATGAAAAGGCTGCATATAAATGAACGATGTCATTGTAACAGTAAGTAGAATCAAAGAAAGGGGTAAAATGCGAAAAATAGGAGTGTTGCAGACAGTCCATATGGCAACAAACAATAACATTCTCTCACGTCAGTCAGGCAATGGCAATGAATCATGAGATCAAATCTGCTGGTCCAATAGCAAAAGTCTCTTGTTGATGGCTTCCTGCAGGATGACTAATGCGATTGCTAAGCACAATAGAGTTACTCAGTCAGCTTTGTCTTGGCAGGGGGTGAACCATGTGGTGCGTGTCTGCATCAATCAACAACTAGGGGTAATGATTGATGGGATCGTTGTCGAGTCACGTATAGTCAGACTGAGTCATGACTGTGACAATCATTCCACGATGGTGGGTAGTCGATGAGTCATTGAGTTCCGGGCTGGTCTAGATCGTGGTGGTGCTAAAATAGGCTCGATGATGTGTATAGGAGAGGGGAGTCGATCAGGAACAAGAACTGGTATATCGTTGGGTAGATGCCAAGTAAGCATCCATCGCCAGAACCGTATAGATGCTGGAATACTTGTCTGAGTGTGATGGACAGCTAGATAATAGCTTGATGGAATTGTTGGCATATAGGGGGATATAATGTGTATGATATAGTGTTGTTTGTGCCATGCAATATGTATGATTGACTTGGAATTCTCCTATTGTTATGGTTTGTTATTTTTACAAACCTTCACGTGTTATTTATCACATGACTATTATTTAGTTACGTAGTATATATTACGATATCATTAGTAAGGTGCGCACCATAAAGGCATGGGCACAGTATTATTAGTAAGTAATTAGTAAGTGCAGCCAGTACATGCTGCATACATGTTACTTTCTATTAAATACTCATGTATACGGGATGGTAGTACGACTCATGGTTATCGCATGTATTATAGTATAAATATTGTAATGTAATATTGGAGAACGCTAAGCTCGTTCTCTTAGGTTTCACCACTAATACAGTGTGTGCTCTAAGTCAAAGGGTTTACCCCCTATCTCTTTCCATTACTCGTTAGTTATCTTGTAGGGTCTACGCTGTACCTTGGTATTAGTGTCGCCCTAACACCTATGAATGAGTCTGTTTCAACTCAATAAACATGTACAATCTGTAATAGCTGACTAGGCTGGTTGATAATGATCCAAGGCCTTCTGGGATGGCCTAGATAGATACTATGTGTGATGACCGAGATGTCAATCAGAAGGTCATGATGTAGAACGATAAACAAAAGTAGAAGATGGTTGACAACAATATGCGCTAGAACTGGGAGTTGCTATTTGATTCCATCCACATAAGCTGTCATTGCCATGTTGATTGTAACAGGAGAATGGTAGAAGCGAAGCGAAGTAGCGAATGTATGATCAAATAAAACTATAAAAGCATAAATTAAAGTAGAGTTAGTGTAGTAATTTGAATGGGACAAAAGTGAATGTGATGATCATTAAGAGTAAAATAAAAAAGGAAATGAAATAGCCTAATGGGGGTTTTGTCAATCATGGTCAAAAAGCTTGTACAATCAATGAATTAGACGCTGGCTGTGTCATGCTGTTGCATTGCGTCCTGAAGCTGTTGAAGTTTCTCTTGCACATGCCACTTGTCGTCACATGCCTGCTTGACTAGGGGTTAGGGGGTGCTCGTGTCTTGATACTGTTCTGTCTATGTACTGAACAATTACAGTGCATGACACCGGTCAGTAGCAGGTCTAGCAGGTCATTACAAATTTCAAAGTCAGACTATTAGCAGGTCAAGTTGTGTCTTTTAGCAGGTCATTACAGATTTCAAACCTAGCTAATGACCTGAAACCAATCTTGCTTGTCCCTTTGCACAAGTCCAAGTCAATACTGATCAATTTCAAGTCATTAGAAATTTGAAACTCTGGTCAGTAGCAGGTTATTGCAGATCACTACAGATTTCATTCTCTGGTCAATAGCAGGTCTCAGCAGGTCACTATCAATTTCATAGTCCAGTCAGTAGCAGGTCATAGCAGGTCACTACAAATTTCATTCTCTGGTCACTAGCAGGTCATTGCAGATTATCACAAATTTCAATGCATATCACTATCGGACTTTGATAGCCAGTGGTGATCAGAGTTGAAATTTTGGTCATGTGATCCAAATCTTCATACACAAAGAGAGGAAGAGGCTGGGGTCAATCAAGGGCTGTTCCCCAAAGTTTGTTGTAGGACAAAGTTGTATGTAATCGTACTGCATGCAGAAATGCGTAGCTCATGGTGTTCTACTTAAAGTGTGTTGGGTTGGCCAAAGTGTGTTAAAAGTCCTTCCCTCCACACCCACATAATGGTAGGTAGTTCTTTGCCTAAAATCAGCTGAGTTAACTATTGTTTAGAGTTCCAGCCCAGAAATCGAAGTTAGGGAACTCATGTATGAAGATGGAGAGATTATATGTGTCTCTCATTTGTACAAGGGTAAACCCATGTTGTCAGACAACCACAGTGGGTTGGAGTCCGATACAATTGGGGTACTGAGTGCCATCCACCAAGAAGCCATGAAGAGGTGGGAAGGGATCATCGCTGAGGTGAGGAAACAGCAGATGATATACAGCAATGCAAGGACCGCTTTGATTGAGGGAGGTGCGGAAACCCCAGAGATGGAGGCGCTGATGGATCAATGGCGCCAGTCATTGGAAGAACCCCATCGAATTCTTAACATGTAGCTAAGATGGGTTATGTTTATATACATTGCCATAAAAGTTTGATGAGAGTTCTGGCAGGCCTCAAGTGCCTCATTGAGTGAGTCGTACCTAGATTGATATCCACAGCTGGATGGATACTGGGGGAACCTGACCTGGGGTATCCATTCGCAGTCAGGGTGTCGACCAATGAGGGTTTGAGAAATTGATCTCAGTTCCGATTCCAAGTTAAACCATTCTGAAGATATCTTCTCATTGAGGGACCACTGCTGGTTTCGATCGTTGTGTACAATGAGATTTTCGAGTCTCGAAGGGGGGATGTTAATTGAGTTAAAGTTAAAGATGTCACGCATTTTGAAGGTTCGAAAGGGATAGAAAGCATAATAGATGAGTTCGTCTGAGAGGAGACATGGGTGAAAGGTCTCCTTCTCCCGCAATTGCCCAGGTGTAGGGAGGGAGAAACCTAGCGTTGAGACAACAAGTCCATTATTCTCCATCCATAATGCAAATCTGTTGAAAGATGGAAAGGGGAGTGTATCGGGCAGATTCACTCACATGGCGACAAAACTTGAGATCTTGAGAGTGGAACTCGAAGGAGAACAGTTTTCAAGATAAACAGACAATTTACGAGTCAGACTCGCAATATGTGTGGACCTGTGATTCAAACCTATTGAATTACAAGTCGAACTCACAATAACGTTAGGGGTTGGATCTTAGGCGCTGGGGGGCTGAGAGCTAAGGGCCTGAGCCCTATTGTTTGGCTTTGCTTGCATTTGCTTGCATCGGAGGTTAATACAAGCTCTCAGGAGCTTCAACTCTCTTTGTTGATCTATCATGACCCCCTAACCCACCACTCCTTTGGCCTCACATGAGTCTGACTCATGCGTCATTGATGCCCTTATTGCGAGTGTTACTCATAATCTGGACTATTGGTGTCGTTCATGGGTGAAGTCATCAGTTGGCCTCCTCACTGGCTTGGAATTGATACTCAAGAGATGTTTAAGTACCTCCACCTCTGGAAAGCCAAGTACATTTTCCTTTTCAATAGAGTCCTGTCAATGACCAACATGCAGCGTTTGCCCTAGCCTAGCCTTCACCGCTGGCTGCCATTCTAATTATGGCCTGCTGTTTACTGCAGGGTCACGGTATAGCTTGCCTTGTGTACTACAACTGTCATTGACCGCCACTATACTGCACCTCACTATGTCCTATGCCCCAGCTAATTCTGACTTAGCTTGGTATTCTGTATTTTCAGCCGCTCCATGTACTGTGACTGTCGTCAACACCACTACGCTGCACCTCACTATGCCCTATGCCCCAGCTAATATGTGTAGGCTGGAGTGAATGACATTAAGATGCTGAAGAATACTCTTGCATTACATCAAGTAAGTGCAGTGACACTTGGCTGTTAAAATTTGCCAAGGTATTGTTGAGAGCAGCTATGCACTTAAAAAATTAGTGAATGAAGTTTCAAATAACCCTTAGTTATAGCAATGATAGACTAACTTCTGCTTGTTGAGCTGGTTTTCAAAGAGCCTTTGATAGTTCCTTTACATTTATATCTAAATATAATTTGCAAGTGATGTTTGGTTTGTAATAAGCTTGTTACTCACTCAACTACTTCTTTTGTGTGTGAGAATCATATGATCAGAAATACCACAGAAAATATTCTTGGCTAGAATTTTGCCATGCAAGCATTTACTAAGTTGTGAGAGAAGAAGTAGGGTTCATAGTGAATTGAGTTAGACTGAAAAGTTGCATTGTTTTATATGGTCAATCATGTGATCTGGCTGATTAAATTCCATGATTTTGCTTAATAATTTTGACAATCAACATCACATGATTTTATATTTACCTCATGGAAGCTCAACTATATTCAGACTTGAAACTGTTTTCAGATTGTTACAGCCTTAGTGCTAAGTTCAAATGGACAGGTTGTTACAGCTGTTCCTGAAAACCTTGTCCGCATCACTTTTTTTATTTTTGTTGTATATGGGCAATCCGGAGACGTCCGAAGGTGTGAGATCAGGTGTGTCAGCTGTGTGGTCACTTCATATTCACCTACTTAGTACTCACTTATTGAATTCAGCACATAGTCTTTGTAATTCATGCTTGTTTATCTGAAATACTGGCCAGTTTGATATCCTGGTTGTCACGGCTGCTCCTTTGCTGTGGTAGCAGCAATTGTAGCTGATGCCCCTCTAGCATATGTAGCTCAAGACTGGCTCGTTATTGACGTAGAATTGATCAGAGAGTCTATTGGGAACCTCTCAAGTGTCCCGTATCACTTAACATTGGTCAAAAAACCAGAAAGTGTGAAGTTTGGTGACTTTGAATGCGGGAGGACCATTGTCTTAGCCTCAGACTCAAAGTTAGGGGCTAGTAATACATATTCTCACACCCGCGGACGTCTCCGGATTTCCCATCGACACTTGCATACAACAAAAATAAAAAAAGTGATGCGGACAAGGTTTTCAGGAACAGCTGTAAAAGTTGGTGCATTTCAATGTGTGGTATGTTGCAGTATTTGATATGAAGTGAGCCAGCATGAGTCAATTCTGTATAACTAGATATGTGCTCTGTCAAGAAGGCAAAGGCAAAACAACAGACAGCTTGTTAGAACATGGATAGAATTGCATTTTTCCGATGCTGGATGATATGTGCAACACAAGTAGGTGATGGAAGAAAGCATAGCATTATCATGAACAGGAGTAAACAGACATGGCATAGCAGGCACAAGTAACACAATGAAAATAAGGAGATCAAAGGCTCTCTGATTTCAACCAATCACCATCACTGGTGCTACTAGAGCTTCTGCGGCGTCAACTGCCTCAAGCAGCTCTTCCTCTGCATCGGCCTCAGCCTCAGCATCCATGTCGACTCCATTCGCAGCTTCTCCATCAGTGTTCCGACTAGGACTATCACCCACCACACCAGCAGCTTTGGCCAGCTCCCCGAGAGTCTCGCTCTCATCGGCTTCCACCTCAGCCTCAGCGTCTGCATCCCCCTCCCCACTACCACCATCTACATCTCCGTCTATATCCATGCGCATAGACGACGTGGGCATCCCTCCTACCTTTCGAGCGCTGCTTTCGTCGCCTACCAACAGCGAGGATTTCGCGCCGATGGAATTGGAGTCTGCAGACGGCGATCAGCTCTGTTTAGGCGTTGACAGAGGTCTTACGCCACTGCGGGACTGTGCGAGCGAGAAGCTGAAGATGCGTCTTACGGTAACGTGGTGATACTGGGTGATGAAAGAGGTTGAGCGCCGCGACGACTAGTTGATGAAGCGCAGCTAGCTGCAGCGACTTGGGAATTTGCAATAGTTGCGTCGGAAGGGGACGAGTGTCTGATCGATGGACAGGTTGCTGGATGGTGCGAGCACGAGACACAGTCTGTGCATGGGTTTGTTGTTGGAACGAGCCACGAGCAGCGGAAACCACGTTTGCGATCTGCGTCGCGAGCTGTTGACATTCTAGCGTCTCCCAGTGTTTGACATGTCTCATCTTCTTTTGACAGCTGATAAAATCAAAATAATAAACATCATATCAGCATCGGGATAACTGGGAAAGTAGATGAAGGGAAAGGAGCGTTAATCCTATAACGGATCAAAGAGGCGATCTGGGTAACAGAACGCGTAAAAACGAACAGAAACGGAAATACAGTATGGACATTGATGAAGAATCAATTCCGATGTAAAAGCCACATAGCCGTGACCATTCAACCGCAACAATGAGGTGACGGAAGAAAAGGTGGGAACAGGCTGGACAAGGAACGATCACTTACCTATCGTATATGGTTGCTAACCCTTGCAGCCCCGGACCCCACTTCTCGACACATTCACCCTCCTTGTACCCTTCCCGGTAGACCACGCAGCGTACAAATACGCTGAACCCGTGCATTCATAGGCAGGAACGGTGCCGGTGGAGGAAATCTGTTAGATTCGGGAATTTGAGACTGAGAGCCTAAAAACCGAGTAAGATACCGTCTTATAGGACAATGAGATATGATATAAGTATTTCACCTGCAAGACGCCGTTGTAGACGAGCTACTTGAACTCCCGCTTGCGCTGAACGAACTTGTGCTTTTGACGGATGAACCAATGGCAACAGTCTGGAGGACGTGAGTTTGGCCCATTTGGACTTGGCCAGGTAGAGGGAACGATCCAGGCTCAACGTGAATCGTCCGGTACTCCATAGTGGGAGCGGCCTGTGGGTGGTGGAAGTGGTGGAGAGAAATGGTGTGAGGAGTGGAGAGAAACAGAGGTGCACGGCATTAGTTGCATAGGTAGATGAATGAGGTGTTTGAGTCACTGATTGATGGCGAGGGGAGCTCTAGCGAGTGGAGGACATACTCATGGTGACCTGGATAGGCGGGTCCGTTAAGACTTTGACTGGCGACGTAGTGGTTGTGATATTCCATTGACGGTAGGACCATTAGAGCGCTGTTGGTTTGCGTCACTAGTTGCGGCTACCAAGAGCTTCTTGATGTGCTCAGATCCAACGCTAGGAGAATTTGAGTCGTATTCGTTAATAAGTCTAGCTGAATTGGCTGGGTAGCATAGCGGTTACTTCGATGATGCATCGAGAATAATCATTACTCTACACTGTTTTGCTACAGGGAATGAGATACTCACTTGAATGGTGATATTCGCGCGGAGGCGGGACTGACATGGTTCGAAACTTACAGCCCAGACGCTAGGCTCTTCTGGGTGAGTACTGACTTCAGCCTAAGTATCTCGTCTTCGTGAGTTAGGATATCTGAGTCCTGGCTTTGTGAACGGTATGCGCACCATTCAAGTTCAATGTTTCCGAACTTAAAGGTCACCTGACTGCTTGAGGGGCGTCAGAGTCAAAGCGCCCAAAATTACTGTGAGTCTCCGAGTCTTCATCGATTCATGCATTGACGATCTTCTGGCTGACTATGCGAAGGTTCAATTCACGCTCAAAGTAACGGGGCCAATGTCACGCCTCCAAGCAGAACACATTCAAAGTCGTTGTGGACCCACAAAATGAACAGCCTTGGGAACTTCTATTTCCCTCACCACAGCTTTGCAATGCCCTGCACTAATCACCCCCTGAGGAAGATCGATTCTAAATAACGCGGATGCTATTGCATAGAAACATTGAACCTGAACTGCGCCACACATCCTTACCTCCTCGTACTGACGCCACACTTCAATCCCAAGATGGATGGGTTATCAATCGCGGCATCCGTAGTAACTTTTATTGAGGTTGGAGTTGCAATCAGAAAAGCGGCAGCAAAGGTAAATAGGGTTGTAATGATACCATACTTCTTCTAACGGAATTAATGTAGGTAGGCGCAAACCGGCGACGCATTCGTGAACTCTCTGAGGATATCATCAAAGACCTTAATGTTCTGAAGCTGTTCTGCGACTCACATAAAGTCGATCTCCGAGCGGCGACTGAACTTCAAACATCGCTAGAGGAGATTAAGGAGTGCGTCCATCTTTTCCCTTCCGTGTATATTCTCGGTGTCAAGCACTATCAGATTCAAATATAGGGCCGAATGGCGCGGGCAAATTGAAGAAGTTCAAATTCGTAATCAGGTCTTGGCGAGATGTCGACGATGTTGAAGCGGATATATCACGGCTTAGGGAAAATATTCAATCTTTCCTTATTCGCGTCCATGTGAGTATAGCTATTCTTTGTTGTTCTGCATTAACGATCTTTCATAGTTGTATATCTCAGCTCGGAGCGAACTTGCTATCACAAGGACAGAACGCGATGTACTTGTCCTCCAATCAGACGTACGGTCGCACATTTCGTCGCTTCGATTCACTCTTTATACAGACACTTGCTGGGCCAGGTTCACGGGAAATGGCATCCGTACGTATCTTAGTAGATACAAAGCACCATCTCTGCGCTTGACAGCTGACCTGACATCTCTTACAGTTATTTTCTCGCGCAGACAACGATAACTACGATTGCCAGTATCTGCTTTACAAACTCAACTCAATGGTCACGATCATAGAGTCGCTCGCAGTACCACAGCTAGTCCCTGATCGGTGCGCAAGGGTTGGATATGAGGACTACATGACGATCGACTCCACTTCTCCCAATCTTACCACTATTACCATGATGCTCGTCGCAAGTGCATTACAAGCACTAAGCTCGCTTCAAAATGAACACCCAAAGACCTCCGACGTTAGTGTATTTGTCAATTCTATTATCGCGATGCCTCATCATATTTTCCCACCCGGTCAAACTCATCCACCTGTCCTTCAACCCATCCTCGCGTTCGGGGAACGTATTCTGCAATGTGCGACTCTCGTTTCTGACGATGATACTCTTTGGGTCATCAAACGCACCCTCTTGCATCAATTATGTGGTGACGGCAGTTCAAAGGATATACAGCGTTGGCGGGAAATCATCGATATTGATCGCAAGCTTCTATTCAAGCGTCTACTCAAGAGTGGTCCCTATTCAACCGTGCTTCAGTATGAAGTACTCATCGGGCATCTCCTGTCATTCGCTCGCTTCTACTCTAAGCAGGACCATCTAGAAGAAGCGATGTTAGTGCATAGTGAAGTTTTGCATCTGATCTATTCGGGTATGGTAACGTTCGAAAAGTTTTTACCAATTCCCCTTCAGGAAATCGAACACGACACTCTGAGTTCCATTCTACCATTGTCTCCAACGTTTGCGTTTATGGACGACTGTAGAGCGGTGCAAGTGGTCGCGATGGCTCTGTGTGATCATGCTCGAGCTCTCCATTCCATAACGCGGTACTCAGAGGCCTGGGCAATAGGGACGGTGTCTATGAAAGCCATCAACGCTCTCGTAAACCGCACCGATATGCTGCCGAAAGACTTCTATATGCTAGATTACGAACTTGCGTGGCTCCAGGCTGAACTCCCAACTTGTGTCAGTATGCCGCGTAGTCCGCAAGCCGCCTGTTTTATAGAGGAGGGTGAGATAGGTGACGATATACCTCGGTATGCCGTTTAATCATTGTCTATGGAGCACTATGCTAACATTTATACATGCCCCTCGTATTTAACAGTTCATCCGGCCATGAAGTTGTAGAGTGGGGGATAGCGATTTGAATGGCTACTGGAGTTCAGCTCAGTGTAGTACTGTGAACATAGACGATCTGATGGGTTGGGCATGACCGCTTTACCCTCGATCGCCTCTATCGTCTCCGTCGATATACAGCCTCTAGTACCGTGATTGAATGTAAATAATACACAGGGGTAGCTATTCATTAGAGATGAATGAGGAAGAAGGTGGCTGGAGAAAGTCATAATTGCGAACCTATGCAACTGTAGACCAATATCCTTCTATTTCGTACCCCTTGTATTCTGACAGAGGATGCCCCGTGCAACGCTGTCCCCATCTCAATAAGGAGACCCGATGGAAATAATCCAGCTCTCCTGATACCCATCTCAATAACAAGGCAGCGCGCGGAAATGGTGATCACTTTACGCTCATCCTGCGAAATAGTAAGCTCGATAAGTATCAACTAATCACAATAATCAAGCTGGCATACATATAGGCAGCAAAGGCATGATCAGTGTTAACGCCGACAACTCGATGTGTGTCCGTTTGTTCTTCCGCAGTAGGTGCATTGAATAGATGAATACCCAAAAGAACGTGATAAGACCCTACACGGAATGAGTACGGGGTCTATCTAATTAGGTTCGCCGATGAGGTGTTGGAGCCGACAGAGTTTGCTTGTACATCGTCGTGAATGGGACGGTCCTTGATTCCGAGGCTGGTGCAGCAGAAACTGGTTCTAAACTTTCACGGAAACCACTTGCTCGAGTCGATGCCTTGGAGTACGAAAGAGACAACATAGTAGACGGTGGATGGTCAAAATGTGATTGGCGGCGACATCGAACTGGGCATCGGCCTGGGAGAGGAAGGTAGAGAGCGCTTGGAGGGCTTGAGAAAAATAGAGGGACGTGAATTCGTCTTCATCACCGGCGACGTGGCCTTCTTCATCAGCATCCGTAGTAGCTCCCGAATCACATTATATAGCTACCCTCCTTGGATTTGCGCTGCTCGCAGCTCGAAGAGGATGGCTGGAGGGGGTAGGCGAGGGTTGAGGTGTGATTACTACAGCGTCCTCGGGATCCCTTTCTAGTTCTCTGGTGGCTTTCTTCGTCTGTCTCTCTGCACGTCAACTATCCTCCCATTCCTCAATTGCTAACTCCATCTCGTCACCCTCCTTCCTTCGGCAAGTGTGCCGACGATTTGACATGTCAACCTACTCCCACCACCGTCCCCGTCCTTGGTCTTGGGTATCGCATTTGCTGGTTTGAACCGTCAGTCCGCGTGACGTTTATGATGCGAGCTCGGCTCGTGTTATTTATAGCCATATGCTTCCCTTGTTCGCGTTCTTCGTTCAGGAACATTTTCCAATACATCCCTATGCGTGTAAAACAGCCTAACAGCGATCGTCTAACGTTCGTTGAGGAGATGGACATACCTGTGGATAAGTGTGCTGTGATTCCACTCTACTGTGCCAGGTACCTGCTGGTGAGGAGGCTAGTTGGGTAGCAAGTGGTTAGACAGGCAACGGAGGCTGAAATAGCTGCTTACTGGACCTGAAAGTGCGTAACATGGTCAAGGATGAAACCATAAAGAGATTTTAGAGTCGTACCTTCATACTCTAAGAAGACCTCTTGGCATCACCGTGTTGAAAACCTTGTCTGAGTGATTCTAACCCCTAAATAACAATGACCTCGTTTTCCGCCAGGCCATGCTCTTCGACTTCGACTCAGTGGCTTGGTCTGTAAGGTCGCAGATACATTTTGGTATATTGCGGTCAGACAAGCAGTGAGCATAATGAGCAGGGACTCAATGGTTGAAGCCTAGGTACAGACGGTGGTCAGGCTGAGGTAGAAGAGACGGTGAAGTTGATTACAGGTTTCAGTCCGAAGAGAAATTTAGCATGAGAACGATTAACACGAAAAAGATATAAAACATACTTCGGCTAGATTTCGTGTCGCTCGTACACAGGCTGTAGGGCATAAACCTCGACTGATGCAAACGGTTCTCATTATTATAATTTAATGAACATCGTGAACTCTGTCAGGTTGATTCAGTAGATATCTGTAAGGTGAGCAGAGCCCACCCATGCACAGTGAATGTCGCGTTCCATTATATTATAACGCAGGGTTTACTCAGCGTTCCTCACGCTCGGACCTCTTTCATGATGATGTAATCCTACCACTCTGATTTCTCAATGTTCGTTACTTCCATTTAATTATTTGCAGAGTCGAAACGGAATCGTCGCTGTGAACATATATTTTCGGTTCCCGCTGAAACGTTTCAAAGCCAAAGAAAATCGCGGAAAATTCACACATCTCTTGCACCTTGGTTTTCCCCAGCTGACCGAGCTTACTACTCAGTTGAGGTTCCATTCGTATTCAGACATGGAGTCAGAGCTCACATTCCATTTCGTTGACAGATGGTTCACTCGGAAAGCGGGTTGAATATGCAGTCACTACACGCGCTGCTATTTTTAACTGGGAAGTCTACGTAGCCCCTCTGGTACCTTGATCTAGATCATACCATCGCTTTACAATGGATTTTTCATGCGTAGTCGAGGGCTCGGGCGAATGTGCAAAGGATACCGATTACATTGATCTCGCTGTTGGCTATCAAGATGCAGGTTCATACATGTGTAAGTACCTTCGAACCATAATCTTATTTGTGCTCGCACAGTACACTATCCTCTGCGTTTAGCTCGAATCATCATTTACTTCGCAAAGCCAGCCTTAATACCATTGATACCCCCACTATCCCCTTGTGACAGAACTGCGCAACGTTTGTCCGAGTACAAGCCGAGACTAAGCATTTCGGTACGAATCTTTCAATGATGCGACAATTAATTAAAAGGCTACTCCATTCGTTCATCTGTGTATACATTCCGGCGTACAAATGAGGACCACTTCGTGTCACCTATCAGGGAGATAGCTTCTGCACTATATCAAGCATGACCTTTGATAACAATACTTGCATTGATGTTCGTCATAACGCCATGATGCCCCATTTCAAACTTTCGCCCCCATCATCCACCTGGGGAGTCACCACATGGTCACCCACCAGCGCCCGCATCCCACAGGCGTATCTAAAATTCTTCTTCGTGTTTCTCCCGTCCCCATCCCACATTCATCGGGATTCGGTGTTCACAAATATCTTCATTCTTAGTCTACTTCTAACCAATCTTGATTGTGTAAATGACGCTTCTCATCCACCTCTGTGTGACAGAGTAATAGTCTCGACAGATAAGCTAGTCATGTCATGCAGAACTGCGAACTTCTTGAGGAATTAGTTATGGCTATTCACTTTATCCGAAGGGGATAACCGGTGGACAGACATGGAGTTAATGAGGTGATTGATCGTTAAATACAGATACATCGTGCACATTGAATGTATATTACAGCAAGATAGTCAATGATAACAAACTCGTAAATGGAGAAAACCTGCCGACCATAACGTATTACAGAAGCTAGCCAGACAGGCCACACGAGTCGAGGAAGAACCAATTTACCGTGGGAATGATACCCTAGCCGGTACTCCTTCGTGGTCCTTTACTTAAACCAGATTAGACACTGGGAATATTCTCATGTGAAGTACCAGACGACTTTTCGTCGTTCTCGTCATAGCGAACATCGGTGTGGATGTTTGCCTGAATCGTTTGTGCGGCCTCCTCGCCGTCGAAAAGGGCAGCTGTCTCTTCGAGTGTACGGTTCTTCGTCTCGATGATGAAGAAGTAGAGGAATGCAAGCTCGAATACGAGCCAACAGCAATACACGACCTGCGCACAATATTATGATTATAATTATAGAGGTCAGGTATAAGAGTGAGGACGAACGTAGTATTTCCATTGAATGGCGTCAAGAGCAACTGGGTTAACATATTGGTTGAAGATGAGCGAGAGCGAAATGGCGAAATTGAATATGGTAAAGCCCTTGGCACGGAGAGCGAAGGGTAAGATTTCGACGGTGTAAGAGACGATGAGGGGGGTGAAAGCGATACTGGATTGAGAGATTAGCATGCGGAGAGATTGTCTGAAGGCAGCGGGCGACTTACTCGTATGACGCGTAAAACAGGAAGATAAAGGCAATAACCGCATGCGCAGCAGCATCTGCTCTATGAATGGCAAACTCCGCGGCGCAAACGGTTTGCATAGTGAAGAATATGAGCATACCAACGGCTGAACTCAAGAAGAGAAGACGACGGCCAAGACGATCGCATAGAGCAGAGGCGAGGAGGGCCCAAGCCAAGTTCCAGATTTGAAGGATACCGTTGATAAGGAGCTATATGATTTTCATTGAGACAATGGGGGGAAAGGACAGAAATACGATATTTTATGCGAACCTGGATGGTAGGATCGGTGATACCTATGGAGTCGAATACTTTGTTAAGGTAGTACGAGACGAGACCGTTTCCGGACCACTGAGAGAAGAAAGCTATGGCGATGATGATACGCATGCGTTTCCTGTTTCCTGGGGTCGTAAAGAGAGCTTTCCAGCCTACGTTGGCGGCAACAGTCCGATCGAATTCAATGGCGTTCTTAATCTCGTTGAATTCATACTGCACGAGAGGGTCGGTTCTAAATGGGTGGTAATTCGATAACCTTTAGTTTCCAGCCGTGTTACCAATAGGAACTTGGAAACGTACGTATTGCCATCGGCGTGGTAGTAGGCGAGGGTATTCAGGGCTTCCTGATCCTTTCCTTTACTGACCAACCAACGCGGAGATTCAGGACCGAAGAGTATGAAGATAACTTGAAGAACAGCCGGGATCCCTTGAAGGGCGGAGGGGATACGCCAAGACCAGGTATTATGAATCTTGAATGTGCCGAACGTACTCCAAGCAGCGCTAGTATTCAAAGAGTGTTAGAACATTATGACGGACAGAAAGGTATAGCGGATGTACACGATTGCGCCTGAGTACCAAAGAGAATTATACGTCGACGTCAAGGGACCACGGTATAGAGGATAGGATATCTCCGTTACTAACATCGGTGCAGCTCCGGCTATTGCATTCCGTCGATTAGCGAGAACTGTAAACAAATACCAAGAGATGGTAAATGCTTGACACATACCGCCGAATGTAAGCCCGAATCCAATGAGAAAGCGAGCCCCGATGAACATCCCAACCGACTGTGCAGCTGTCTGAATAACCGTAGCAATACACATGATCACCGCACCGATGAATACTGCTGTCTTGCGACCGAGGCCATCGGCAAGGTATGGTGAGAAGGGATATGCAGCCAGAGATCCAATGTTCTGCGCGGAAAAGATATTCATTATTGTTTTCTGGTCACCGTGGAGCGGCGTACCTGGATAGCATTTAGCAGGCCGAGCATACTACCGGTTGGATTATTAAAGTATTTCTCCCATTGCGGAAGGGATTGGAGACCGTTCATCATACTTCCGTCGTATCCATTATTGGACGAGGTAATGAGGCTAGGAAGAGACGCTCCTCAGTATCATATTGCAATGCAGAACACAAGCAGGATAATCACAGAAGAAAAATCCAAGCGTGAAGTGCTATTAGACTGATGCGATATCCAAACGAATGAGCACAAAGACGTATACATACAAGACGAAAGAAATTACGATACCGTTTATTGTTGTACCATTTTCGCCTTGGGTCGATGAGATGGTAATATCCAACTTCGTTGTTAGCGTTGACTGCTCCTCCAATACCCATTATGATGTGATATTGTTGTCAGAGCGAGATGGGAGTAGCTGCTTGGAAGAGGAAGCAGTGGTAAGGAAGCGTTAGTTTTATATAGAGGCGGATCACCGGGTATCTTCACGCTCTCGATATAGAGTCTCGACACGCCGCCCCTAGCCCCTTCAGCTGACAAGCCTTCATTTTCTCCGCAGATTCCCCTCTGAGCGTACGGATGATGGTGCGGGTATAGGTCAAAAAACTCGTTGTCTTGAGGGTGTGTACACCGGTTGTCTGGATGGAGAACCGGTGGACCTTGATTGTATATCGCCATTGCTTAAACAGTATACGCGCGACGGAGAGGATATGACAGAGAGGGAATAGAAAAGCCAAGACTGTGAGAGTATGTCCTGGGTGGAGTTAGGTACCACGTCGTTCTTAAGGACTATAAATAATGTCGTTTACCACCGCTCCCAACCCACTCGCCTACCTATTCAAACACCTGCCTTCTTTATACCCTCCTTCAAGTATGCAGGCCAGCTGTGAATCGATTCTGACATTGGTCTAGGGCTTCAAGTTTCAGCATCCGCTTCCGGTCTCTTACATACATCCTCCTTGTTCCCTCCTGAGCGCCGAAATCAATGGACTTCGGCCCAAAACCACTATGATCAGAAATGGCGTCAGAAGCCACACGGTACGCTTGATCTATTCAGGACTCGTGACGTACTTCGACTATTTGACGCCCCAGACAAGGCCGAATTTACCAGACTAACTTGAGGACGTGGTTAACGTAATGTGGGCATTCGAGGGCGCTAAGTTGGAAGAGGGGGTGCATGTATCGTGAAGGAGATTGGGTTGTGGTAGCCTGTATAAGGATGATGTATATTCCGAAGAGACTCTGTTACTACCGGACGAATACTTGTTTAGTGCGCGGAACATCTTCACCGCGCGCCTGGACAATAAGCCCGGAAGTGATGGGATAAGATTTTCTGACAGGTCGTGTCGCGATGCCACTAGGTTCCATACTTTGATAATGGAGAAAGTAATTGGGCGATTTATTGACAGATCGGAGAATTGCGAGCCATTGCCCTTCGTTTCCGGTCAACGCGTGTATCCATTGGACGCCGGCGAGAGCCAAATGTGAAGAATAGAGCGATACAGAATCTGTGCTGTACTAGCTTTGAAATAAGTGAAATGATAAGCAAGGAGACTAACATACCCACCTAGTGAAACTACCTCGAATCATACACTGACCCAACTTTCAGACTTCCACGATGCTGATGCACTGCATATATAAAATCGTATACAATAAAGTCTGTATAGAAGGACGCACGTACAAATGGCGATGGGGCATGCATAGCAGATGAATTCGCAGTTCGAACTTCGCAAGTTAGCGGGAGGTTGATAGGCGCCCGACATCGTTGAACAGGCATCTAGCGCCGAAAGCGCAGCTCGCACATACATAGCCGGGTATAAGTTCTAGACATCAAGGACGCTAAAACCCTCCTCTGAAGCAGCAAGGCGAATTCGCGATCATGATTTTAGCGAAGGGTATGTCTCTATAGCCCAATTATTGACTAATTGATCTCAACCATTCTATGTGCACATATCATCTATAGGCGTTCAGTTCTTTTATTGATATATCAGTATACCCCTTGTAGCCCCAATACCTTCAATCGAAAAGGTCTCGTCATCGAGAAAAACTCAGAAATTTGGATCCTCCAAACCGCCTTCATATGCATCATCAAACGGGAATAGACAAACCACACCATCAGGCCATATGTCTCGGCGACATCTGCTACGCATCTTTCATTTTCCCCCTCCCTCCGATCCTTCTCTCCCGGAACAAACTACAGCTCCGAATGGCGCCATTCCCTATAACAAGCCCTATTACAAATACTAGCTCTCTTCAGCTTCACACTTCCGAGTGTTCTGGTCTCTTTCGGATATAGAAAGACCACTTGAAGTGTTATTGAGGCTACGGGGGTGTGAACAGACGGGATGAGTGCTGACTTAGAGAAAATCAGATATCAAATTTCGGTGAGAGAGGAGAGGGTTAGGAAGAAGGCAAGCTCTAAGAATTGCGACGAATGAATGTCTCGCTACTCTCCCCCTTCCCTCCAACATACCTTGGCCTAAAGAAGTGCAAACCACGCGATCATTTTTACTCTATTAATCCTCTTCTGGCCCCCGTCCCCGGGAATACGTTGGCTGCGATTGGTACTAGTCACCATCACAACTCAACTCTGGCAACTTCAGACTTCCGAGAGTTCTGGCGTTTTCGAATCTGGGAGAGAGTCGCTTAGAGACAGTTGCGGAAGCAGAGGGTAAAGAGAGTGAAATACTATTCTGCGAGGGGTGGGGAGATGTCTGAACACGCGCAAAGACGTCCCATATCGAGCTGGGATGGGATGGGCTTGGTTGGGCTATTGAAGGCTGGCTTTGGGAATCGCGATGAACGAACGTTCCTCTCCTCATCCTCGGAGAATCGCACGTCGGCTAGAGTATACTTAGGGCTAGGCGATCTAGTTGTCATTGGACGTGGAAATAGGTCTTGATTTACGCGCATCGGTGCGTTGGAATTGCCTATTACCGGGTACAAAATGTTGATCACTCCTTTCTCAGCATCTAGCCCGCCGATATCATACGTGCCGGTGGGGTAAGCATGGCACTGCCGTAGATTCATAGGCGAGTTAGCTGCGGACGTTCGAAAGAGCTCTCCCATTGTTAAATTTATTGCAAGTATTTGACAAAGCACCTCTACTTTGTCCGTCCAATTCGGAGAGCAAGTATTAGTCGGGTATCATATGGGCCCAGAACACCGAAATATAGACAGAAACGAGGCCTACCCAACGATTAGAGCAGCGGAACCGACCAAGAAGCATTCAGGCGGATATCTAGAGGTCAATAGATATGTTGTGCATGTACGAGCTCGCGAGGAAGTAACAAAAGTAGTAGTAGTTACGTAGCCATCATAATAAAGACTTGAGGAATTAGAGAGAAAGGGAAGAAGAGAGGAAGGAATAATGGCAAGACAATCGTTACAGATAACAACGCAACGCTTAAGTGTGTACCTACTTCATAAGTCAGACGGAAAGAGGGAGGGAGGTAGTCGTGATGAGTAGCATAGTTGGGAGGAGACTGCGACGGAGGGGGAAGATTAAAGCCACGTCGGAGCGTAGAGAATTTTGCTAAAGAGAACCATCCAATCCAAATGAAAATGTGTTAGAGCGATACAATAAGAGAGACTGGTATTCCATATTTCACTCTTTAACTCTCCATATTACAGCAGCCGCGACACCCAATACGAGTACGCCGAAAGCCGTTGTTGGAATTGGATGCTGAATATTCCGGGTGTTAAGCGTCGTGGTTTTAACAAGACAGAGGAAATATTCTCACCGTTCGCGCGTATTGCATAGGCGTCCCTCGTTTCCTATCAATCGCCCCCGTGGTTAGGCTAGCATCCTCGGCTATTGGATTAAGAACATTCAATAAGTAAACAGTAGGAAAACTCGAACGTTGAAAAGACGTACTCATCGTATCATCTTCCGCCTTGCCGTCGCGTCCACTCATCACCCTCCCCTCGATCGTTTTATCAGAATTGAAATCTGGAGATGTCGCACGCAAACCATCTTCATCACCAATGCCGCTCTGACTAACACTGGTCATGCTCGTCGTATCCGTCATGCCATCCTCCATCGTCGACGATGACGACGCACTTGTCCCACTTGTCCCAGCCGGCGACTGCGATCGAGAGCGATTCCCCGTCCGCCCTCTCGATGACCCCGATCTCTTCCTCCTATGTCCGCCACCGCCATCACCGCCTCTCGACGAAGAATGTCTCGAATCAGCCGAAAGACTTCGCGGGCTAGGAGGTGTGGCAAGTCCATGTGGTACATCGCCGTTGCCGTGCAAGCCGTTGCTGATGGTGGCAGGCTGCTGGGCCTTGGCTTGGAGGGCGGCGGTAAGAGAAGCCAGGCCAGTATCGACTTGTTTGACTTTAGCTTCCCACTCTTCGCTGGCACGCGAGAGACGTTGACGCTCTTCGGCCCACTCTTCTCTGACACTGCCCCACTGCCCTTCGACGTTCTTCTTCCACTCTGATAACACTTGCGTTAACGACTCCTTCTCCTCCTCCCTGTCCACAGTCTCATCCTTAGACTCGGATTTCGAGGGCATTTCAGCTTCTCGTGCAGCCAAAGCGGACGCCACAGCAGCGGTGGCTGCAGAAATAGAAGCGGAAAGAACGCCTTCTTGACTCTCTTGCGTCGTTTTAACTTTATCTTCTAACTCGTCAACTTTCGCTTGAAGACTAGATATGGTCGATTGAGCGAGGGAATGCTGAATTTGGAGCGACGCAGTAAGACTCATGAAGCTCTCGAATTGAGCAGAGAGACCCAAAAGGCGGTTATTGAGAGCGTCGAGTAGCTCAGTCGATTGAGCCGGCGACTGAGGCTGAGCGGGTTTTTCATCGTTGTACATATCAGGATTCATGCCCATGCTAGCTGGCTCGGGCGTTCGTGGCCGACCAAGCTCTTCACTTCTTCGTCGTCGTTGGTCTTCGTCGTCCCTGTCACGCTCGGCTTCCTCCTCAACATCTCGGACCTTGCCCTCCCTCGGCTGACTCAACTCCTCCTGTTCTCTCTCCGCTTCCTTTTCCTGCTCCTCGTCCTCTTCGACCACAGGCTCGAGCTCATGCGGAACGACAGTAGCAACACTTCGAGCATCGTCATCCTCCGTCAAATGCTCCTCAGGGTCGTCCTGGTGGACGTGGCTTCGATTAAGTTGGATGAGCTCCCGAAGCTCGCTTACTTCTCGCTTGATGACCTCCTGTTCTTTCAAAAGTCCCTCCAACTCGCGGATCTTGTCAACGTGTGCGGCAAGCGAGGCTTGAGTGTCCCGCAGCTGATTCTGGAGGTCGGACAGAGCCGTAGGGGCAATGCTTGGCTGAGACGGCGGGACGGGTGGTTCTGGTTCAGGGGCGGGAGCTGAGGGATCGGCGGATTGGGGAGGTCGAACTGGGGGAAGCGTATGGGGATATGGAGGCACGTTTGGGGGCTGATCGAAATTGAGTAACAACGTACAAAGAGGTAAAGATTGGGGTAATAGATGAACTTACGAGTGACCCTCCAAGCGTATCCTGAACCTCGTTCATGGTCCCGTTTAAGCTTTGTAGCTCGGATCCTGTTTCGCGGCTTTTCTGAAGCTCGCCTTGGAGGCGACTGATGATATGTTCGAAGGTGAGGCCACTTTTGCCCGGGGCACGCATACCGCCGCCCATACCTCCCATACCAGCGATTCCGGGTTGCATGCCTGACGCCGCTCGACGGGGTGGGGCGTTGCCGGCATTTGCACCGAAATTGAAGGAGGATGTATTCATAACGGACGAAGAAGGCCCAGGTTGGAGCGACGACGGGGCTCCATGTTGCTGGAGAGACTGTTGGTGATGCTGCTGTTGCTGGTGCTGTTCGGAGCGTAGAGCAATTTGCAGGTCTTGTTCATTGAAGATGCAAAAGACTCGAGCCGCAACTTTGTAATGAAGGATTTTGTTGTCGTCTCCTACGATATCAATACCGAATTCCTGCGAACCGAATTTGAGTATGACCAAAGTATACGAGCTACGTTAGAAGCGTACCACGATATCGTCGCTTTTCAGCTCCCATGGATCTGATTCCATTCCCTCTGGACTGAGCCGCTCCCCGTTGATGAAGGTCCCGTTTGAGCTCTTTACATCCTTTATGAAAATCTGTCCGGTTAAGCGTCACAAAAAGAGCCAACAAATACAAGAATTCGGTCGACATACCTTTCCCCCCTCCTCCCAGATCTCTGCATGCTGCCTACTGAGCACCTTTGAGTCGAAATAGCCGTTTCGTTCGCCAGGAACGGTCTTTGCGTTGGTCTGGCGTCCAATTTTTACGCGTTGGCCACCGGTGAGCGAGATGTGCTTTGGGACGAAAGAGTCGTTGAGGGGGTAGAGGTAGAGAGCAGGATACATTTGGGAGTGAGGTGAGGCGAACGGCGTCGGTGCTGGCATGGATTTGGCAGAGCTGGTACGGGTGAACGTCAAGAACACAAACTCGCTTTCTCTCACGGAACGTTACCACGGTCACGATGAGGCCATGCTATTCCTGGATAAGACGATAATCTTGGGTCGACGAGGAGTGGCTTTGGCATGGGACGCACTGCGCGTGGATAACCCTAAGTGCCAGCCTCCCGTTTTTCGACAATTCGGAGACTTGGAAGTGGTTAAAGAGACGGTATATTGGGTGTATTCGCGAGGTACGCGACAAGACAAAAAAAAAATAACAAAAGAAAGAAAAAGGAACCCGCCTTGATCTTGCCAGGCAGCATCGTGAATTGGTGGTGCCGACCAAGGCGGCGTGGAACGGTTGGTGGAGGACTCAAGCTCTCTTCTCCTAATCGAAGCCCCCTCCGTGTTCATTCTTCATCCATACTTACTCATGTCTTCGTGTCGAAAAGCGCAGAGCTTCGAGAGGCCATCGCGTCGATCCTCTGTGTCAAGCTCGCGTTCTATCTCAATGGCTTTCAAAGTACCACCTGAGCGTCGCGCTCCAGACAACAAAAGGCGGTGAGTGACTTGTCTATTAATTAACCGTATGCCTGGTTGCTGATTGTCGATTCATCTGCCTTTGCGCTACGCGTGGTTCCTCCCGTCCCTTGCAGCAGACATACCCTTACCCATCATCGCTGACGCACAATGTGGCACGCCAATTGGCCTTGGAGAATGGGAGTTTTTTTGGGGAGAAGGATGCGGACGGTTCAGGTAAGTCTTCCTTTTGAAGCTACAATGAAGCTAAAACTCGCATATCCGTATTGACATGTTGATAATCCAGCGCTGAACACGCGGACCCAAGGAACCCACCAAAACTCCATCCGAAAGACCAATTTCCTCCTGAAGGCCCCTCCAACTCGCTCATCAACGGCGCGGGGTCAGCGTCGGGCCCATCAACACCTTTCCTGCGCATACGCAAAACTGAGTATCTTAGTCGCGACAGTGGCTCGCGGCGCAGTATATCCCATGAACCGTACGCGTCTACTTCTCCATACTTTATTGCCATCCCGATTACACGTACCCTTGTTGCTGCCTATCAGAAAAGCCATCCACGGGACTTCGCTGCCTGCAACGACGACTTCTCGCTCTCTTTCCTCAAACACCCCAACCACCCCGGCTTCACTGCTGTCAAACCCTACGAAAATTTCCCAGACACAGACATCTGGGCGAACGCGTACGGTTCTCCGGATGTCCTGGGGCCCTCTAGATGTGCGTTTTGATGTTGCTCCTTCGACTCGTGATGAGACTTATGATCCTATATTTTTTGACCATGTTGCTCGAAGGCCCGCGCTTCGACTGCGCCATACTCCGCCGAATGGAATCGGACCATTTCCTAGCGAACTACCTCACCCAGGACAACGAGTCTGCGATCAGGTTCAAAAGTCGCGGATTGGTCTGCCACCGTACGAGACTCCCGAAACCGAAGACGTGCGCTAATCTCTGCTTGATCCCGCTACCAGCTTCTCTACCTCTCTTGTTCTGATTCTGCTCCCTTCTCCTCACTGAATCGAATTCTCACCCCACGCACACAGGAAACAATCTTCAACTATGTGCGCGATTACGAGACCGTCAAAGTTGAGCTGGAAGTCCCCAACGAATTTCTACCGTATATTCCCCGCCTATTCTGTCTCCGTTTTGTCAGGCTCAATCTTCAGGTCTACACCGCTGCCAATGCTGAGTTGGTGCATGAGCCCCATGTATCTTTCGCCCTTGCCTTCCTGGCTTCAGCGACTCTGTTGGCTGATGGGGATGCCCATCAGCCTGAGTTGAATGCGAGTGTTTCGCATTTATTGGCCTCGGTGATACCGCTGGCGTTGCGCCAGGAGTATTCGCATTGGTAGTCGCCACATGAATAGTGGATTCGCTTGCGCATGCGGACCGCGCATGGGCGAAGTGTCCGCTCCTATTACTGCTTTGCGCATCCAGCGTTAACGTTCAACCCCCGCGCTACCAAATGAATCGACGCATAGCAAGATGTCGTAATTACCAACCCTACCCGGACTTCCTATGATTATTTGCCGCGTCTCGAGATCTACCAGGAAAGGCGTTCAATCGCACGCAAGGTCCAAGAAAGTAAGAAGACCTACTCATGTGCCAAAATCCCGCTAACTCTTTATTACTGAAAATTAAATGGTTATCAGCACTCGCGCACGAACAGCCGCGCCAACTCGATAAGTAGCACGCGTCGCAGGCGTCCACCCGCGATCTCGAACTGGCCATCCACACCCGCTGGTGCCACCAGTAACGGCGCTGTCGCTGCGCTCGATGGCCCTGCAAAGAAGTCGCCGATTCCGTCAACGACATGCATGGAACCACCAGACGGTTGGTGTTACGAGGGCATGCACACAGTAAGTACCACTTACAATGCTCTCGACCGTAAGCTCAGCGCTCATCAATCAAAATAATAGATCAACTCAAACGAGCCCGTTTCCACGCCGATTCAACACCCTCGGACGACAAGCTCGTCGCGTGCTCCATTCTACGATGTCATGATCCCATGCCATCTGCATCTCCACGCTCCGTCCTGCTATTGCAAGAGCAGGAAACGCAGTGTTAGCCATATGCGTGGACGTGATCGGAAACGTGCCTGTCGGGTGCTGGAGGAAGCGCAAAGAGGCGCCTGGAAGGATGAATATGACAGTGATACGCTCACATTGACGGTTGCTCAGCCCATGAGCACGAAGAAGACTATTTCAATGGCGGAACCGGAGCGTGACGAAGATAACGATTGCACGCGCGCACGAGGACTGCCCGAGGACGGAACCCAGCCCAAGCCAGAGCGGCGAAGAAACCTCGCGTCGACGAACTGGCCGGTAAGATGGATGTCGACGAAACTGCACCATCGAAGCCTAAGTCGACTGCAAGAGCCGCTCGGTCATCCATCTACCCCTGCATCAGCAACATCGTCCGCTCTGGCGTCAACTCTTGACATCCCTGCGCCAGTCTCCCAAATGTTTCAACGAAGTCACTCAAAAAAACATCCACTCATTCACGATTGAAGTCAAATCTCGCCGTTGTAAACATTCCTTTGCCCAGACCTCAATCATGTACGCGAACCAAGGCGCTCCGAGAAGTCGTTGCGAGTAGCATTGATGGAGAGACGTGATCTCTTACTGTCCATCTTATTATCTTGATGTTTTGACGCGCATTTGCTATTTGATTGGTATTTGTTACCTCATGCAAACTTTGTTATTTATCGAGTGCCCTCTCTTTCATTGTATTGACACGCTTGCTGCTCTAGCTGACGTAGCATTACCGTAGCGATACCAACAAGATAGAATTCATAAGAGACAATGTAATTGTGTAAGTTACATAATTAACAAGGTACAAAAACGGCGGAAAACAAGACAGCAGAGGAGCACGAGGAGCTGGTGGGGCGTGGCACTGAGAATGGGGAGCCATGGAGGCCCTTCTGTCTCCAGCATTAATTGTACTAGTGTTAACAAGCAATTATTAAGAATCGATAGATAACGAGGTTCATGAACGTACTTTTCTACCAAGGCGATACCATCGTGGCTCACGACTGCTATCAAGATCAAGAGACTTTCGAAACTTGTCGAGGACTGCCGGGTCGCACGCGTTGGTGAGTTCTTCCTCGTCGTAATTGCTGCCGACGAGCATGCATGTCTCGATGTCGCCATTGGCGAGGCGAACGAACACATAGTCTGGGTTATGGGGCATTTTATTTAGGCTCTAGGGTGAGGCTAGGGTTGAAATTCATGTAGGGAAAAGAGCAGGGGAAGAGTGTAGGGTAGAGCAGGGTTATAAGACTGTGCAGGAAAGGTAGGAATCTGGCGGCCACTTTGAAACCTTAACCTTACGCCCCAACCCTAAATTAGGGTTTATTTGGCCGAGTACGCACTGTCTAATGCGGAGTGTACTTAGGGTCTGTATGAGAATTTGTAAATATATGTGTAGTAGAACTTGGTACGAAATAGAGGTAGCGGCAGTCAAGCTGGGCGGCCAGGAAGCCCAAGAGTGAGAGCAGAGGAAGTGCAGAGTGGTTGTGAAAGTGGGCGGCCAGGAAGCCCATGACGGGAGATGGAGGGGCGTGGGAGACTAGAGAAAGTGGGGGAGAAGAAAGTTAAAGTGTGGGAAAAAGAAGCAGTGGAGTGGGAAAGAAGAGAAAGCGGGGAAGTGAACCACATGTGTGGCCTCAAGTCGGATAGAATTAAGAGTAGAGGGTTGTGCGGGGAAGAAGTAGTGATCGAAAGTGAATTTGAGGGATAATCGGTATCATACAAAGTATTAGAGTAGGACCCTATCTATCTTATCCGGGACTAATGGGGGCAATAGGCCCCTCAGTAGTTAATAATTGGTCTCTATATATCTTATCTAAATACATTTTTTTACTAGGGGGGTGGGGCGGGAGCCGCAGGCTCCCGCCCCACTTCCCGTAGATCTTACCATTTTTTGTATCTAAGCTTGATTTGGAGCCTATTCTATTGCCATGTCCCACTGAGGTTTCATTTACAACAAACAAATTCTATATTATATTCTACTTTATATACTACGAATGAATACAAATTTTTCTTTAAAAAGAAACCCCTATTGAAAAGAAACCCCTCAGACTTGTTTAAGAAAATATTATAATGAACTCACTGTGTATTTAAACCCTCCGCTGGATGAGGTTAGATAGTTGGTAACAATTGTGGAAAAGAAGGGGGGAAAGTGTGTGGACGAACTCGGAATGAACATAAATCCCCCGTGGACGAGGTTAGCGTTAGGCGGTTAGGGTTCGGTTAAGGTTCGTGTTAGCTTGTTAGGGTTTGGGTATATCGAAACCCCGTCGCGCGGGAGCGCGATGGAATATCTGGGTTAGCAGTGTGTGGACGAACTCGGAATGAACATAAATCCCCTGTGGACGAGGTTAGCGTTAGGCGGTTAGGGTTCGGTTAAGGTTCGTGTTAGCTTGTTAGGGTTTGGGTATATCGAAACCCCGTCGCGCGGGAGCGCGATGGAATATCTGGGTTGATAAAGGTTATAATTATAATGATAAGTCACTCACTAACTTTGACTTACCTGCGATAATCATGTCGCCTGCGTGAGATTATTCCTATAAAGAGATGAAGCTATGTAACAGGTTAAGTGACGATGGCGTCAGTTTTGTAAAGGGGGAGCTACAATAGGCAGGGGTAGGAATGGGTACGCACTAGGGTCAAGCGCATATAATTAGGAACAGGACCCCTCCTAGGAGGGGTGCGGTTATGTATGGGTACGCACCAGCGTCAAGCGCATATAATTAGGAACAGGACCCCTCCTAGGAGGGGTGCGGTTATGTACAAGATACCTATGCAGTCAGGTTAGCATACGCAGTGACTCTACACAGAAAGAGACTCACTTGGAGTCTTCACGTCATAGTCTATTCAGACTTGTCAAAATCGGGTATGGGCGCTAATTCGCGAAAGCAGAACGCATCCTCCCCTAGACTCGCCCTTTTGTATTCCGTATGTACGAATTTGTGGTATCTGTTATATCAGATCAGTAGTAGATATATTAGCAAAATTATTCAGTAATATTGATATTTTTTATATGACGATAACGCAAGGCAAGGGTGAAGGGAAAGTGAAAGAAATAGACAACTACCGTCTACTCGTCCAGGAGAATGAAATGTAACGTTGAACGTACCTTGTATTGACCTCTATACCCTCCGTGTCCCAGCCTCCCGATCGCCTCTACGATGAGTCCATGTCCCGGTAGATAGACAGAATACTGGTGAACGGTGGATGGACATGTTGACGGATAAAAGCCAGTTGAATAGTTGAAATATAGTTAGAGCGGTACCGTGATAAGGAGAAGGACATGTCCATTAGCGACCGAGGGTCGTTAAAGAACGGCTGACGACCGAGGGTCGCCAGCTGTTTGTGCAAGGGATATGGGGTTGGGATATGCCAGGAGATGGGGGGGGGTTGATTGTGTTGCTGTGGTCGATAGCAGAGGAGCCAGGTGCAGCAAAGTGGAGGAACACGAGTCCACCAGCGACCGAGGGTCGTTAGTGGATAGCCGACAACCGAGGGTCGCCAGCTTTTTATCCGAGGACGATGCCAGTAGATGGCTAAGGTGTATGCGTCACCGGCGTTGTAGAACCTCGTTAATACTGTAGGATGTCGCAGTACAGGACATGTCCATTAGCGACCGAGGGTCGTTAATGAACGGCTGACGACCGAGGGTCGCCAGCTGTTTGTCCAAGGGATATGCCAGGAGATTGGGGGGGGGTTGATTGTGTTGCTGTGGTCGATAGCAGAGGAGGCAGGTGCAGCAAGGTGGAGGAACACGAGTCCACCAGCGACCGAGGGTCGTTAGTGGATAGCCGACAACCGAGGGTTGCCAGCTCCCTGTCCAAGGGGGATCGGTAGATGTGTTGGGTGAACCGTACGCGTGAGTTTGGCAGTGGAGGGGTGGCCAAATAAACCCACGTGGCTCTATACATCGGTAGAGGGGCACGGAGCCCGATGTTGATCCCAAGTGTCTTTGCCAAATAGCGTCCGCCATAGACAAAGGCAGAGTAGCGACCGAGAAGCCCGATGTTTATTATGCGACTTGTAACCAAACATTGACCTAAGCACGCACGTGTGCCGGACGCTGGGTCCAGACTAGGCTTATGTATTCCTTTGTACAAGAACACTTTGCCAAACAAACCCGTAAGAGAAATTTTCTCTAAGTCCAACCTTCCTCTTGATCAGCACCATGTCCTTGCAGCCACCCTCGGTGGTTGCACCCTCCACCACTAGCGACCCTCGGTCGTTAGTGGTATCATTCATAGCTGCGGCCCTCGGTCGTAACTACTGTACCACAATCTGTCTGCCGCCCTCGGCTGTAGATAGTATTACTATACTCCTTGTACTGTCGATACCGTCGATAGATTTCAATCTAGTCATTATTTTCGTGTCAGACACTTTCACCTTATCTCCAAACCCTCACTGAGATAATTAATCATCAGGATCGGTACCATCGGGACGATATTCAACTGCATATCGGGTATGGCAGTCTTGTATAAACCGTCCATTCGAATGGCACTCGATCTATGCAATCAGGCTTAATCCCGGGACACTTGGACCTTTCCCGGAGTCTCTATACGACCTTGCCTACTAAACGTAACACATATCGCAATCGTGAGTGATAAAGTCAATCCCTGCGGTACTCCTCGATCCCACATACGCAGGCACAGCAAATCCCGAACACCTCCCGTTTCCAACCCCAGACACACCATGTCCACCCTAATCACCTTCTTCGCTGACGCCTACAAATCCACCTTTGGGTTTAACGACGGTCCACCTCTCCATGATGCTCTGACTGTATTGTACATATCCCAGCCTGAACTGTTCAAATGCACGCGATACCGCGTCAATGTAGAGCTCACTGGCGTACACTCTATCGGTGCCATACTGAATCCCCATTCGAAATACACGCCCATATACCTTTCCTCTGGTGTGTATCCGATTCACGACTACTCGCTCACCCACTTATACCCCTTGACAGGTCAATATACAGACCAATGACAATCCCTTCACGATTCCCATTTATCCAATGTCCATGACCCTACAAAGTACACGGGGAGGTGACGTTTCGACCCAAACAAGCCAGCATTCAATGTCAATACGTCTGCCCTACGTGATTACCTTTGAAAGACACGAACACTTTTCTACACCAGGGTCCTCTCACCGGCGCAACGCTTGCCTGGCTCGCTAGCCAGTCCAATTCAAGCGCAAATCCCTTGCCATGACCTCATACAAGTTCCCCTCGCTAACCCTGACGCGGTACCACCCTCGGAGTACAACGAAATGTGTTTTACGTCGGCGTACAGGCTCCATCGTCGTTGTGGTCCACTCCCCTCGCACTTTGACGTTCTAAAGCATTGAGGTTTACGTTGCGGGGCAGGGATGAGACTCTGAGTACTGGTAGGATGGATATTCAAGCATAGGTACGCCCCAATACATGAATACGCAACGGTAAACTCACCAATTTGAAGCGCCAGAGCGTATCCCACCCCATCTGTTTATCACCAGCCATCTACCCATCCATCACGTCACCACGTTCGCATTTGGGACCATTTCCGAGTCTTATCATGCACGCAACGTAAGCCCGGCCCAGTCGAATGCGAGCGTACATACCTCATCACAATCTTGCCTACTCCTTACCAACCCTGACGCACTCCCAGCCTTGCAATGCTTCGTAAGTTCAGCGGACAGCCTTTACGACGTTAGCGATCAGATCGGGATCCGTAAATCGATGTGGTTTGATACACAGAGACGCAGAAAATCAGGCAGTGGGTACTGGGGGAGGATAGATGATAGGTACGTACGCGATACATAGTCATTCGATCGTGCACTCACTGAATTGCAGGACTCAGGCCGTCCCATTCATTTACCATCGCCCGAGACGTCCCCATCCATCCATCCGTCAACCTCGAACGTGTACTACACCACCACCAGCACAGTATCCCCCAACTCACCGAATCCCACGTCGGACAACATCGCTTTTCACGTTGTGGGGCAGGGATCAGACTCTGGGTACAGTCGTGGGGCGGCCTTGCTTTGGGTTAGGGTTACGAACCCTCACAGGGTGGCTGTGCCGAGAGTCGATCATGATCGAACGTGGCTGTGTCGAGAAGCCATGGTTCCAGGTCCACCTTCCTAATCCGTTTGTTTGACTCTATTAGTTTCGGGGCATATAGCCCGGCGTTCAACGCTTCCGCTCTCTCCATCCGCCCAAGTACCGGTCAGTACGCAACTCAATATCGACTAAACGGTAAGTCGATTCGGTCTATACTATTTACGTCTCGTAATTACTTTGCTAACGCGTTCTTTCAAGCTTACCACATGCCTTCCATCGCCATCATCGCCGACATCTACGCCCAATCACCAAACGAACGACGAAAGCTGGTCGATGCAGTCATCAAGACCTTGCTTTCGGTATCCGTCCAAAACGAAATATTCGAGTCGACGGATATATGGGCGTCGGACGTTGCGGAATGGATTATCGTGTGCGTCCATCCGATACCCCTAGTCGACTCGCGAACGAATCGTTTACAGGAAACAATTGCACGGCGCCAAGGGTGTACGCAAACATATCACCCTTCGTGCGTACGATCTCCGGGGACGAGGCATCGCTACGATGCACATCTACGCAACGCCTGATTATACGATCAGCGACGTTGAAGTTTGGAACACGGGCAGGCAGCGACCAACGGAGACAGAGGAAGTCGTGAGGTACGTGTCCAATTTCGGTATGTTTCTCGAACCGTGCTAAGACGATTTGCAGAGAGATTTACGATCTTTTAGATTAGCTGTACCTTACATTGTTTTGTATCTTGTTCACCAGTTTTGCGCGAACATCGACTCGGCGTTGACGAGCTCAGTGGCATCAGACGATTTGCGGCCTTGTAAGTATGCCTCTATAATTTACGGAAGCCAGCGTTAAACATTGTTTAGGCTATACTGGTCCTCGCACAAGTGGTCTTTTCAATCTGTACGTTCCATTTCATATATTCTTTTCCCTCACTTTGACTTTGGATATCCTAGTCTTTAGCTACGAGCTGTACGTGACGTGCTGCACCATATTTTACGACTACACTCACTTCTCTTCATTTAGTTTCGCTCTATGGGAATCGTTAAAGCTCCACGAGGCCGTGGTATGTCGAGAAAGTTCATTTCCCCGTTCGAAATTCGAGACTTGGGTTTAGGCGCCCGTGTACTCCCGTTACCCACCCACACCCCCTCCTCTTCTGTCGACTCTCCTCCGTCTCGTACGTCTCTTTACCGACTTGCCGTGTTCAAAACCGATAACTCGGCTCTCCTTTGTCTTATACGCCCTCTTCCCGGGTCCAAAGCTCAATGGTTTGGTTTAGGCGCCCGTCTACGTCCGTTGAGTCTCCTCCGTCTAGATATTTCTCGGTATGTAGTACACCACCATACTCGCCTGTTCAACCTGCCCTCTCTGTCGACAAATCCCCCTTCCTTTTGCGCGCTCACCGTTAGACGCTCGTTTACTTGCAGGATTCGTGAACTCTGGGTCCATCCTCTCCTCCTCTTTCGACCCTCACCTGTTTCACTCTCCCTCTCGTCGTTCTCCTCTGAGTCCCTTTCGATAAACCCTTCTCTCCCACCTCTACCATGCACTCTAGCACCAATGGGACCGGGTTCTTCAACAAATCGTCGGACTTTACCGTCAACGACTCGAATCTGAGTGAAGTTCATGGCGATCAAACCATGAATCACGATCGCTCGTCGAGTAGCAATCAGATCAACGACAACAGCGTAAGGATTGACCGGGCTTACACTACAATAGGTAAGTTTTGCTTCCATAGTGTCGAACGGACTGATTTTAAACCTTTGATAGTCCGGATTGAAGAGCGTCGACGTCCTCGATGTCGATACGACAACGGTAAGTCGTATCTTTTCCTCCACTTGTCGTCTGACCATTGCATTTAGATGAAATGCCCGTTTGGGGCGTTGCGATAATGGGGGCCGTTGTAGCCCTGCTGGTGGTGGTGGTATATGTCCGTTATGTTGGCTCGTAGTAGGCTCGTGGTTGTTTGGGTAAGTTTTCTATATGTTTTGTCGCTTTCATCTCTTTTACTGACATATTTTTGCAGATTTACTTGTAGAATAGCGTCATGTAATGCTCCAATAACACTTTTACTTGGATGTAAAGCGATACTCGTCCGACCCCCTTGTAAGCACGTCAATTAGTATAGTCTTAAATCCTATTGACGTATGACCTTTCGATCCAGACGCACTCGATGATCAATATGTCCGTTTACACGTACGGCGAGCCTCGAATGAGCGCGACGGACAGACGAGGGGAGGTTTCATTAGGGTTATTATCGGCGGAGTAAACGACTAGGTGTGTAGGGGTTGGAACGGATGTATAGACGTGGGTAGGTCCAGAGAGGTCAAGAGTAGTGGATTAGGCGTAGCGACTTTCTTAGGGGTTGGACTCTCTGTCAATGAGACCATCATTGAACCTTGTTACGACCCTCGGTCGCAGCGTCCTTTTCTCTACGTGCTAGCGATCCTCGATCGTTTGCGATTTCAACCTTGCGTCTAGTGGGCCATCTTGGCGTTAGTCGCCACTTGTCTCGTGGTGTCGACCTCAATTCCCTAAGGGGACCCCTCCTAGGAGGGGTCCTACTGAATGGAGACTCTCTATCTCGGTAAGGACCAATACTTTTCGGACTATACAGACGTTATTGATTTAATGTAGGTTATGCGGCAAACCTACTCGGAGATCGTTGCTTTTCTTAATGAGGCGATTTAGTATAGCTCGTGGTCATGGTGAGCTTGTTTTATACGCAAACCTCCATGTATTTGACCCTTGTACGCCGCTGTACATGTTGCTACATTTACATATGTTGTTAGCGGTAACATGTATCGAATACATCTCTTTTTATATTGACTCGTAGCAATACTTCGAAAGATACGATATCAGGCCGTCATGAATGGTAAGTAATGCTATGCCCTAATTTACAATTATCCTTTATTCATATATCACAGTGTGACGGAGTTTAATACGGCAGGCATCTTGTCTAACGCAACACACATCTTGCGTTTCCCCCACCATGACCTCGACGCTCAAAGGCATGTTAGCATATTTTGTCGACTGTGATAATCACTGACGCTCTCCCAGACTATGAAATAGGCAGCCAGATAGGTTCAGGCGCCTTCTCTGTGTGAGTCGTCTTTTTTCTTGATTTTGTGTCGGGATCTTTGACTTGTTCGTTTTAGGGTTTTCAAGGCGAGGCGTGCAGGAAGTCGAGTTAACCTTGCATGCAAGGTAATCTCGGCTCCATTTGATGACCATCTCAACGATGCCTGCATTCGAGACGAGATTGGATACCTCAAGTCGTTCTCACACAAAAACGTTATACGATATGTCGACTCTGTGACCGCTGATCAAGGGGATGACGAGCGACCACTACGCAAGGTTTTCATCTTTACAGAGTTTGCAGAGCGTGGTACGCTTGCAAACATCATTCGTATACGTATTTAATATCCGTCAATATCCTTTCTCTTACTGATCTTCTGATGGTATCAGGAAAATGCAGCCCGCTAACTGTCGATGATATTCGACGGTACATGACGGGTCTCTTGTCTGGCTTGGTAAGTTTCTTTTATGTTATTTTATTTTACCATCCTCTCATCGACCATCTTTTGCCATAGGACTATATTCACACTCTCCGAATATGTCATCATGATATCAAACCCGAAAATCTCCTTGTTGATGTAAACGAAGCCGTCAAGATTTGTGATTTCGGACTGGCGCAGAGGTATGAGTTTGGGGTCAACCCGACGTTCACCTCAAAACGAGGGACCATTCCGTATATCTCCCCAGATGTCAGTTTCTCTCATCTATCATGATCATTACGATGCTAATGTCGTCCTTTAGAAACTCACTCGATCTCAGTACGATGGGGAGAAATCTGATGTATGGGCTGCCGGGATTGTCTTTTACGAGCTGGTGAACAGAGGTACGTATTGCTTTACATCTCGACTCGATCTCTCTGACACATGGTCGACCCAGACAGACCCTGGGTCGAAGCACGTCGGAGCGATCATCGTTATTATGAGTATATGAGGTATGTTTATTTGGGTAGCCCTCTGTACCCATGGGACGACATGCCGTCTTCGCTGAGGAGTAAGTAAGTTTGTAATGACCTCAAAACATCTACTAATTTCTTATAGGATTAATGATGGGCCTTTTGGAGCTCGATGCCGACGACCGCCTATCCATCAGGGAGGCCCTCCAAAATCCCTGGCTGCTCGAGTAGCAGACAAGTCACTATGATATCAAACAACCCACGCACTATTTCATATACGATATAATTATTCTTGTATGATTCCTCCCCCTCATTCTTACACGCCAGTCGTAATAATATTTGAGCAATGACTTTATTTTGATATATCACCGACGGTCAATGAGGTAATGAGGTACTCTTTGTGAGAGGCTGTGGGATCTCTGTGGATGAAGCGAATCGATTAGATACTGTAGAAATATTACATTTTTTAGGAAACGATAGTAAGGGAAAGGGGAGCCCCTAAGTCATGTGCCACACTTTGGTCACAAAGGTGGAGCCAAACAAAGCGCTTGTCATCCGAAATTTCAACAAGTCCACACTCACCATCATCTTCTCATTGCACCCCATCGACATTCTCAAAAGTAAGTCCCTTTCTCCTCTTCTTCTCGTTCTCGTAGCGACCCTCGGTCGTTGCGAGTATAGGTGCTAGCCGCCCTCGGCGGTTGGCATCTTTTCCTCTTTAGTATATATACCAGCCACCCTCGGTGGTTGGTACTCTGTTCTTCAAGCGACCTTTGGTCGTGCTAGCCGCCCTCGGCGGTTGGCGCGTTTTCTTCTTATACCAGCCACCCTCGGTGGTTGGTAATCTGCTCTACCAGCGACCCTCGGTCGTTTGTAGCTTTTTGTTTTTTCGATATCACACAGATGTGGAATCAGATAGAATATATTGACTTTGTTTTATAGGCCATGAACTTCACAGCGAAACAGTTGGACGAATCGCCGGAACTTTTATTTCATTTCAACCGTAGGGAGGGTAAGTCAATTTATCTCTCCTTTCGAACCCTTGATCATTTTTGTAGGACCTTTGCGAGCCATCGACGGCATTGTAGGCGCCGTCATCGACAATGGCAACTCATTTGTCACGTCTCCCAACTGTAAGGTGTTGTACGAGATTGTCCGGGGGATGGACGTACGTGTCGTCTTGCGTGAAGATGGCAGGTTTGGCAGAGAGGACCCCTTCTTGTGGCCGCAGATGTATCTTCGCGAATTCCCTCATCTCGCCTGCATACGACGAAAACCCAAACGCCCCATCACTCATGACGACATATTGTACTACACTCCCACCCCGAACGACTTTCTCCAAGATCCTGGCTCACAATTCGGCAAAATCATGTTCTTATATGTGATGAAACTTCGCAACGCCGCACAAGCTCTCCTAAAACGGTTTGAATCTATGACGAGTGACCCTGCCTCCTGTTCCGCCTCCACACGTAGATGGATGGCTGCCCACGCCACTCAAATGCAGGTCTGGGTCAATCGTCTCCTGGAGAACAGCTCGACGTTCCAGGACGCGTTGTTTTCGTTCACCCAAGTCCAGCGGCACTACCTTGAACTCCAGGCCCTCATTGACTATCTACTTATCTACAAGTCTCTGATGGATCAGCCGGACTCCAAAGTTGCCCCCGTGTGTGACGAGCTGATGGGCGCCATCACGGACAAGACCGTCGTCGCTGAAGAGTTTGCCCGGGCGGGTGTCCCTGTTTGGCTTGTACGACCTACCACACGATTTCACGATATCCGCGTCGATGCCGTTGCCCCCTTTCGCCTCGCCATTGATGAAGGCATCCAGAGGCCCCCTTGGAAGGGCCATAACAGACTCGTTTGGAATTTGTCGGCGGTGAGCCCAGACCGACACATCAACTTGCTTCTTTTCTGTCGGGAGTTTCTGAGCCATCGGTCGTTTGGTGGTACCACTGAACCTCGGTCGATGATCGAAAGGCCGCCGCCTACCAAACGTTTACGACTAACAGAACATGGGGTTCACCTTGGCTTCCGTCAATCGCCCCCGCCCTTGGCAGCGGGACCTTCTAATGCCAGCACATCATCATCGTCATCGTCATCGTCATCGTTGGCTCAGCCAAGTAAGTACATTTTCATCATACATACGTTAATCAGTATTTATGTATTATCCACAGCTCGTAAAATCAGCCTCCCTTCCTTGTCGAACCCGTCCGACAAGGACGCTTTCAAACCCATCTCCCATAGGTTTATGCCGCTCATGCTTGACGCCTGGGTCAAGGCGTTAGCAGAGGTGAACATCAGTTCGGCGGACCTATCGCCCCGCTTCCAACCCAAGGACAGCGGCTATGCTGTCCCTCACCCTTCGATGTTCATACCCAAGAAGGAAGACGAAATGACGGCGACACGTCTCCGCCGATATTTACGAACATACCTTCGCTATCGAGTTCCCCTAATCCAACGACTTGTGCAGACCGAAAAGCCGGAACCAAAGTCCAAGACAAGCTGGCTTTTGATTATGGACACACGCGAGCTGCCTTCAGAGCCCAATCCAACCGTTACCAATGCCAAACGAAAGATCACGCGCACGGAGAAAAGGTTGGCGATGAGACAACTTTTGGAAGAATGGACGAAGAAGGCACACCTAACGGAGGACCCGGCCTCGGAGGAGGCAATTTGGGGCGGTCAGGTCGTTAGGGAGGACAGATGGCCAGATGCCAATGTGTTGGAAGAGATTTTTTGGGAGATGAATGAAATCAACTTTCGGTGGGAGTTGGCCTCTTTCGATGAGGATCAATGCCCTGAGCGCGCAGAGGCTGATCCAATGACGGAGGAACGCCGGCAAGACCTTCGGATGCGTTGCTTCCCCGGGGCTCAAGGTGTAGGGCATGGTGGTGACATCACCACCGTTTCGTCCAAGCAGGCGTGGTCCGGCCTTTGCAGTCCTCATCCTGGCGAGAGGGCACCATTCGTACTCAGTCTTGCCAAGTTGATGGCGGGATGGCCAGGGATCCCTCTTCTCGTTCGACAGGCGGCTGAACTCGACAGCATTGCCATGGATGAAGTCGGCCGCATTGAAGATGCCTGTGCAAAACATTACTGCCAGGTGTTTTCTCGTCGATATGGCCGGGCCCCCTCCGTTCCTCATCATACTCGCGTACGACCGGCAGAACCAGCACAGACGTAGGAACTTTCATCGTACTCCAATATGGACAAGGACCATCTCCTTTACATTTTTTTTCTCTCATCACGGACAATGGACCGTTATCCCTCACCATACTCCTTCTCGTACACCGTAGCACTCGTGTACAATTTTCTTGTGAGATCGACCATCGTTACAACTTTGTAATACATATAGCAGTAAAATCGCAGAGTTTGTAATGTTTTGGCAACATATCTAAAAAGGGAAGCTGACTAAGCTGACTCAATGTCCGACCTGAGCTTCAAACTTCTTGTTCGTCGTCACACCCAGTGAGGTGGATGGGGCACTCTCAGTGCTCCATCTGATCCGTCGATGGCGCCCTCGGTGCTATCGATGGTGACGACCAACATTATACGGGAGCTCTCAGTTCTCGTCCGTATTCGTTGGGACCCTCGGTCCTAATGAACTTACGGCCATCGGATGGGAGGCGACGACGACGCTCTGCAGCGTACGACGCATTGCAATACACCTTCTCTCGATGCAACACTTGATTCCTCTTCACTTTCGTATGGCAACTCTCGGATCTCTTTACTACGAACCTCGCTCGACCCTCAAACGACTCTTGGGATCAAATCTACCGGGCCGAGGGACGGAGAGGTTTTTGCATCCACCATGGGTCTGCCTCTTCTTTGAGCTTGTCGACGGTACATCTGACTCTATCGAGGGATCCAAGGTACGTTATTACTTCCTTTACACTCTATGTCAACTTACTGACATTTCATCATAACCGATCTGCGATCAAAGTTTGGACTTGACAAACTTCAGCTCAGAACCCGACAAGATTTAGCCCACCGGTTTCTCTTTTCATAGCCCATCAAGTGAGTATTTAATCGTTTCTTATCATTCATCATTGAAAGCTGACGCTGCGACCACCACCTCTCTCCTCTTTCTATTAGCGTCCCTTCACCTTGCCTTTTTCATTATTATATTATCGTGAGGCCGCCCTCGGTTGTCTCTATTCGATCTAGGATCTCTCAGATCTTGGACTTTGACTGGCATTGTAGACATATATAGTATATACACAAACGGCCAATTTCCGTACATATCGTTTGTCTTTACATTGTTTTTTTTTTTTTAAATTTCAAAAAAGAACCATTTGACCTATCATGAGTCCATGTTCCTATTGTGGGGCGATATATACAGAGCAGCATGAACGCACTGTACATCCCCTGCAGGTCCATGTTGCTATTGGTCGTAAGTCTTTCCCGCCCTCTCTCTCTCTCTCTCTATGTCTCGATTTATCATATTTATCAACATGTTTATATAAGAGGCTGATGAGCAAGTATATACACAGCTCGCGATTTCGTTCACATCCAACGTGGCGATGCTGGGTACCAATGCCCCAAGTGTGACGAACGATACACTAAAGCTCAGGACATCCGCCGACATATCAAAGACCACCACATCGAGTCCTCATCCGCTCTACGTTCGATTACTCGCAGTCTGTCCAATATCGGACAGACTATTATCCGCGCCATCACCGTTCGACCTTCCAAGAGAAGGAGTGAGACCCTCGATCTTCCCGCAGAATCAGACAAAAGGCCGGTTAAACGATCCAGGTTGGCGTCTCCACCCGCCGCTGACCAGGTTCGACGGAAGCGATTGCTCTCGTTCACCCTCGCTCAGATTGGCATTTACGTCCATCCTGAGACCCGTCTCATAGTATGTCTTGACTGCGAGGCAGCGGTCCATGCAGACCATGTTGTCTCGCATCTCACCGATAACAAATCCAAATGTCGCAAGAAGATTCTAGTCGATCAAGAGCAGCTTGAGCTTCTTCTTCGAGCCGAAGGTGGATTCGAAGAGGTACGAATCCCCGTAGGCACGGCGATCAAACCGATACCAGGAATCAAAGTGGTCGATGGCTGGGTATGCACGATCCCCGGACAATGTCAAGGAACTGTATTTGGTTCCAATTCGGCTAGGAAGGACCATCGTAAAACAGTACACCCGGGTACACCTGCCACCAGTCAATGGTATACCAAAGTTCGATGCCAACCGGTATATGGTAACCGATCGATTCGACGATACATTGTCGTTCAAGAAGAAGGAGAGGAAGCGCCAGTGATGGGAAGTGAGCAGTGGAGGAAATACAAAGAGTGGCGAAAGGCTGAGGGGAATGAGCCGGGTGATAGTATAGAGGGTGATGAAGATTTGAGGGAGCGTTCAGCGATTGAACGCCAGACGAATTGGGACGCCCTGGTGGTAGGATGTGATAAAGAATCCCTACATCAGTACTCGCACCCGCCCAGTGAGGAAGAGGACGATGCGCAACGCTGGGTTAGGGTCCATACATTTTTCAAAGATTATATCCGCAACTTTGTCGCCCCAACGGTTAAAGAAGGTGGTCATCGTACCCTCCTTCGCAAGATCAACTCTCCTGAACCGTAAGTTGACATTTTTATCATATAGAAACCTGAGCTGAGCAGGATACAGCGAAATTCTGACTCGAAAACCCTTTCAACACCCTCAAGAAATGCGAACCGTCCAAAATTACGCCAACAAATTCGCCAGCATGATGACATTTATGGTTCGCTGCCATACCCATCCGATCCCGGGATTTTCTGTTCTTTTCACGCAAGAGCAAGTCGCTTCATTCGCTCGAGTACTCGAGGTTATCGGAGCGTTTGAAACGTTTGATGAAGACCGGTGGCTCCCTCTTCATACGGCGTCCTGGTTGATTCTATCGAGTACCTTCCAGTCGTCTGAACAAAACGAGCACGACATGCCCATCGTCCGTTTCCTGATTGCCCATCACATCGTCAACGATGGCGAGGGGTGTTTTCAGCTGCCAGCTCACTTTAGTCATACCATGTCTGCGATCCAGTGGTGTTGGCAAGCCATTGGATACAAGCACTGTATCCTGAATGGTCATAGGAACACGACAAATGGACCTATTGGGTGAGTTTACCCACAATACAATCATTTCCGTCACTGATATGCTTATAGGATCTACGATGACGAGGTCCAAATGCATCTTACGGAAGGAAAACATTCGCCATTCACCACCCTTCGAACCTATGTCCATCTCATCACCGCCATAGCTCTTAACGAGCCCAACTTTCCTCGGTTCATCATGAGTGTTAATCTCGACACTTTTTCAATGGATGGCCATCCGTTTACCCTATCCGAATTTAAGCTCTTTACGACACGACTGATGGACAAGGCTGAGGAACGGATGAAGACGATTTTGAGAGGGATGGATGTTGCTGGCATTGACGAGTTGGTAGAGAAGTCGCTGACGTTGGATAGGACGGAATCTTGGTTCAAGGATGAGCTGCGAAATTCGAGGGCTGGTTACTCGTTCCTGACTGACAAGAGGAACCGGCTTGACCTCTACAAAGAATCCCTCATCGCTCACCTGGTCTCAAATGGATTTGCAGTTGAAAGCGTGTCCGAGACGAAGCCACTAATGTTTATACCTAGTAAGTCTTTTTTACGCCCTTCATTCTGAGGCTTTTCACTGACCTATTTTCGCAAAGGTATGTGTATGTCATGGTTGATCGATTTGGATTATTTGGTGGAGGCCTTGTACGCGACAATGGTTTTCACATGGGCTGGCGCAGCGAGGGGGACGGAGCTGCACCATATCAAATATAGAAATGAGCACCAGCGACGAAACGTGTACTTTCTGAATGGAATCTTTACTTTTGTCACATTCTATAGGAAGCAGCAGCAGGCTACCGGGGTTGGCTCGAGGATACCGCGAGCTATTCCTCCCCGGTTAGCCAAATTATTCATCTTCCTTTTTGCGGTCGTCTACCCTTGCGCCAAAGAGCTTTCGTTGGCCGTTGGGATGGTCGAGGAAGCCCATCGATACGACCTCTACGTATTTGTCCACCAAGGCAAAGTCCTTGACTCGCCGACGATGACCCAGATTCTCCAGCAACATACTGGAGAAGCATTTCACGCTTCTCTCGGCGTTCGCGACTGTCGACACCTCATGAAGTTTGTCCTCAAGTACACCATTTCCATGCGTCTCAGTCGTGACGATGATGAGCCCAACCAATCTCAGCTCATTGACAGCCTCTGGGGCCACACGGGAGACGTCTCGAGCAGATATTACGCCGTGGAAGAGGATACGTTTGACAACCTCACGGCTCCGAGCGTTACTAAATGCCAGGCCTATTCGTTGGCCTACCATCGGTACCTTGGCTTGGGTTATGACCGCGTCCCAGACTCGTTACGGACGCAGCAGTATCAGCCGCCGACTTCCGAGGTTGTGGGTGAGCAAGCCGTGGCCAAGTTGGTGCATTCCGTAAAATCGACGCTCTATGACTTTGTTCCAATCCTCGCCGACTCTCTTAACACGACCGTTGCCCACCACATCACGTACCACCATCCCCATACTGGCAACAGCCAAAGTCCCGTCATCCATTCACCCTCCAACGCGACCATCGTACACCCCTCTCGGCTCTCCGTCCTCGCCAAGCTCTGGCCCTCTTCCAAATCGTCCTCGTTTATGTCTCCTCAGCAAGCCGAGATATTTGAAAACATTCTTCAAGGCAGCTGCGATGTCATCGGCGTCCTTCCGACAGGTGGAGGTAAAAGCCTCATGTTTTATGGACCGCCTCTCATCGAGGCCGACGGTATCACGGTTGTCGTGAGTCCTTTTGTCGCTCTATGTGAAGAGCAGTACGGACGGGCGTTGGACTATGGGATCGAGGCCTGCCTTTGGCCCGACACCACCGTCAACCCGAGCTCCGTCAGGCTGGTCGTCGTTCCAGCGCACTATGCCAACTCGAAGGCTCTATTCGACTGGCTTCGGGGTACTGTGCAGACCCACCTATTGAAACGGATCGTCTTTGACGAAGCGCACGAAATTCTTCTCTCGAACAATTATCGAGACTGCTATGAAAACATTCACCGCATCGCAGAAATGGGCGTCCCCATTCACTTTCTTACGGCTACGTTGTACAAACGTAGCTACCAATCACTAATAGAAGCCTTTGACCTCCAACCTCATCTCGTCAAGGTCATCACCGCTCCGACGATTCGAAAAAACCTCTACTACAAGGTCATCATGTATTCGAGCATCCAGCAGCTATACGATGACGCGGTGTCGATGTACGAAACTGCGTTTGACGAATTAACGGACCGGGATCGAATTCTCATATTTTGCAGTTCCTATGGGGAATGTGATGAGATGGCCAAGCGCACTGGACTTCCCGTTTACAAGGCCAAGTATGATGGATTTTCGGCCGAGGCGACCAAGAAGAAGAAAAATGATTTGCACCAAAGCTGGGTACGCGGTGAGCCCCCGACTCTGATCGCAACGACCGGGTTTGGCCATGGAATCGACCACCCATATGTTACCCATGTATTTGTGATCAACCCGTATGACATGATCAGCTTGGTACAGCAGACGGGAAGAGCAGGGCGCTCGGGAGACGTAGCCAGATGCGTGATAATGGCGAATAGGCTCACGCGACCGAGCATTGCGGAACAAGTTGATCATGGAGGACGGAGTGGACTCCGAGTCCTGATGACGGGGTCAATATGTCGACGGCTCACGATTGGAGAGTTTGACGAGGAAGCACATTCATGTTATTCGATGGCGGGTTGTGTTCCGTGCGATTATTGTGAGAAATTATCGGTGAGCATTTTCAAACATATCTGAATTGATACAAATGCAAACGACCTATTTAGCAGTCTAGGGTGCCTATCCCTACCCTCTTCCCCGTTAAAAGTATTCGACGAACGAACAGTTTGCTTGAATCTCGAACGGTTCCATCCAACGACGTTTATGGCCTCGGTATTCGCACCCAGAGCCAGCAGACTGTTGCAACCCAGAGGCTTCCGTCGCCGGTGAGGAGGACGAGTCAGACGATTCCGAACGAGAGCCTTCCGTCGCCGGTGAGGAGTCAGATTGGTGAGACCGAGAGGTTGTCGCCGATTGCGATGGGAACGAGTCAGACGGTGGTCGCGAGCTCTGGACAGTGGATGATGCGCCCAGACACAGATGATGAAGGTAATGAGAGCGAAGAACAGGACATGGGTATGACTTTACCACAAACTTCCTCGCCGCCATCGCCGCCACCAAGAGTGCAGCATAGGAGTGTTGGGCACAACCACGAGACACGGTCCCCCATGGTTCTACATCCCCCGCAGGATTACATACAAGCCAAAGCGGCCAGGCAAGCTGACGCCCAAAAGATCGAGGACGCTCTCAAGTTGCGGTACAATTGGCTCGACTGGATTGTCAAGTTGGCAAGACGGCAATGCATCATATGCTGCGTAATCTCTCCGAATATCTCTGGTCAACGTTGCCCTTCGACCTTTGCCTGTAAGACCAAGATCATCACGCCCCTTGACTGTCCAACGGCGTACGACTCTACACGCAATCTCGGCCAGGTGTACCAAGACATGTTCAAAGCTAACCTTGTGTTTGCGGCGAGTCGTCTATGCTATGTCTGCCTCATGCCGTTTGACTACGTTCCACATACATGCAAGCAGGGGGTTTGTAGTCGCTACCAGGATATTTTCAAACCGTTGGCTTGGGCGATATTTTCGCTCAAATATACTCTTCCACACGGGAACGCCGGTGCCAACCTTCAAAAGAAACTTCTCTCAAAAGCCGGCTTCCACGATCTCAGCATTTTCTCCAATCCGACCAAGTTTGCTCGCTGGTGTTCCGAAGATTCAGATAAGCCCGAGACGCTCGTCAACATCTTGGAACTTTCCATTGCCTTTGCTAGATATTATGAACTCGAACATTTGACTGCAGCTTAGTTCTCACTCTTGTACTTTTTTTTTGCCCCTCTGATGCAATAATGGATGTATTATTCTCTAATCATACAGGGTTTCAAATTCTTCTAGGAACTCGGTCACGTAGTCGACTACGTTCTCGTCAGAGGTAAAGTACCGAATCACTTCCAGCACCATCCTATCGTTGTGCTCTTTGTTCCCTCGGTGCCACACGGATGCTTCGTTGTCGTCTTGCTCGCGGATATGAAACGTCGTAAAGACTTGCATCAGGTTGGTGAACGACTTTGATCTGTTGACCTTTGGACTCCAGATCGGATCGAGCAGGACGATAGATCCATACTGAGGGACAGGGTTTTTTATTAGTTGGAGAGGTTAGGGATGGGGTTTGGTTAGTTTACGCACCATCTTGAACAACTTGTACGTCAGCCTTCGATTCTGAATCCGTTTCTCGTTCATCCGACGCCATTTATGACGCAACTTGTTATACAGTTTGTAGTAGTTCGTTCGTCCGTGGATTTTGCACAACTCCTCCGCCCATTCGATCGCGAAAAAGATGTCGTTGCATTCCGATTTCCATCTTATTGCGGCCTCGTCCGTCCCTCGCTCTATCCACTCTTTCGCGAGCTTGATCTCGCCGATCGTCGATAAGAGCGTGTATATGAACCGGGCGCATTTGCTGTTCATATGTGCGCTGTGCAAAAACTTGACGCTAACGTTAGTCCATGTTATCCTCCTCTCTGTCACTCTATCTCACCTTCATCCGCTCGCTTATTCGGTCTTCTAGCGCGACGACATTATCAAGTTGTTGTAACCTTGAGCAAAGCTCGTTAGGGACAATTGACGCGGCGTCGTTTGAGTCTCCGAAGACCTCGCCCTTGAGACCAACGCTAAGTTTTTCCCCTGTTTCTCAATATCAATTTGTATATGCTTACCAATTCTTCGAAAATCAGCTCTTCGTAACCTATCACCAACCTTGCGAGCGCGTTGTGCTCCAACGAGCGCAGGTTGTTGATCCGCTTTGGCATGATAGCCTTGTCCCACGTTCTCAGAACGTCACTGAGGTCGTTGGCCGACAATTGTTTGGTGCTCTTGACCACAATTGCGTGAACGGCCCAAAACCGTTTCTAGTCATGTAAGTCTATATTCTGATTGAAATTGGCGTCACTAACGTACCTTGACCTCAGTTCCAAAATCCACCGTCGCTCCCGGTATGTTCTCGATCCCGTCGTCCTCCTCTCTGTCAGAGTTGCGCTGGCCATCTCCGGGGTTGAATTGCCGCCTCTCCTCGTTGGCCTCGCCTTCGTCGTGTCGTCCTTCATGGTCGTCTTGGGGGTTCTGAGATGGTCTATTGAGGGATTCAGAGTAACGCTCCATGACTGGTACGTCGAATTAGTGCGCATACATACACATCAAATTCATATACATAGACATACTGTTTATCATATCGTCGTCGGGAACATCGTCCATCCCGACCCTACGAAATCCTATATGCGCCAAAATCGCCCTCGCATATCCTTCCATCTCGCAAGCAAACTCAACGCGTTCTTGTCGAGTTTCTGCCGTTCCCAACCACTCTTCCCAATCCATTTCGTCGGTGGCCTTTACCGCCTCTTTGAGCAAAGACCGAAGTGCGTCCACCGGGTTAGAATACGACGACGACGACGACGACGACGACGGTGACGGTGACGAGGACTGGGACCTGGAAGGAGAATTCGAGGGTTGAGGAGATGACATGGAGGTAAGTTGTCAATGTCTATATTGCGCTCACAGCCACTCGATCATGATCGAGCTCGGGATGCTTTGTCATCCGTCCCCACTTGTATCCGTCCATCCATGTCTTTCCCGATCCACAACGGTAATACGCCGACTGTCGCTTATATATATTCAGATTTATTGACTATATTTACTTTAGGCTACCACATCGTCAAAGAAATTGATGACGGCGGCTTTGCAACGTAAGTCCCCTTCATTTTCAAACTTGTGTAATCCCGATTGATCGTGTCCGCTCAGGGTCTATCGCGCGATCAACATGGAAGGCAAACCGGACGTTGCGTGCAAGAGAATCCCTTTCCTCAACCACAATATGCATACCATGGCGCATATATCCCGCGAAGTACGAGTCTTGCGATCGCTCGATCACAAGAACATCGTACACTTTATAGATTTCCTGCAAGTCCCGGAGGAGAATGCCGAGGGGGTCTTGCAAGGCGCATATATATATATGGAGCTCGTACCCAAGGGGACGCTGACGAATGTCATTTGTAAGTCATACCATCCTTTTCTTTTCTTGATAGTCTTGAGTCTGATGATAATTCAGTTTTCTATTATCGCTATCCGAGGACGGCAATCCGGAAATATTTCAAAGGAATCCTCAAGGGACTAGTGAGTTATTCTACTCTCCCAGGTCATTCCGTTAACCTTTTGTAGCTCTACATACACCGTCGGGGCCTCTGCCACCACGACATCAAGCCCGAGAACCTCCTGCTCGACGCCGACGACGAAGTCCGGATCTCCGACTTTGGACTCGTCGAATATTACGACGTAAAGGCAGATGCGCCGACCGTGTCCAGCAAGTCTGGTACGTTTGGCTACAAGTCGCCCGAGGTGGGTACCTTTTTAATTTCTAAACCTCTTTAACCACCTCTCTCTCTCTCCCTCCCTCTCTTTAGAAATTCTTCCCCCGACCATACAATCCTCAGGCCTCCGATATATGGTCTGCCGCCATAGTTTATTTTGAGCTTTTGGCTGGAGGTATGTCACGGGTTTTTTTTATCATTTTTGAACTCGTTCCCTACACCCATCGTTCTGCGTAGACAGTCCTTGGTTCACCGCTGAGATTACCGATATTTATTTCAAGTCATTCCTCGACGATCGCCACATGTATACGTACGAATCGATTTGGCGACGGCTTGATGACGAAAACCTAGGTAAGTTTTGTATCTCAATTGTTTAAATACTCTTTAACTCGATTTTCTCTTTTATAGAATATCTCGAGGACCTGTTGCACCCCAACCCCGAACAACGTACAAGTATCGAAGGCGCCTTGGCCTCGATTCCCAAATAGAGGCAAGTCAAACTCTCCATCCATCTATCGCCTCAATATCTGATCGCCATTATAGATTCGCTGTCACTGTAGCATTATTATTACGCGTCATTATTGTAGCCTCGTTTTATTTTTCAATTCAAATTTGTTTCAATCAACCCGTCGACGTCAATCTTTGCTACACCACCCGCATTGTCTAACGATCGTACAAGTTGGTCGTCGAGTCCATTGTCACATGACCTGCGATCTACGTCCATTGCTCGACGCCGACTGTCTCTCTGTCTCTGCCTCTCTCTCTTTCTTTCTCTCTCCACACTCTGATACGACCTTTGTACCCATCATGATTCACCCCATCCACCGAGGCCAGTCATGGCGTATATATTGAATGACCATTATACTCAACAGTCGCGCATATATACAGGTTTCGAACTTGAGGAACCCATAGCTATCGGTGCATATTCAACGTGAGTAATCTTCCTTTTATATTACATCCAAAGCGTATATATCTCTCTCAATCTTTTCTAGAGTATATCGGGCCCGGAACTCGAGAGACGTACTCGCTTGCAAGGTCATAAAGTATGAAACTCCTCTCCACCAATTCTCTTCTCGGATCGCGAACGAATTGCGAACGTTGCGGACGATGAAGCATCCAAACATCGTCTCGTTTGTCAGAGTACTCGAGGTACCTTTTGGAAATGGTGAAGAGCTGCAGCCGGGCGCATATATATACATGGAGATGATGGACTTTGGGGATCTGCGAGAGTTTATCAGTAAGTCGTCAATCCTTACCCACCCAGACGCCTCCTCGATGCGTTCTACTTTCCATATCACAGGCCACCAGGGCTGCGTCCCACGATCAGTGGCCCGTTCATACTTTACAAGTATCCTCCAAGCATTGGTGAGTTTCGCGCACCTCCACTTTACCCGATTTACTATGCACCTCCTTTAGCAATTCCTCCACCGTCATGGTATTTGCCACCATGACATCAAACCTGGAAACGTCCTCCTTGGGGTTAATGATCAAGTCCGCGTCACCGACTTTGGTTTGGTCGAAATGTACGACACCCTACAAGATCGTGCTTTTGTACGCAAGCGATGGGGGACGATGCCCTATATGGCACCCGAGGTGAGTAGATTTCTCTATCTATTGTATCGCCATTTGTTGGGGGCAATAGATGCCCTCTGAAATCAGCTTTTGGCTTAGATATAATTGCTAATACTACTTGTCTGATTTGCTCCATAGGAGAGAGGGGGCGATAGCCGAAGGCTATCGCCCCCTCCTCCTGGTATATTTAGTTATTAAACTAACAATATAGCCTTGCTTTGTCAAATATCTTAGTTTAACAAAAGAACTTCTAATATTATTTACATATTTCCTGACAAATTTTCAAATAAACTCCAATTAGAACCCATGGACACCCCTTGGCTAGCTATGGGGTGTCTCCGCAAGGAGCTTAGGAGTTGGGGATGTCGCGACGCTATGTACGTTGGGAAACGACTTGGACCAGGGCGCCTGGTGACAATCACATGGACACCCCTTGGCTAGCTATAGGGTCTCTCCGCAAGGAGCTTAGGGTTGGGAAGTTGCGACGCTATGTACGTTGTGGAACGACTCGGAAAAGGGTGCCCGGTGACGACCACATGGACACCCCTTGGCTAGCTATGGGGTGTCTCCGCAAGGAGCTTAGGAGTTGGGGATTTTACGACGCTATGTACGTTGGGGAACGACTGGGAATAGGGCGCCCGGTGACGACCACATGGACACCCCTTGGCTAGCTATGGGGTGTCATCAGACTTGTATCGGAGTCGGTCGTGGTTTCTGAACACCCCTTGGCTAGCTATGGGGTGTCTCCGCAAGGAGCTTAGGAGTTGGGGATTTTACGCCGCTATGTACGTTGGGGAACGACTGGGAATAGGGCGCCCGGTGACGACCACATGGACACCCCTTGGCTAGCTATGGGGTGTCATCAGACTTGTATCGGAGTCGGTCGTGGTTTCTGAACACCCCTTGGCTAGCTATGGGGTGTCAATCGACCTGTATCGAAGTCGGTCGTGATTTCTGAACACCCCTTGGCTAGCTATGGGGTGTCAATCGACCTGTATTTGTTCAGACCATATTTGGTAATCTAGTTACCCGATAAAGACATTACCAGGACAAGTGACGCTACAACTATGTCACCACGCAATATTGATGATGTCAACAACTTGACAATTTACGCTTATGGGTTCCTATATCCGGTTAGCCACGTTTACGGTGAGACAACCTTTACGATGCATTGGCAACTGTCGCCCGAAGAAATCTCAGTAATCTGAATGATAATAATATAGATTATACGCACTCAAATCTGTATGTCGGCCAATATTAGAATTCCTACTACCGGCATTTACTCTCGCACATGTAAACACGTCGGGTTCCACTTAAGTATCACTAGATGTTGCATTTAGCCGGTTCACAGATAGTACTCGATATTCAGAAACATCAATATTGGGCAGCACAATGGCCGGCGCGCATACAGATACAATCCGACCTTTGTATTTTAGACAGAACCTTCATACGGAAACAGTCCCTTCTCAACACCCTGCTATCCGATGCGGTCATCGAATATATTACAATTGTGGTAGGTCGTCACGTCTAATCCTAACAACCGAAACCCACGTTAGCGTCTATCTTATATGCATATAGGAAATAATTGCCGCACCAAAGCCATGGCGTGAACGTTTCCTCCATTTGTATGATTGCACGGCTGCAACTCTACATAACTGACAGGAATGGTTTCCGAATCCCTACAATTTTGTAAGAACGAGTTCGCTAGATAGTTGGCATAACGTATATACATCATATATGCCTCATGTTCAATAGCCCGCCATAGCCCGCTGAGCCGATCACCGAATTCGATTAGCGTTTGCACGGAGATGTTTTCGTAGACTTGGTGCTCGCTTTGTAGGACTGGACGACTATCACTGTACGTCCTCGACATGATCAGTTAACGAATCCCTAAGACTTAAATAACTTACAACATATATGCGGGGGCAGAGCGTCACCCGGCTATTATCAGCCACACCTCCAGACAGCGGCCCCTCCCAAGCCACCAGTTTCCACCCCGGTCACCTACATCCCCTTGCTTCATCCTCACGCCATCGACCCTCGGGCTCCCTCTGTCGCCAATCATCTTCCAATAGCAACTTTGCACGGGCCGCTCGCACATCAAGCTCTCCCAATTCCTCTTCCGAAGATCTCTCCGAATTTGAAAACGTTCATTCGAATACCAATGACGGCATGGATGGTTTCATCGATCGTTACAACTCAATCGCCTCCGAAGTCGTTTCAGCCAGTCGATTGGCCCTCTGAATGATGGTGTCAACGTCAATGAGGAGATCACTGGTGGGCGGAGCGATCGCAGACGGCGCATGGATGATTGTGATCACGAACAGCCTAGGACTGTTCACGATCCATCGCAGGCAGCCTAGGGCTGCACACGATAGGAATTGGACAACAAGAGCGGCCTAGGACCGCTCTCTGTTGACAGTATGCAGTCGAGGACTGCATACGGTGAGGAGGAGTTGGGACTTGTGCGTGAAACAACCAAGTCTGCCAGGTCACGGGATCGGTATTTGGCCACAGCCACAATACCAAACAATCTGCGGCAGAGAGGCAACATGTTTGCTATGACCGGATGTACCAAATAGATCGGCATCCAGGAACCGACGTGTGTTTGTCCCAAAAGCTCCATGCAAATAAAGACTTGTTCAGATCGAAGTCCATCAACCTCCCACCTTCTCGCCATCAACACCTTGAACTGTAAGTCGCCTTTCTCCCATCCCTTTCGTTTGTTTTGCGGTACTCTGCCGCAAAACTTTGGCATAGCAGTCCTAGGCTGCTATGCCCATTTTCTCCAATAATTCTATCCTTGTTCCATATTTTATGTACTTTGTCACTTTTGCGTGCGGCACTCTGTCGCCCACAATTTCCATAGCAGTCCTAGGCTGCCATGGTCCTTCTCATTTATCACCTATGTTAACCACCTAACCCATTACTTTGGTAGACATGCCTACCTTCACTGCTGAACAGCTCGTTCTCAACCCTTCCTTGTTGTGTTCATACAAGAAGATACCAGGTACGTACTCCCTTTTAGCGCGATATGCTGAATCCATTACCTTGATTTCAGACATCCGAGCCATTGACGGACGCGTTGGTGCCGTTACGCATAAAGGCCACTACTTTATCACTTCGCCAAATCAACGACATATTTACGAAGTGGTTGAAGGTTCAGATGTTAAAGTCACTTTGAAGAATGACGGGCGATTTGGACGTGAGGACCCGTTTCTGTGGCCTCAATTTTACCTACGTCAATTTCCTCATCTTGCTTGCATTCGACGACGCCCCGACGGCCCCATTGGTCATGAGCAAATTGTGTTTTATGATCCACAGCGCATCGAGTTTCTTCCGGACCAGGGCACCGAGTTTGGCAAGATTTCCTATCTTGTCGTTCGACGACTCCTCGTCGCAACTCGCGAGCTTATCTCGCATTTCAACGAATTAGAAAAGGACCCTTCGTTTACACGCCATATCGGCCTTCCGTACCTTCGAGGCCACATTCTTCAAGTACAGGTATGGTTGAACCGTTTGGTGACATATTCAATGACTTGGAAGCAATGTCGCTTCGCTTTTGCACAAGTCCAACGACATTATCTGGAGATAGATGCGTTTATACAGTACTTGACGAAATATTGGCCTCGCATGATGGAGTTTAACTCATCTGTCATCCCCGCCGACCGTCTCATTGGTGCGGTCACTAACAATGTTGTTGTCGTAGAAGAATTCGCTCGAGCAGGGATACCGGTGTGGTTTATCCGCCCGACGTCAGCCTTCAACGAGCTGCGTATTGATTCCATCGTGCCTCTCTTACATCCGGATGAAGTTGGCATTGTCTTGAAGGATTGGGGCCTCCGTGAGCGATTAGTTTGGAATCGATCGGCAGATGACCCCGACCGACACTACAACCTGAATATTTTTTGCCGGGAGTTTCTCAAGCTAGGTTATGTGAACACCTCGTCTGCGCCGCGTGCTACCCTTGAAGCTCCCCCCCCCACCAAACGTCGTCGACTTGAAGAACCGGCACTTGTACCTCTGGTCGCTTCGCCGTCGTCTCGAGTCCATTCAGGCCCCAGCAAAGGTAAGTAGGACTAATCTATTATTCTATATAATGCAATGAATCTTTTTAAACAAGGCATCGCGAAACCATCCACAAATCTTAACGATCAATCGGCGAAGAAACCTATCGATCATCCTTTCTTTCCTATCATCGTTGGTCCGTGGGCCAAGGCTCTCTCTCGTCTCGTCATCTCTGCCTCGAACATTAGCGACGATTGGGATCCCGTCCGTCCATGGGTACCCTCTCCCACCTGTCGACCTCTGTCTTCCAAGGGTTGATAATGACACCACCCACAAAAGAACTCGACACTTTCTCATCGAGATCCTTCGGCATCAATCGCCGCTCTTACATCGACTTGATTCACCCACCTCTCCGGATCTGCTTTCGAAGAAAAATTGGTCATTTGCTCTTA